>CAUYUJ010015986.1:47500-117500 GCA_963575745.1 Prorocentrum cordatum
GCGCTAGGTGTCCGCGAGATTATTCGGTGGCGGATATTGATTGCATGGTGCGGGGGCCTTCCAAAGACTTTCCGGGGTTTTCTTTGCGGTTATTTCGGCGCGCTTCGGGAACCTGGGGGCGGCGCGGGGAAGTCGCCAGGCCGCGCGCGGGCTCTTTTTCCAATGCCTTCTCGGGCATTCTCGCGGTGTTGCGTGGCCGAAGAGGTCACTGAGTACTGCGCTTTTTGACATTTACACGTGTTTTTCGTTTCCGCTTCTTTGGGGCCCCCTTGGGGCTTCAAGCTTGTTTTGCTGACGTCGGGTCTTCTGGAGTGAAAGGCGCTTGGCGCTGAATTCCCTCGGGCGCGCGCGTGGCCAAATACGCGCCGTGGCCCCATCTGCGCCGGGGCGCATTCCTTCCCTCGCGAAGCCGATGGCGCCTAAGGCGTGGCAGGCCCGTTCGGCGGCGCCCCCGGTGATTTGAAAAACCGAGCATGATTTTTATCCCGGTCAAACTTTGCCCCGATCCCGGCTTCGTCTTAGTGGCCGCCCCGGGCGCCGCCGCCTCGCGGCCGCCGCCGCCTCCGTCGCGGCCGCCGGCGCCGCGGCCGCGCTCCAAGAGGGCTCCAAGAAGGCCCCGAGAGGGCTCCGACAGGGAACCAAACTTCAAGCAACGGCGAAGCGTCCTGGCTCCCCCATAGCCCTGCCGAAGAGTGTTCTTAGGAACCTTTTGGGGTTCCCTCGAGATGTTCTCAGCACGTTTCTGGCGGAGTCTGTCTTGGTTTAACACATCGGGCGAATGTTCTGAGAACATTGTGTTCGTTCTTGGAACATTTGTGGGTTCTAAGAAGATTTCGTGGTAGGACTATAGGAATGCTGGGACGTTCGGTCCCTGCTGAAAAACCAGGATTTGTCCGCCTTGACCTGTGCCCGCAGCAGGCAGCTACAGAGTCGCGGCGACGAGTTCACTCTGGAGCTGTGCGATCTATTTTCTCCGGGTCCGTTTCCGATGACACCGTGTATTCCATAGCGTGGGCCCCCCCGTGATTGATCCATGGAAGGTGTTTTGGGTGTTCTCGCTTCAACGCTCGCGCAATGTCTTTGAAATCGAGGCTCTCGTTCGAGCGCAGTCCAACTTCCACTTGATGAGGCGCCAACTGCGACGACAAGAGCTCCCACTCGATACCGTACAATGTACTCCGAGACGCCCTGGCCAGAGAGGCTCCCACATTCTGGGACGACGCTCTCGCTCGAGAGTCCCTCGCAACTCCTTCGAGTTGGTGACGGCTCAGTTGCGGCTACGACGGCAACGTCTCTTGCCAGATCCGTCCCCAAAGGTTAAAGTTTATTCCCGAGACGCCGTGGACAGGCCAGGAAGGCCCTAAACATTAAGAATGGCGCTCTCGCCAGACACGTCATTGAAATTTGCTCAAGTTGGTAAACTGTCCGCGGGACCATTCGCTCGCAGGACGGCCATGCTGGCATGGTGCGTCTGCGAAGTGCACTGTTGAACGCCCCCCAAAAAGGATCGGTTCACAGACTTAGCGGGTGCAAGGGAGAGGGAGAAACAATTGAATGTCAAAGCATCGTGCGGGATCACATGTTCGCAAGATGGTCGATGCCGTGGTCGTCGTCGTGGGCGCCGTCGTCGTCGATTACGCGCACCCGAATTTGTATGGGCGCCGCCGCCTCACCCCCCCAGCGCCCCCACTGTTACCATCATCCCCTCCTTCGCCCCCCCCCAAGGGGTAACGGCCAGGGGGGGGGGGTAGACAAAACGCTCTCACAGCACCTGGTATTTTTCAGGCCGACGTGTGCAATCAAGACGCGGATGAACAACTGATTTGTTAGGGCCCAGGAGGGCCTGCGTTTTTCGGGGTCGTTCCTTGGGTTTATGTCGGGGGCACTGTTCGTGGCCGAGGGTTCCCGTGGCTAGAAGAGCCCCCTCCGTCCCTCATGTCGCGTCTCTTTATGATAGCACGACGGCTGTATGCCCAGGTCCATGTCGCGCACGGGTTTTCCGGGTTGGGTTTTTTGCGCGGGTTTCTTGCGGGCGCGCTCGCACTGTATCATCACGAGTCCATCGGAAAGCAGTCGGCAGAGGAGTTGCTCAGAGGAGGAAAAACGGTACCCGCACCGCTGCCCCTCGCGCGTTGTCCTCTTGGGCCACGTAGGAGGCCCTCGTCGCCACCGCTGCATTCGCCGCGGAATCCTGGTCAGAACGCACCCCGGGAGAGGTCCAGGGTGTAGCGGCATCGGTACCTGTTGGTTTCCCCAGGTGCCCTGCTCAGGAGTGCGTAGCATCATGCAGCGGAGCACGAAATGGGGCAGCCGTCAGGAGTTGGCCTCGAGCCCTGCAGGAACTTTGGAGGGGGTGCATCGAGCGATCCACGATTGCTCTGCCAAGGCTGCTGCGCTGTCTGTAGGCTTCTGGTGCGTCGGGCCCCGGATGTGCATCCAGGAGGCTCCAGCCAGGCAGCGCTCACTACGGCCCCTTGCTGGCGCAGGGGCGCTGGCTACTCCCCAGCGAGGGCGAGGACCCCCCCCCTGGGGCACCGCCGACCCCCGATCGGTACTCCGGATTCCAAAATAAAGTGGGGGGGTCACGTTTGGAGGGGGGGGTCTGATTTGAGCTGTCTTGGAGGGTTCGGGGGGGTCGGGGCAAAGAGCCGCCCTTTCATGGATGGTCTGGGGGGGTCGAAGACTTCTCGTCTGGGAGGGTTGTGACCCCCTTCCGTTTATCACGAAATCTGGGGTGCACGCAGCTGCGGCACACGCGTGTCTGCCTCGGGCAGCGGCCCTGGCGGCTGCGGCGCGCCGGCGCGGGCCGCTCTCGGGGCCGCCGGGCGCCGCCGTGCCCGGCGGCCGCAGCAGGGGCGAGAGCCCAGGCGGGGGGGCACTGCGCGTGCGCAGAGCTCCGGCGATCTGAGGCTTCAGTCCTTCGGATGCGGGCAAGGTTCGTATCCATATCCAGTGCGTCTTGGATTTTTTGGGAAGGCGCGTCACAAGGCCGAGGCGCACTGGATATGGATAAAAATCGAGCCTCCAGGAGGCAAATTTATCCATATCCAGCGCGCCTCTGGTTTCTGGGGAAAGGAACCCGAAACTCCATATCGCAGTGGACATGGGCAGAAGTATTGCCCGCATCGGATGCAGTTCCTGGGAGGGCAAATGCTGATTCTGCCCTGGTCCGAAAGCCGGCCTAATCCGGCCTGATCCGAGCGCTCTGGCTCCCGATGTCGGCCTCTGGGGCCCGTCTTCGGATTCCAAGGCCCCACCAGGGGGAGGGGTGGCTGAGCGTCCTCGGGGGAGGGGGCCGCGGATTAGGCAAGCACATCCAGGGGCTCCGACCGCCCATACATTCGACGAGGCTCCCTGGCGAATCCGTGCAGTGATCGCCCCTGGTCGAAGAACACTTTCTATGAACATGGCTGCCAGAGTGGACTCCAAACAATGTGGTTCTAGCGATCTATGCTGTGCAATGTATATGGAGCACTCTATGTGGTGCAATCTACGTCGTGCAATCGATGCTGTGCGATCTACGTGGTGTAAGATATGCTGTACACTATATACGTTGCAATAGTTTGCACAAGCGAATTAACATATTCCATGCTCTTGCAAACATCCCACCCACCCACCCGCAACTTGGCTTGTAAACCCATGCGGCGGCGATTGCGATGAGTGCTTGGCGTTGGCTGGTGCATCTCTGCGGCCGCGCTAGCCCGCGCACGCTCGCGCGCACAGCGGCCATTTAGTTTGGCGCGACTGGCGCGGCCGCGGTGGCGCTGACCGCTGGGCACTTCCCAGCGGGAACCTCAGAGCGACTCGGTGACTTGGGCGGGCGCGGTATCATGGCGACGCCGACAATGAGAGTAGCGATGATGGTGACAATGGTGGCGATGACGACGGCAAGGCCAATGACGGCGCCAATTTTGATCACGCTTGCCGATAACGATTACGATGTCCTCGCGTCAGCGATGCAGGTTTTAGAAGGAGCTCGACAAGCGCGCGGCCGACGCGGGCGAGTGGCCCGCGTGGTATTCTTTGACACGGATCGCCCCCCCCCCCCCCCCAGCACGCGCGGAAGGGCGTTCGAAGGAATTGTTGACGCTTCGCGTATCCCCACCAGCCCATCCAGAAACGATGCTCAGGGGAGTTGAGGTGATCAGGGAAGTCGGGGAGCATGCAGAATAACAAAGGGCGGGGGAAGCTGTCACAGACCCCGAGAGGGGGAGGATGGAAGAGGAGTCGTCGTCGTCGTCGTCGTCGTCGGAGGAGGAGGAGGAGGAGGAGGGGGAAGAGGAGGAGGAGGAGGAGGAGGAGGAGGACGGAGAAGGAGGAAGAATCGGAGGAGGAGGAGGAGGAGGGGAAGGAGCTTCTTGGGGGTCTTTTGAGGGCCTCTTGGAGGGCTTTTTGGGCGCCTTGGGGCATCTTGGGCGCCTCTTGGGACCCTCTTGAGGCGCTCTGGGGAGCCTTCGGGGCGCTTTTGGGGCCATCTTGGAGGGAGTCGATCAAACAAGAGGGGGGGTTTAATTAGCGCCCCCCCTCGGAAGCCCCTAAAATCGCCTCTTGGACCCCTCTTGGAACGCTCTTGGAGTGCTCTTGGGCGCTCTTGGGGCCGTCTTGGGGCTCTTTTGGGGCTCTCTTGGGGCCCTCTTGGGCCATCTTGGAGCCATCTCCAGGCCTCGGATGGCCATCGGAAGCGAAAAGGCGAGAAAGCAAAAATCATTGATTTTCCTTAGGTTTTGGGACGATTTTGGCCTCTTCGGGGCCTCCTTGGGGAGCTGTTTGGCCACTTGGAGTTATCTTGGGGCCGTCTTTGGGCTTCTTGGAACCATCTTAGGAGCCATCGTGAGCGATCTTGCGCTATCTTGAGCCATCTTGGAGCTCATCTTGGGTTCTCTGAGGCGCTCTTGGAGCCGTCTTGGGCCATCTTGGACGCTCTAACTACCCGCGGCCCCCCCCGTCCAGGTCCAGGGGAGGGGGTAGGGGGAGGGGTAAACCCCTCCCCAAGGGGGAAGAGGGAGGGGTGGAAGAGGATCTGCTCTAGACCACCTACGCCCAGAGGGCTGGTGGGATTCAACATGCGGTGCGAGAGGCCTGCTTGGCAGACTTGGATGAACATATTGGAGTTCGCAAGTGCGCGAGCGCAGGATTGTTTTGAACATTCTCGTGTCGAAACCATATGTTTCATATGTTCTCGGGGCACTGGATTTTGAAATCCTTACGACACCGAATTTGAAGGATTGCAGCATACGCGCGCGACGAGGCGCGCGTGTGCACGTCGTCTCGCTTTATTGGCCAGGGGTTCTTGCTACAGCACGCGCGCAAGGGCGTTCGAAGGATTTCGGCTGGTTCCTTTAATATTTGCTTTCGCACCGATTAGGTGCCTCGGCTGCGTGCTGTCCACCCTGGCAACGCGCGGCCTTTCGTTCCAGGCACGTCCGTTCCGCAGATCCCTGTTGGGCAGCTCAGGGCCTACTACAGATAAACTGGCCCGCCGCCCGGGGCAGCGCCCAGACGTTTGCAGCGGCAAATGCGAGGGCCGCCCGCCTACCGCCGAAGCGGGCGCCGGCGCCGGCGCGGCGGCGCCGGCGCGGCCGCCCCGACTGCGGGGATCTCTCCACAGGCTGGGCGTTCCTCCTCCTTGTCCTCTCTTCCTCTCCCCTCCGCCCTCTTGTCGCCCCCCTCCCTCCGTGCGCCGCGATGGCGCTCGCGAGGCTGCCGCAGGTGCCTCCCCGTGTGGTTGGGCACCTGGGCCAGGTCTTGCCGCCCGCCCCCCCCACGGGCCCAGCATCTTGCTGGTCGCAGTCCAGACCAAATGAAGCTGCTCGCGAACTTGCCGTACCTTGTCACGCGCCACCCACATGGGAGGCCTTGCGACCCTTGTTTTGTCGTCCAAGTACTTCGCCTACACATCATCGGCAGCTTCACTGCAGTGCTTGGTTTTCCAAGCACTGGGCCCCGTCATCGCCCGTGGGTGCCCTGGCGCCGCAACCTGGCAGTTGCCACGGATCCCGCTGACGGGGCCGGCCGCGCCAGCAAACTCAGGTGAGAAATTTTCCGCCTCAGAGGCCTTTTCTCCCCCCCTCCGCGGCCGCGTCGTCTGTCTTCTCTCCGCTCTTGCACGCTGGCCAATTCGGTTCTCGGTGCCCCCGCTTAGTTCTCTTTCTCTCTCTCTCTGTCTGTCTCTCTCTCTCTCTCTTTTTTCCCTATGTTTATCTATACATGTATATATATACATATATACATAGATCGCTTGTGCGCCAAGTCTGCTTCGCCGCCGACGAGAAGCCGACTTCGAACAGGGCCCAGCCTCCATCCGCGTACTTGTTCCAGTGTGTTTACGGTGTCAGGGCCGTAAATTGCAAAAGGACCCCTCAAGCGAAACACCCTGGCTGGCATATGGACACTCTTTCCTCTGCTCCAAATTGACCGGTCCCCTGCACCAGGCCTGCGCTGATGAAGGCCTGAGAGCGGCGACGCTGGCGCCCCAGGGTCGCCTGTGGGCCGCGGCTGGTCGTTGTGGCCTCCGTCGTCACCGCCTTTGTCGTCTCCGCCTGTCGCCGTCGTCGCCGTCGCCGCCGCTGTCATCGAGGCCGTTGCCGCTGTCGCCGTCGCCGGCATCGACGCTAGCGTCGCCGCCTGTCGCCGTCGTTTTCGCCGTCGCCGCATTGCGTAAGGTCAGGAGTGGGAACCGGTCGCACCCGCCGATCCTAGGTCTAAGATGGGGACGGTTTGGATATCAGCAACCAGAAGGATCAGTGTCCATCGACAGTAATCCCACAAAGGCGCATTTGCACCCTCGTTTTTTTCCAGAGGCAGTCTCGAGCATCCCAGCGTCTTGCACGCTGTCCGTGCGCCCTCAAGCTGAACGCTGATCGTAAATGCCCGCGCCAAGAGCCTCCGAACAATGGCCGTGGACAGCGTCATGGGCGCAGAGAGGGGAAGAGAGGCTCAGGGCGGGAGGACCGACCCCACAAAAGTCGCGCATTCGCGCAGTCGTCGCCGATCTGGGCGTAGGTTTCCCGCCCTGCTCAGGACCGCGTTGGCGTGCTATCGTGCGCCAATCTGCAATCCGTTGTCGATGTGTCGTCGATTCCTTGGGCCCCTCGGCATGTCTTGCGATCGGCAACACATGCCGATGTATCGCGATCTGCCAATGCGTCGATGTGATGCGTCGGCCGATCATGTTGTTAATGTGTTGCGATCTGTCATCGAGGAGTCGATGCCTCCCTCCCTGAAGCAGTCGCTCCCTTTCGGGTCCCCTCGGGCGGCTGCTGACGGGGGTGTGCGCGGGAGGGTGTTGGCTGATGGAGAGGGTCCTGGCTGGCAGGTGGAGGTGATGGCTGTGGAGGGCTCTGGCTGGCAGGGGATGGTGCCAGTTGGCAGTAGGCAGGAGACAGGTGACACGACACGATATTCGTGGGTGATGTATCCGAGGTTTGGGGCTGTGGGCGAAGTGATTTCAACCAAGAATTTAGTTTGGGTTTCGATTCCTGTAGGGCGGGCGAGGCGAAGCTGCGTGAGAGCGACGATGTATTTGCGCAGCTAGGCCAAATCGAGCAAAACGTATCTCCGGCTGCGCGGTTTCTCGCCGTGGTTGTTCCCCGTATGCCCCGATGTGGCCCCATGACTGCACACCGACATGAGCTTCGAATTGAACATCTCAGTGAAAATCCAATTGCAATCGAACGCGCGTCGAACCACAAGTTCAACTGCAATTCGAATTTCAAAGCATGCTGGCAATCGACATGGGCACACACACACACACATGCAAACTCACTTACTACATGCAACTGCAATTCCACATGCACATCGAAGTCAACATCGAACATCAATCTTCTTTGCCCCTCAACATGTGCGGTTTTTTGTTTGTGCTGTCCAGTTGCAGCTCAGCCTGGTCATATGCCGTTTCCGTTGCGATTCGGTCCGGAAGTTAGGCAGCGTGGGCCCCAGGCAGTGCGTTTCTGGCAGTATGTGTTGCGCAAGCTATGGTCGCCACCTACGCTATGCAATCCGCGTGACGCAACAGATGTGGTGCACACTGTGTGGTGCAGTCTGCGCGGCGCAACCTGTGTGGTACAATCTATTCGGTGCAAGCTGGGCGGCGCTATCTGTGTGGTGCAATGCGCCCTGCCGAGCGCGCGCTTGTCAACTCCACTGCTCGCGCGATGAAGCCACCAACCCGCTCGCACCATGGTTTGCAAAACCCATGCGGCGGGCATTGCGATGATTGCTTGGTGTTGGCTGGTGCGTCTCTGCGGCCGCGCTCGCCCTCACATGCTCACGCGCGAAGCGGCCAGCTACTTTGGCGCGACCGACGCAGCCGCGGTGGCGCTGACCGTTGGGCATGTCCCACCGGGCACCTCAGTGCGAGTCGCCAGTTTGGGCGAGCGGCAGTGTGCTGACCGCCTGGCGCAAGTTTTCTCGCTGAAAACTCATGTTGCAAACCACATGTTTTTTTATCTGCTTTCGGGACACTTGAGTTTGGAATTATTGCGAAGCCTGAGGTTTGTGAAGGATTTCGGCATGCTCACGCGACGACGCGCGCGCGTGCACCTCGTTTTATATGCGGCGAAACGGTTCTTGCGACAGCACGCGCGCAAGGGTTTCCTTGCGATGTCGACATGCGCGCGCGAGAGGCCCGTCTGGTAGCATGCTAGGAAAAGGTTGAGCAACCCATGGTTCCCCAAAGAAATCGCAAGAGCCCGAGCGCAAACTTGCTTCTGGAAAGATAGCATTGCGAAACCATGTATTTTTGTAATGATAATTCGGCGCGGTCGATTTCGAAATCTCTACGGCAATTCATGTGTTTGCAGGATTCCGGCATGCGCGCGTGACGACGCGCGCGCGCGTGAATGTTGTGTTGTTTCTGTTGTGTTGCAAGGGATATTTGGCATCTGCTGGTTCCTGATCGACGAATGCGCGCGCACATATATATCTCAGCAGAGGATGAGGGGGGGGGGGGGGGCGATACCCGCATGCCTGGGATGGTGAAGGCCTATGTTTACGATGGGCGATGGGGCATAACCAAGTGTACGTTGCAATAAGAAAAGGGGTTCCCTTTAGTTCGGGCGGGGTGGGGAGGCGTTGATTTTACTTATAGAGGAAAACCTCCGTTGCGCAATTCATCCTGCCGAACTTGAAGTGTCCAACTCCATGGCTCGCGCAATCACCCCCACCCACCCACCCGCAATTTGGTTTGCTAAACTCATGTGGCGGCGATTGCAATGACATCTCGGCGCTGGCTGGCGCGCCGCCGTGGCCGCGCAAGGGTTCCCGAAGAAACCCACAGGGCCCCATAGCAGCCGAAGCGCCCACCATTGTTTCGAGACTGGCCAAGAGGTCTTTAACCCGTGCCGAGAGGGCTCCAAACCGGTTTCCCAGAGGGCCGCAGAAAGAAATCAGTGATTGCCGGTTGGTTATTTCACATGTTTTGTGCGTCGTTTGCTTGCGTTTCCCTACATTCGGAGACGGCGCAAGAGACGTCCCAGGGAGCCCAACAGAGGATAGAGGCGCAACCACCACTCAGCCGTTGATCACTCCAGGCTTCCACTACTCAGCCGTTCCAAAAAAAGGGCGTCCTGAGACACCCCAGATGGCCCCCAACACGGCCCAAACCATCATGTTTTCAGAACCATCATGTTGCCGGAGAGCCTTCTGGAAGCATGATTCTCACCGCGAGTCGAAAGAGGAAGAGGAGGACGAGGAGGAACGGATGGGGCTCGGTGGCAGAGGACGAAAGTGAGAATAACGAGGGGCTGGACGAGGAGGAGGAGGAACAAATGAGGAGGCAGAGGAAAAGGAAGGAAACGGAATCTTACTCATCCGTTGATCCATCCCTCGCTCCTTTTCCAGTTTTCTCCGTTTTTGCCTCCCTTGCCTCTCTTGCCCCCCTTCGTCCGTTTTTCCCGACCATTCTTCCCTCCCCTCTCTTTCTCTCCTTTCTTCCCTCTCCGTCTCCCGCGATCACGACGGCGGCGACGACGACGCTAACGACGCCGTTGACCCTGTCCTCGTCCTGATTTCGCTTGTAAAAAGGAAGAGGACACATAGCAGGACGTGGAGGAACGACGCGACGAGATCAGCGTGGAGGTGGGCTGGGGGAATGGGCAATGAAGAATGGCCTTGGGAGGGAGGATAACAAAAGCTGTGTTTACCAAGCTAGTTGTTTCTAGTAGGAGCTTTCCGCGACAGGTAGAAGTCTGCGTTGAGCTTGCAGGACCACGGCCTTTGTGCGGTGGCCGGGGGACACCGGGGGGGGGGGAACTGGACCAGAGATCTGCGAGCCAGTGATCATGTCTGGGGTATGCCCCGGCAGCGGCAGGCGTGTGGCCGAACATCTGGGCCAGACTTGGGGCCTTCTCGCGGGGGAGTTCCTGGGGCATCCTGTGTCCAGGTCTGAGGCTCCTCTGGGGAGCTTTTGGGGCATCCTGGATCCATCCTGGTGGCGTCTCCTAGGGGATCCTGGGCTCGGGTCCGTCCTGGCATTTTTTCTGGACTTTGGCCGTATTGGGCCCGTTTTCGCCTTTCTTGGAGCCTCGGGGGCCATCGACTGATGCCAATTCGGGGTTTCTTGGGCCATCTTGGGGCCATTGGGGCCTGTCTGGGGGTTTCTTGGAGGCGTCTTGGGTTCCCTCGAAGGCCACAGGCATTATAGTTGACACAAGCATGCGATAAAGTACAAATTTTGAATTCTGTGCGGATCTGATTGTGCTTCCGAGGAGACATTTTGGAGCCTTTGGAGACCTTAAGGGGCCATCTCGCCGCATCTTCATGATCTTTCCCTGAGCCAATTTGAGCCATTGTGGGCCCTCGTGAAGCCTATCTTGGGCCAGACGGATCACTGTGGGGCGCCTCGGGGGCACGGATGCCCATTTTGGAGGTGTCTGAAGGCCGGTTTTTTTTGTTCGGGAAATCTCGTCTGGCTTGGGCCCCACGTCATGGGATTCTGTTGGACGTCGATTAATGGGGGAAGGGGGGCGATAAAGGGGGGAGGGGGGGAGAAAGGTGCACTTCCCGGGCCCTGAAGGGCCCATTTGGGGCCCTAAAGAGCACCTCTAGGGGTCCTAAAGTGCCTCCTTTTCCGCTGCCCTCGCTGCCCCCCCCCTTTTATCGCCCCACCCATTGTCGGCGGCGGCAAAGAGGGGGTTGATGACTCTGGGGTGGGTGGGATATCATGGCGTGGGCCATGATATTTCCCCAGAGTTCATGGCGCCTCTTCTTACCTCGTTGCGTCCCTGGGCCCCCCTTGGGCCGCGCACGTGCCGCCGGCCATGATTTGCACCCCCCCCCGGTCTTGGACGCCCCCCTCTTGGCCGCCCCCGACACGAAGCGGCTCTGAATTCTGGAGTCCTGGGGAGGGTTAAGTCGGGCGTGTCCCTCTACAGGGGGGGGTATTCAAAAATAGTTTAAAAATAGTCTGGGGACTATTTTTTGAATATTCTTTCTAACATTTTTTAGAACACTGGTGGGGTACAATCTATTAGAATATTATCCACGAAAAATAGAAAATATCCCAAACATAGTCCAACATGGTCGAAACATACTTGACAAATAGTCTCAAGACTATTTTTTGATGTTTTTTGAATACATGCCCTGTAGGGGGACACGCCCGACTGAATTCTAGCACGACATTTGGCACGAGCTCGTTGGGCGCTGAGATGCTGCTCATTTTCGCGTAGGGCTGCGCGGACCCCCGACGCTGATCGACATTGTGGTCGGCGTCGGAGGCATGGGAGGGATATTCGGGATACTTTGCTGGGGTTTGAGGCGTCCGTCGCCGTCAAGAGAACGGGTCCTCGAGGCCAAGGATGTTTTCGAGCTCCCCAGGCCTCCCCTGGCCCCGGGAGCATCAGAAATGGATTCGGGATGAAAGGCCGGTCCTGAGAAAAGCAACGGGGTCCATGACCCGTTTCCCTCACGACCAGTTTTCGTCATGGCAGTTGACGCCCGTGTTGAGAGCATCAGGTAGAGAAGAGCGGAGGAGTCTGTAAAGTTGTACCATTTTTAGACTTGTCTGAATCGAGCATGTTCTGAGATACACGCTAGCCCAGTCGATCTGATACACCAGCGCGTGAACCTGACATGCAGAACATTGTTTGCTAGTAAGTTTTAGTTTGCACAGCTTAAACGCCCAGTCAGTCGGACGTCATCCACTGAGGATCGATGACGTAGTGCAGCCTTTTAATATTAGTATTGGTGCCAAGCTTGACCACACCGCCATGGCGTTGGAGCTTGGTTTAGAACATCAGTACCGCGCACTTTTTTAGAAGGCAGCGTGTGTACAATGACCTCTAGGGCTGCTGTCGTTCATTGATGACTGCGAGGATTCAGTTGTCGCGATTTGAAAAGTGGAGTGCTTGCGGTCCTCCCCTCATTGCCATAGGCATGTCCGCTGGTGCAGCCAAGATGACTTCTCAAGTAGAGCGCAGATGCCACCAACCATGTGCTCAGGATGGTGCACCTGGTTTTCAACACTCAGATTCAAAGCGCTTTGCGCGATCATGGCTTGACGGCTTCACTGATTCAGTCTTGATCCTCCCAGGGTGCATTAAGGTTCCATGGGGGGCCCAGTTGGGGCCTCGCTGTCCCTCATGGGAACTCATGTGGGCCGGGATGGTCCTGTATGAATTGCGGAAGCGTGCTGGTGGTTGGTTTGGTGGTTGCTGTTTTGGGGTCGCCCTGTTGCCCGTAACGGGGATCTTTCGGACATGGAACCTTTTTATTAGTCGTCTTGTTCACGCTTTTAGAGCAAACTTTGTGGAACATTGGATCGTTAGTTTGCGGCCTCGGGTCCTTTCACCAACATTTTTGCGCGCTCTTGGCTCGTTCTGGGCAGTCTTTGGCCCATCTCAGTGTCTTTGTCTGCGCCGTGCGCAGCAAGCAGCATCACAAAAGGGTCGCAAGATGACGCGTGGATGGTTTGGATTAGTTCAGGTTGGCGCACTCAGTGTCATACTTTACTGTTTTCAGATTTGCGTACAGAGGTGTCCAATTTCGGCACATGCCTTGCTCTTGTTGTTGCAGCCGATGTCGGGCGAGTTGTTGCGTTTTGTTGCCGTGCGGTGGTGATGGTGGAATCGCGTGCGGTATGCCAGGACTGCATGCTTGGCCACCCGCGGCGTGAGTGCCCTTTACACGTGCTTTGATGGCTCGATTGGCGCTATCCTGGGCCAGGAAAGGGGGTCCATTGGGGGCCTTCTCGAGCTGTTCTGTTCTGTTCGCGCGTCATGACATAATCTTTTTTTCGGGAGGGTCAGATCGCCGCGCACTGCTCATTCCTCCGTAGCGAGTTGTATGGCCCATGATTCTCCAACACTGGACAATCGCGGGATCCAGCGCCATCCCCCCAGCCATCTCTCTCATTGTATGGCCATGGCAGAGGGTCTCGCACGCTCAGCGTCTCCAAAAGGGGCTAACGAACAGATTGGCGTGAAAGGTACACTCAAACTCCATAGTACGGATGGGGGGTTCCCAAGGCTGCCCTTACATCCTGGGCCCTTCGGCTCATCCTTCCAATTTTCCCGCTCGAAACGTGTCAGCACGCCCTTGCATCCTTATCGTGCATCCTTACTATCGGTTGTTATTCGATGCAGGCGGAAGATGGGATGGGTACGGCTGTGGGGGAGAAGGAGATGGGGCACTGTGTTAAGGTGATGTTGGCCGCCCGAATTCAGAATGGCCTGGCCCCGTCGTGTCAGCCATCGTTGTATCGAGCCAGCTACGGAAGACTGATTGCCACACCCCAGGCCAGGCACCACAGGTTCCGGTGGCAGCGCCCGCATGGCACCACCGCACCCGTCTCGGCACATCCCGCACACGCTTAGTGGCCCCATGGGGACCGCATGGCACCACCGTCTCAGCACACCCCTCACACGGTTCGTGGCACCATAGGGGGTTCCACCGAAGGCCCTAGTGGCAGAGCCCGCATGGCACCACCGCGCCCGTTCTGGCACACCCCTCACACGTTTCGTGACCCCGTAAGAAGGCCCACCGAAGGTTCCAGTGGCAGCGCCCGCATGGCACCACCGCGCCAGAATCGGCACACCCTTCACACGTTTCGTGACCCCATAAGGAGGCCCACCGAAGGCCCAAGTAGCAGCGTCCGCATGGCACCACCGCGCCCGATTCGGCACACCCTTCACAAACATTTCGTGACACCATAAGGAATAAGGAGGTCCACCGAAGGCCCAAGTGGCAGCGTCCGCATGGCACCGCCGCGCCCAATTCGGCATACCTCTTACAATGGTCGGGGCCCCATAGTGAGTGCCACCTAAGGCCCCAGCGGCAGCACAGGCACGGCACCACCGCAACCGTTGCGGCACATTCATCACAAGTTTCGTGGCCCCATGGGGAACTCCACCTAAGGCCCCGCTCCACCGCACCTCTTTCGCGCACCCCTCACATGTTTCGGGGCCCCATAGGGACTTCCACCTAAGACACCAGAGGCAATGGCACCACCGCACCCGTTTCGACACACCCCTCACACATGTCGTAGTTCCATGGGGAGCTCCACCTAAGGTCTCATTGGCAGAGCCTGCATGGCAACACCGAACCCGTCTCTGCACACCCTTCCACATGTTTCGCGATTCCATAGAGAGCTCCACCGAAGGCCCCTGTGGCATCGCCAACATGGCATTAACGCACCCGTTTCGTTGCACTGTTTGCACGTTTCGTGGCCCCACAGGGAGCTCCACCGAAGGCCCCCGTGGCAGAGCCCGCATAGCACCACCGCACCCGTCTCGGCACACCCCTCACACGTTTCGTGTACCCATCGGGAGCTTTACAGAAAGCGGTATCCACAATGCGATATTCAGAATTTCTTTTGGTTGGGGCTTTAGCCGGGATCATTCATCCAAGGGTCCATGATGCAGAGTTGTTTTTGTTAGTGGATTCTTCGCCACATGGGCATGACATTTGCATCATGACAGCCAGACGCGTGGACCAGTTTTTTGTGCGACCCCCGTTCTGGCAATCTATTAGGGCAGCATTTGCAGGATCGGCTCAACGTCCTGTTGTGTTGTTGGATCGCACTACGCCTGAAACGGTATGACACTTGTACGGTTGGGGAAGAAGACGAAGTACAGTGGTGGGCCTTGAATTCGTCAATCCGGTCAATTGCAGCTGTTTGAATCTTCGTTTTGTCGTGATCGCCGTTCGTTTCATTTCGCCAGCGTTACCATTGATACCTCAATCATTACCGTCTTCGGCCGCTACAGAATGTGGCAAAGAGCTGCATGCTCTACAATGGCTTCACAGCGTGTAAGAATGTCGCAAGGCAAGCATTGGTTGTTTTGCGGCAGTGTAGTTGACTGCAGTCGTACTCTCATCGGATGGTGTTTGTATCGCGTATCATTCACCAGCGCAGGTCAAGAGCCTTCTGCCAGGTTCTCCACGTTCTGCAACTATTCAGTTTTTTCAGCCCCCTCTCGTTGGCTTACATGTGCGCACCGTCGATTGCGACATCAAGTTCCCGCCAGCCGTTTATCATTCAGCGAGCTTCATTTTTGGCCACAGCTGTTTGATGCAAGAGCTGCTGGAATGGTAAAGGGGCACGCTTTCAAGAAGTCTTGGAAGGAGGCAAGGAAGCCTGACAGGAAAAGAGCATCCTCCAGAAACAAGAGCAGAAAAGTGGTCATCCTTGATAGCGCGACCGCCCGCAGCTTCGACTGCTGTACATGACGCGCACAGTAGAAGCACGCCTGCTGCGCGCTCGCACAGCACTCGCGTACCAGACATCTAGACATGACGGGGGACCGGGTCCGTGGGCCCCCCAGGCTGGAGCGCGGACCGCCAGTGGAGGTTCTGAGGCGGTCCGCGCACGCTTCGGGAGCCCCGAATCGACGCCGAGGGCGATCCGACAGCCGTCAAGACGATGCACGGCGGCGATCCCAAACTCTAACATTCCTGTCGAGTGTCTACATGTTTTACCGGTTCTCGCCCTTTCGGGCTTCCAGCGGCGTAAGGCGGCCCAATGGGGTGCCACAGGTCGGCCCAAGAGGCCTCCAAGAAAGCCCCAGGGAGGCCCCATGGGAGCACCAAGACAGTCCAAGAGAGGGCCCCAAGACGGCCCGAGAAGGCTCCAGGACGGCTCGGGAGAGCCGCAAGAGGGCAGCAAGAGAGCCCAAGAGCGCACCAAGAGGTCCCCAAGAGAGCCCAAAGACGGCCAAAGCACCGCAAGACGGCCCAGGAGGGCCCCAGGATGGCCGAAGAGGGCTTCAAGAGGACCCCGTAAGAGGCCCCAGGAGGCCACAAATGGTAATGACCCGTAAGTGTTCAGACGTATTCAAGGCTTTCACCATTTTAGTTTTTCCGACACTCCAAGACGGCCCAAGAGGGGCCACACGTCGCCTCAAGACGGCCCAAGAGACCAAGAGGGCTCCAAGATGGCCCACGAAATCCCCAAGACGGCCCAGGAGAGCCCCAAGAGGTTCCCAAATCAGAGAAACTACGGATTCGGCTTCTGTCCGGGATTCGGCTTTCTGTTATGTATGGACGACGACAGCGACGACGACGACGACGTCAACGACGACGACGACGACGTCGACGAGGGCGAGGGCGACGAGGACGAGGGGGAGGAGGAAGCGGACGACAACCGAGGGGGCGGAGGGCCAGCACCCCCATCCGTCCTATCGGCCCAGGCCAAGAGCAAGGGCAGAAGGGAAGAACGCATCGGAGTCACATTGCAGCCATACCGGGGCAAGCTTGGGGTCAACTCGGGTTCACGGGGTCTTCGTGGGGCAATATCCAGGCAATCTCGGGATCGTCTCGGAGGCGGCTTTTCGTATGTCGCGGAATGGCGGCGTTGTTGTTGGTGTCGCTGTTTGTTGTTTGTGGTTGGTTGTTCATTATTGTAGTTATGTTAGTGTTGCTGATTTGTGGCATTGGTGATCTTGTTGCTGCAGTTGCTGTTCTGCGGGTCATACGATTTGCTAACACTGTTGGGAGCTCTCGTTGTGATCACAGCACAGCACGCCATAGGATGTATTAACCAAGCCTGGCCGACAGGAGTTTGGTTTACAATGGTGTTGCCGTTGTTATTGATGCCGAGTGTGTTGCTGGTATTGGTGCAGTGTTCGTTTATGTCGTTCCTGCTGCTGGTGCTACTGTTTTGGTCACTCCGTTTCTTCGCCCAGTGTGGTTGTCCCGCCTGGCCTCTTTGACCACTGGGCCGGCCGAACGATTCGGTGTCTGGTATGTTTGTTGTCGTCGTCGGCGGCTTTGTTCTTATCGTTGGTGTTGTTGATGCTGTTGTTGTTGGTGTTGTCGTCGTTGTTGTAAAATCCCCATTTTCGAGGAATTGACGTGCTCCTCCCAGGGCTCGCACCTGGTTGTTTTACAAGGAAAAGTATTCGTCCTCAGATTGTGTTGCTGGCCCCAGGTTTACAACAGCAACGGCTTCTGCTTGACAAGGTTTCACCATTTGATTCGAAATCGTGCTTTCGCGCGGGACGTCCTCAAAATGTATGCATGAATCGCGCTCTCGCGTGGGATTCCCTCGTTGTTAATTCAAATGCCGCGTCCTCGACGCTCAGAACTTTCGCTTTGGCTTTTCTAATTTTTTCTTGGGAACCGCGCAATCGATCGAGACCTCCACGCGATTCATGCGGGACTCACGCTTCATGGGCAGGACAGGTTTTTCCAATTGTTCCTTCTTGTTCCTGTTCATCGGCTCTTCGTTCCCGCGGCATCCGCCCCACGCCCCAGGACGACCACGGGAAAGAAAAACTAATATATGAGAAAAGCGGGCCTGCACAGGAAAGCATTGGATAACAGTGCAGCTTCCCAAGGCGAGGAGAGGAAATAGCTGAAACAGTGTACTCTCTCCTGCCGCTTATCCAGCCCAGACTCCCCGGCCACCTCCAAGATGAAAGGGGTCCTCGAGACGCGTCGCCGTGTTTAACCTCCACGGGCCTTTCCTGAGCCTTGGGGCTGTCAACGACATGTCTAAGGACGAAGCGTTGGTCCTGGAGGGAGCCCTGGAGTCCAGGACCCGCTTCCACCAGGATTCAGCTTGCCCATGCCAACCGAAGTGTTTTAGGGTTTCAGCCCATTGTGCTTTTGCTTTCGGATTCGCATCCAGCGGCATTCTAACTCCTAAAGAAGCTGGGCCATGGCAACTGACGACCACTACACCCAAATGGTGTACGACACCCCTACCTCCAGATTTATCGAAGTAACACTTTGGAGCGTTCGGGAAAGTGTGTCCCAGAGGCGATGTCGCATGTACTGCTGCCTGCCAGGGTTGCAATACACGTGGTGAATTGCGGTCAGCCCATCGGATATAAGAATCGCTAAAGTTGGTCACATCATCATAAGGAACGTTTCGCTTGGAGCACGGGTACTTCGACTCTGGAGCATGTAATCGAGCACCATCCGTTACCGTGGTGAGCGGCACCCTTGCTCGTGCTGTTGCATCCGCGAGAGGACCACAGCGCTCGTGTTTCGCTGTTGGCACCACAGGCTGTTGCTTGTGAACTTCGACGGCTCGTCGGCCCCCAGGGGGAGCACCTCAGGTCGGGAGACTCTTCATGGGGGGGGGATCCCATGGGGGGATAGGATCCCAGGGGGGGGATCCCATAGGATCCCCCCCCATGGAGAGTCTCCCGATCAGGGTCGCGCGGTGCTGAAGACTGCAGGGGCTGGCCGTGCACGCGTGGCGCAAGCCTGGCTGGCACTGCGAGGCTGGCGTCTCCACCGGCCGCTCGCGGCGCGCGGGGCCGACGCGCGAGGGGAAGATGGCTTGAGGGCGCCTTGCCTGACGCACAATTCTCAGGAGGGAAAAAACACACAGACACAATTAATCGTCGATTCCCCAGAGGATATGGGAAAACATATGGGAAGTGGGGGGGAAGACAAAAACCCAGAATATATGGTTTGAAGGCGGTTTGCCTGAAGCACAATTCAGTTCGATGCTCGTTCTGGGGACCTTCCTGGGGCCCACCTAATGGATCTGTTCGACTCGGGTTCGCCTCAGGTTCGACTCAGGTTCGACGCAGCTTCGACTCAGGTTCGACGCAGCTTCGACGCAGCTTCGACGCAGGTTCGACTCAGGTTCGACGCAGGTTCGACGCAGCTTCGACGCACGAGTGGAACGAGTGGCTCCAGGAAGGTCCCCAGAAGGAGCATCTAAATTCAGGGGCAACGCTACGGGGAGAAAATGGCTCAGCTGGAGGGGTGGGGATGCGACGACTCCGAATCGCCCATTGTTCGCCGATGGGGGCACGACGTCCCCACCCCGCCCAGGAGCGCGCCGATTCGCTATCGGTAGGTCTTTGCCGATCCATTGGCGATGTGTCGCCGATTCCAGGTCGATGTTTCCCTGCGTGAGCTGGCTCCCCTCCCCCACGCTGCCCTTCAACACTGCAGATGTCCGAGCGGCTGCTCTCACATGGGATCGGTCAATCATGTGTGAGACGGTCGGAATCCAGCGGCAGGCGGGCGGAAGCGCTGCCCGCATGGTGCCGCTATCTGTTTGCAAGTGTAGTTTCCTATTGGGCATACGCCCTTGAACTGGGGGGGAGGAAGCGGCGCGCCACAAATGACCACACTGGGTACGATGTATCATAGGTATACGGATATTTGTGTATTTACACATCCATATACATAGGCGTTTGTTTAGCCATGTATGTCAATATCAGTTGTTCGAACACATGCACGGCGATGCACCCATCTATAGGCGCACGGACGTGGAACTTGGGTAACGCATTGCTTTGCCACAGTGACCCAGCACCGCGGTCTCCCGCAAATAGCGCTTTGGGCCTGGCCTTTGTGGGCCCCGGAAACGGCAGGGCCGTTTTTTTCACCGTTTCCCCAAAACATGCCCCTGGAACATGGAAACAGCAAACAAACGGCGATCGGAAACAGCGAAAGAACGGCTCCAGGATTGGAACCGGAGCCGGAACCGGTCAAAAAACGGCGACGGAACCAGTAGAAAAACGGCGTCGGAACCGGCAACAAAACGGCACAACGGAACCAGTAAAAAAACGGCCCTGTCGTTTCTTGGGCCCACTAAGGGCCTGGCCCTGGAGCGTCGTTGCCTGCTGGAGAGACATCCGGGCGCGGCCACGAGAAGTCTTTCCCGGAGGCTCAGGGAGGAGCGGGTTAGGTCCACCAGCCCTGCTCTTTCCCCGCTCCGCCCCCCCCCCTCCTGCTCCTGCGCCGCCGCTCCCCGCCCACGCACCTCAACGGGAGGTGGGAGGAAGGAGGGAGGACAGAGTTCTGCGAGGAAGGAGGGAGGACAGAGCTGTGAGGAAGGAGGGGGGACAGAGCTACGAGGAAGGAGGGAGGACAGCGCTATGGGGCCCAAGCTGGAGCAGCGATGCTACGACTCTCCGCCCTCCCGTCCCAGGCCTCCTCCCCCGAAGTCCCATGCCTGCTTTTTGCTCGGCGTCACCCCAACATACTCATACTATAGGTGCGTCGCCCCCCCAGGGGCGACGCGCGCACCGAGACATCTCATAGTATATGCGTCGTGTCGGGCGCTTTCTGGCCACACCGCTCGGGAAACGCTCTACTACAAGATGGGTATACTATATGTTCGGGTCGGACGCGCGCCTCCAAGGAGGACATATAGTATTAGTATGTCTCTGTGCGTCCCATTGTTGTTCCCCTTGCCCCTGCAAGAGATAGGCGCCACATCTGCCAGACTGAGAGCCCCGTGGGCCTGCTGGTCGGGCGGCACCGGTGCCGAAAAGGAAAACGACGTGTTGCGTCCTGTCGGCGAGCCGTAAGGAATCCGACGAGGCAGAGCGAGGAGGAGGAGATGAGAAGGAGGAGGAGGAGGAGAAGGAGGAGGAGGAGAAGGAGGAAGAGGAGGAGGAGGCGGAGGAGGAGGAGGACGCGGAGGAGGAGAAGGACGAGGAGGAGGAGACACAGGAGCGAACAGGAGGGGAATCCGACGAGGCAGGACCACAGTGAAGCAGTGGCGAAGCGCCCTGGCTCGCCTATAGCCCTACCAAACAATGTTCTAAGAGCCTTTTGTGTGGTCTGCACGAAATGTTCTTAGAACCTTTCTGATTGAGGCTGTCCTGGTTTGACACATCGGGTTCATGATCTGAAAACATTGTTGTTGTGCTTAGAACATGGGTTCTAAGAACATTTTCTTTGTTTGTAGGACTACAAGAATGTCGGGACGGTCGGTCTCTGCCCAACACAAAGGTCAACGAGCGGTCCAGTCAGAGGCCCTGACCTCAGATCGAAGGCGAGCGATGGGAGGAAGTGCGAAGCAGAAGGCCTTCTCAGAAGGCTCGGAAGTCCCCCGGCCTTCCCAGAAGTTGTGTAAGCCTTCCCCGAAGACAGCAACAGCTTCTCGGAAGGCGCGAGGGCTCCTGAGAAGTCCGGCCGCCTTCCGAGAAGGCCTGCTCCTTCTCACTTCCCCCCCTCGCTCGCCGCCGATCAGAGGTAGGCGGGCCCTGGAAACGACAGGGCCGTTGACAGGGCAGTTTTTTTACCGGTTCCGTTTTGCCGTTTTTTTGCCGGTTCCGACGCCGTTTTGTTACTGGTTCCGTCGCCGTTTCTTGACCGGTTCCGGCTCCTGTTCCAATCCTGGAGCCGTTTTTGCTGATGTTTCCAGTCGCCGTTTTTTGTGCCGCTTCCATTTTCAAGGGGCATGTTTCTGGAAACGGCGAACAAAAACGGCCCTGTCGTTTCCGGGGCCCACAAAGGGCACGACCGCAAAGGGCACGAGCGGCCCAGGCCGGGCCACGGAGGTCACGAGCGGCCCGGGCAGAGGAGGCCGTCCGGGCAGGGCCTCAGAGGCTCGAGCCACGAAGCCGCCCCCCAGGCGTGCAGCTGTTGCGCAAGCCTGCGCTCCTGCCTGTTCCCTGGCCTCGCTCGGACGTGTGCGTTTTTTTTTCCTCGGCGAGGACCATCGAGGAGCACCCTCGACCATTTGCCGAACAAAACACGCACGAAACTTAAAAAAAACACAGGGAAAGGACGTCCGAGCGATGGCGAGGTTCGGGGGTGGACAGACCTCCTGCCCGTTCGGGGGCTTGTCCGTTTTCGGTTCTCCAGAGGGCGCCGCGGCCGTCATTTTCCAGGCTTGCGCCCGCCAGGTTCGGGCCCGAGGTCGTTTTCGCGAAACCACGTTGTGCTCAAGGGGGGTCTGTCCATCCCCGACCTGTTACGTCTGGCGGGCCCTGGGCGAGAGCCCAATCTTGAACACGAGCGGCCCTCCGTGCGGGTAGATCTCTTGCACCTGAGACTTGTGGGGACATGTTTGGAGAAGTCTCCTGCGAGAACCCCATTGTGAAAGCAAGTTCGCGTGCACCCGTTGTTGCACTGCATACGATTTTGATTTGATTCAGTCTTAGCCAAAGAAGTTTCTGGCGAGAGAACCATTTCGAGAGAGTAATTGTTGGAAACGTATTCGATTAGTTGTTTAACGAATTTGCGTGGCGCTGAGGCGAGCACGTCATTTCGAACCGCACCTTGTCTCCACCCGTGCGTATTTGCTGCAAGTGTTTAAGACGAATGGGTGCGGCGCGTTGGCGAGAGCCAAATTTTGAACAGCGCCCAGCCTCCATTATTCGCGTACCTGTTCGCATCGTGTTAGATCGTGTTCCCAGGACAAACACCTTGCCGACGATTCGTATGGACAAGGGCACGTCTCAAGCGCAGCGGCTCAGCCTGCATTCATTGCAGGTGCCACGCTACGCGCTCGCAGCGTGCGCCTCGCGCTCTGGAGGGCTGCAGGTCTGAAGCCTGCGGCCCGTGGCGTCTCGCCTTTGTGGGTTTGCAAACGTCCCTCGCGTTGGCCGCCGGCAAGCACAGCTTGGTCGATCACATCGACTTTCTTGAGCCCAGCGAGTCGCGGCTCGAGTCCTGGGACGACGACCGCAATGAGGGTTACATCCTCACGCAGGATTGCGACCACGCGTGCAGGCCGCAAGGCCACAGCGTGTACCGCATCGAGGGCGTCATTCGGAGCAACCGAGACGGCAAGACCATCGGCGTCAAGCGTCTTGTCCTGAGGACGGCGACGACGAAAACCATGTCCACGGCATCACCAAGAAGGAGCAGCCGATCTGGTTGCACCTCTGCGCATCGTCCGCGCGCGCACGCGCCGCGCCGACCTCCCCAACGCAAAGCATTATACAGGCCGAGGCTGGAGACCATCCGCGTGGACAAGAAGTGGGCCCGGGTCACCGTCCAGGACATCAATCAGACCCCTTGGGCCAAGAAAGGCCTGCGCATGGGGGAGTGTCGTGGAGCTTGGCAGCTGCTTGGCGGCGGAACCTGAGAGCAGCAGCGCAGCTCTCGCCCGCCGCCCCGTGCGCGTGCGACGCCGGGCCGGCTGGCTTCGAGCTCGGTCAGGCACGCCTCGCCCTGGTGCTCCCGCGGCAGGCTCGGGTGTGGGACGGGGGTTTAGGGGGAATCCCGTTCGCCTCCTCAGCACCGCTGCAGACGACGAGGCTGCGAATGCCCACGCCGCCAAGGAAGGATAGGGGCGGAACGGCAACTCCTTACAGGCCGATAAGGCTGGTCGCGGGGAGCGCCGTAGCACCGAGCGGGGAGGGAACCGTCCTGGGGGCGGCGACCTCGCCTCTCATTTGGCCTCCCTCGAGAACTCGTTGGATGGAGGCTTCCAGGCCGACGACCTCCGGAAACGCGTGGACGGGTTGAAGGACAAGTGCATGAAGACCTCGGGCAGGCGCGGCGGCGCCGCCGCCCCAGCCAGTGAGCGGCCAGCGGAGAGGCAGACACCCGACGACATCCTCAGCCAGCGGGTCGCCGAGGCCCGCGCCACGGGCGAGGACGCCCAAGTTGCCGAGCCATGTCCGCCCCGTCGGCGCGTCGTCCATGCAGATTCGGAGGAGTCGGGGGGAGAACACGGAAGACCATGCAGCGGAGCTCCTGAGGAGAGCTCCTGGAGGAAGATCCCGGGCAAGCTTAGCGGATGAGAGACGTTGCAGCGGATGTGGCGCGCCTTCGGGGGCATGGTTCCCTCCGGCCTTCACGTTTCCTGCCTTCGCCAGATTATCTGCAACCACCATTCGAAGTCTAAGACGGGGTTGCGGCATTCCCGCGGGTTGGAATCTTGGGCTCTGGCTGCCGACTGTCCTCTCCGAGGGGAGCTGGGGTCGCCCACGGGCGTCGCGCAATGGGCGGAGGCCCTGGAGCGCAACCTGGCCGACGACAACTGCTCGGTGGCGCGCTGGCTCGCGCTCGCCCCGACCAGGGAAGTCCCAGCTCACCCCGAGGAGCGAGGCAGTCATCGGCGCACCGCCTGGAGCAGGCGGGGGGGGACCTCGCGAGGGGCGCTGGCCGATCCAAGCCGCCCTCCACGGCATCCGCCCCTGCCGCTGCGACGCCTCCTGGGCCGGGGGGCTTCGAGGCCCGCGCTTCCCCCCGGCGCTGCGTCGGAGGGAGCGGCCGCCACGGGCGCTCCAAGCCCCCCCCTCCGGGAGCTCTGGCGCTCCTGGCCCGAGCGCCCGGCGCGCGGGAGCAGGGGGCGGTCGCCGAATTATGTAGGCAGCGCCGCGGCCCCGGGCGCCACCTCGAAGGCGCAGGCCCGGGCGAGGAGCAAGGCGAAGTCCCCGTGGAGGCGCGCGGGGCCGGGCAGGAATCAGGGCTGCTTGGGTTAGTTTCGATGCCCGCGGTGCGCGACGCATGGGCGCAGAGCAGTCGTGCCAGGCGGCTGGCTCGCGATTGCGGGCCATCGATCGAGGCGCCCCGCGGGCGCTTTTCGAAGTCCTGTTCCGCGGATCCAGAAATCTCGGCTGCGCGGCACGCTCTGAGGTCACGCCCGCCGCGCGCGGGCCAGGACCACATTTCGTCTTTGTTCGAGCAACTACATGATCGGGCATTTCGGCGAGGTTTCTCACCTACCGACGGCGGGACAATGGGCATCAGTGGTTCTATTCGATGGCGAGACCCTGTGGGTCTCGTCAGACGACCAGAAGGGCCCCTTCCATGTGCTCTCGGCTCCACCTTGCCACCTCAGCTTCTTCGCGTTCGAGGAACAAGTCCCTGCCCACTGCGTCGGCGTAGATCCGGATGAGCCCACATGCGCACGCGCGACGGTCAGCCCCGCGGGCTGGCTGTCGGCGGCTCGGGCGACGCAGGCGGCACGTTGGCTCGCGACAGGGGCGGCGCCGCCGACAGGTGCGAACCTTGCGTTGCCGGAGCGCCGGGGTTCCGATCCGCTTCCAGCGCGCCGTCTGCAGCGTCTACGCTCAGGACGGGAAAAAACACAGACACAATCAATCGGTGACCCCCCGGGAAATATAGGGAACATATGGGAAGTGGGGGGGAAGGCAAAACTTCAGGAAATATTGGGAAATGCGGGGGGGATCTTGTTACCTTTGTGTATTTATTTGTGTGTCCCTGGGCCCCTTTCATACGCTTTTGGTGCCGTGTATTTGGACAGCTGGGGCAGTGTGCCACGGGCCCTGCCAGGGCGCACTTCGAGGTCAGAGGCAGACCGAGCGAGGGGCGACTATCAGTGCGACGAGCTTGGGAACATCACGGGGCCCTTCGGGCCGATGGCAGGGAGGTCGAGTCCGAGGCCGTCGCTAGCTCACATGGCGCCCTCTGGGACGGCGAACTCGGCGTGCAGGGGCCGGATCCCACTCGCGTCGCGTTCGTGACGCACCTCGGGGCGCCGATTGACCCGGGGCCGATCTGCCCCGACGCCTCGGAGCAGGGCGGCGGGGCCTGCGCGGGCGCCCACCCGAGCCTCTCTGGGGCCGGTCTCGCGTAGGCCGCATGCGGGGCCGGTGGCGCGACCGCCAGGTGCCCGCCGCGCACCATCGAGCCGCGCTGCACTGGTGGAGGGCGATCACTGGAGAGGAAGCATGCTGCCAAATAGTTGCCAGATTTCCAAACAAGTCTTCGAACAATGTTTAAACATATGTAAAAATATGTTCACATCGTTTGTTTTAGAACATGTTTTACACATTTTCAACACACCTAAAATGCAACGATCGGACTGTTAGGGTGTCCATTGTCGTGGCATCCGCAACGCGACCCCCAAGGCCTACTTCTTGAATCATTTAGGGGCCCGAGCGGCTTTCCATCGCCGGACTTGGAGGCATGTGGGTCCGCGCCTTGCGGAGGAGTCGGCCGATGCTCGATCCGCCGCGCACTGCCCGTGGACGAAGAATACGCATGCCCCGGCGACTTGGACCGTGCTCTGCTGGCCCGCTGGGCCGCCAGGCACAGCGGCCTATAGGATTATCCTTTGCGGCTGCTTCGGAAGTTGCACCCACTGCGTCGGCTCGGTCATCGGTTGCCTCGGGAGGCTGGGGAAAGGGCCGCGGCTGCTGAGCGGCCTCGTCCAGGATTCCGCTGCCTCTGACGACGGCCGGCGCCGAGCTCTGGGAAGAGCCGTGGATCTGTGCCCGCGCTTCGCGCGCGCCAGCCAGGCTACTTGCTGCCGCTCCGTGCAATCATTTTGGCCTTTGGGTTGCGCGCCCAAGTCTGGGCTGCACGTGCGCTGCGGTTCCCGGCGCGCGCGCGGAGGCGTCGACGTCGCCATCGCACCAGACGAGAAGGCCAGCATCGACCGCGCCTCCCAGGCCGGGGCCCGGCCGGTGCTCCACCGGAGGCGCTGCCTCCAAAGGGCGCGCCCGCGGGGGGGCCTCCTTGGCGCTCGGCCCGGCCAGGTCGACGGTCCAGCCCGCCCGCGCCCCCCTCGCGCAGGCCGAGGAGGAGAGGTCGCGCAGCCTCGCCGCGCACCGCACCGCGGCTGCGGCGTGCGGAGCGGCCCGGGAGCGCCCTGTCCGACCGCCTCGAGCGTGGGCGGCTCGCGCTGCTCGTCGAAGCCGACGCGCGCCCCCGCCTCGTCGCCCGGCCGCTGCAGGGCGCGCCCTGGCCGGCCGAGATCTCCGAGGCGCTCCCTATTCAGGAGAGGGAGCAAAAACACACAGGCACAATGAGTTGTCGATGCCCCAGAAAATATGGGAACATATGGGAAGTTGTGGGGGAAGACAGAAGACCAGAAAATATTCTTTGTATGTGTATTTGTGTGTCCCAGGGCACCTTCATTGTATAACAAAAAGACCGACTCTCCCCCCGCCCCTTTGCCACCCCGCCTGGGCAAGGGTACGGGTAGTTTTCGCGCTCGAGGTTTTTGCGATGCGGCACACGTCAAGAGGGCGGCAGCTGTCCTGAAGATGGCGCGCCTGCCGAGCGCGTCTCCCGGGCCTGAAGCCTCGCCCCCGCTGCCGGAGTGGCGGGGGCGGGAGCGTGCTCCCGTCTGCGAGTTGTTTGTGTCGGGAATTGCGATGCCCCAGGGGGCTGACGTCAGGCTGAGCCTGGGTCCGTTTTACCGCGCGCACGCGTGTCCGCGCCAGCCGATCAACACTCTTCGTTGGAAGTGGAAGGTAGTACGGTGTCTTAGAGTTGCGAGCTTATTTCAATTACCTCAGGTTGTGTGCGCGCTCAAATTGGCTTCATCGGACCCGCTTCCTGAGTATCTCTGGTTCCCAGGTCGCCGGCTCAGTCCAAGCCGCGGGAAGTTCTCTCAAGTAGGAGGCTCAACGCGGTTCTTCGTAGGGTAGCAGGCCTCGCCATAGAATGTGAATTCCAGGCAGCCGCAGGCTGGATTCGAAGCGAGTTCAACCCTGCCGACGAAAACCCCAGCAAAGCGAATCCCGGTAAAGCGAACCGAAGCGAACCCCGCGAAGCGAAAATCAAGCGAAGCGAAACACCCGCGAAGTGAAACCCTGCGGCGAAGCGAAACCAGGCGAAGCGAATTCCGGGAGAAGCGAAACTTCAGCGATGCGAGCCCCAACGCGCGTTGTGGGTCACCGCCGGGGGGCGGTCGTCGAGGTTCGCAGAATTTATCCCTCCCAGGGGGCGGGGGGGGGAACAATGCCGTTGTGGCGCAATTGCAGACCCCTGGGGGGGCTCAGGGGACAACTCGGGTATCTCGGAGGGGATCGATGTTATGGGTTTGCATGGGGATCGTTTGTATAGGTGCCGAATGCGTTTCGCCGGGAAGCGCATTCTGGATCCGGTCCGGCTCCAGATCCGGATCCGGTCCAGATTCGGATGGCTCCTCCCCCAATGCAGGCGCTTCGAGAAGAGGATCGGGTTCCGAATCCAGATCAGACAGAATTAATCGTCGACTCTCAGGAAAATATGGGAAATTCTGGGAAGTTGGGGGGAAGACAAGAACCTAGAAAATATTGTAAAATATAGGGAATCCTGTTATTTGTGTCTCTTTATTTGTGTGTCCCAGATCCCGATCCCAATCCAGATCTGCATTGGGACCCGTGCTCCGAATTCTCCATCCCCGACGAAGTGCCCTCCTGATTCGGCCCAGCTCTAGAACCCGATCCGGATTCGGATGCCCCCAAGAGGATCCGGATCTGGATCCATGCAGATTGGGATCCGGGATCCGTATCTCCAATTCCCGACGAAGCGCAGCTCTGCATCCAGATCGGGATTTGGATGCTGCCCCCCCATGGATCCGGATCCGAATTCGGATGCTCCCCCCACCCGTGCGCTCGAGAAGAGGATCCGGATCCGTATCCAGATTGGGATCCGTGATCCGAATCATCTCCGACGAAACGCGATCCAGACCCGGATCCGGATTCGGATGCCTTTTCACCCGCCGCTCGAGAAGAGACTCCCGTTCCAGATCCAGATCGGGATCGAGAAGAGGATCCGGACCCGGATCTTGATTCGGATTGGTATCCGTGATCCGAATCCCCACCAGTTGAGGTTCTTATTGGGCTGAGGAGGGGGAGGAGACGGAGGAGGAGGAGATGGGGGAGGAGGAGGAGGAGGAGGAGGAGGCGGAGGAGGAGGAGGAGGAGGAGGAGGAGGAGGAGGAGAGGGGGGGAGGAGAAGGAGGAGGAGGAGGAGGACGAGGAGGAGGAGGAGGAAAGGGGCGGGACGGAGACGAGAGGGGGTTCAGAGAAGCAGCATTAGGAGAATGAGGACGGCGGTGCCGAAGTATACAGTGAGAGATGTTTGTGGGACTTGGGCTGCAATGCTGGAGCGGGAGTGATGAGGGCTGTGGCGCGCGACACATGCCGCTACACGGCGGATTGGGACTGTTTGTTACCCGCATCGTTTGTCTCGCAGGCTCCAGAGGACCGATTGTCATCAAAAGCACGGCCCCCAGGTCTCCTACGAGACGAGGCCAGTCGTGGGGGACGCGAAATGTGGATTCGTCGTTTCTCATCTCTGCTATTGTTGCTCTCTCTCCGAAGCCGCCCCCTTGTCCTCCTTGCCTTCTTCGAGAGAAGAGGTCCCTCCTCCTCCTGCTCCTCCCTCCCTGCTCCCTCCTCCTCCTCCTCCTCCTCCTCCTCCTCCTCCTCTTGTTGTTGTTATTCCTCTTGCGAGGCGCCGCGGGCACTCGCGCCTCGGCTGACCGCCTTGTCGCTTCAAACGGCGCGGGAATTCGGGTAGCGCGCCGTCGGCGCGGCCTCGCTGAAGTCGTTATTCTGGCGTGGGCATACAGCGCTGTGCAGACACGGCAGATACACGGTGGCGAGTTGGGCGTGTTTGGATGACGGAGCGCTGCGGAGCCCGCTGCACGCAGCACTGAGCACATGCTCCTCGTAGGTGAGGGCTGCCACGTGCGCAACTGTTGCCATCCTCCTGCGCCCTGGGGGCTCTGCACAGCGGCATCGTGTGCCAGATCTGACGGGAGCGTGTGAATTCTGGGTGCGGTTAGGTTTGCAGCTGTCGGCGTTCTGCCTCCTCTTTTTGGGGGGGGTGGCCGGCGGGGTCTTGTTCCACGCGCCGTTTGGCCGAGGTTCTTTTTGGCAGATGCTTCCGCGGTCTCAAGGCCCTTTGGGCATGTCTTGGGGTGTTCTTTGGATTCTGGGGCCCCGAGGAGGCCCAAGGAGGTGCGCCCAGGAGGGCGTACATCTCCCTTCCCCCTTCTTGGTCTTCTCTCGAAGCCCTCTTCGAGCTCTCTTCGGAGTTTCTCGGGGCGTCTTGGACGCCTAAGTGGCAGTTCGAGACCCCTTTTGGCCATCCTGGCGCCCTCTCGAGAGTGTCGTGGAGCTGCCTTGGGGCGATCTTGAGCCGACAAAGAAGGCGAGTGTGGTAACCTCCGCGAAACATGTCAAGGCGCATGAGTGCACCCGCAACCAGGAAATGTTGCAACGCTCATGCGCAGCAATGATTTTTTGTGAGTTCGGTAGCACTCTGGGTAAGACTGTCTGTAGCCTCGCTTCCTTGGCGGTTTCAAGCTTCACGCCAACGGATGACTGCATGTGCTCATCAGGCTCTGGTGCCGAGACACACACAGCAGATACAGAAACGTGTCAAGGGGTAACAGTGCACCGACATTCGGGCCACCAGCTCATTCGCGGACACGGCCCTCCGGACACAAAAAAAAGCCCCGTTCACAGCGTAGGTACATATTTAGCTGGCCTCCTGGTGGGTCAGAAGCTGCCTGACGAGCGTGGGTATCAAGGCTCTGAGCTTCTCGAGGATAGGTTGGGGCCATCTTGGAGCTAGCTTTGGGGCTTTTGGTGGCGCTTCGGGCCGCCTGAAAGCCATCGCAGGCCGTCTCGGAGCCCCCGAGTGCTGCCCCCGTGCCCCTCGGCACGTCCTTGGGCGCTCTCGGATTCTTCCTCGGGGGGGGTGGGGGGCGGCCATGGACCCGGGGAGGTCTTCCGTGGGCACCAGGAGGTTCCCGGGAGGTGTGCCTGGGGCGCTCGTGCCGCCCGCCCCCCCTCGAGCGGGACGGAACGGGGTTGGGGTAGGGGATCGGCTGCAGAAGTCATGTGCCCCGAGACTGACTCCCTCGTCGGATCTGCGGGACAGGCGTCGCAGCTTGCATGGGCGCGACGAGCAGAGCACGTCTGGGGGCAGTCAGTTCTGCAGTCGACCCCCGACTCGTCACCTCCCGGCAAGCGGGGGTCGGCGCATCCGCCCTCCGCCAGGCCCGCCTCGCCCCTCGCCTTTTCCTTCTCCGCTGCCTCGCCCCTTCCACAGGCTACAGATCCAGATCCCCCCCCCCCTGCCCCCCAATCGCCTCTTCCACACTCCCCAGGCTTAGTGGGCCCTGGAAACGACAGGGCCGTTTTTTTACCGGTTCCGTTTTGCCGTTTTTGTTGCTGGTTCCGTGGCCGTTTTTTTACCGGTTCCGTCGCCGTTTTTTGACCGGTTCCGGCTCCGGTTCCGATCCTGGAGCCGTTTTTTTGCCGTTTCCGGTCGCCTTTTTGTTGCCGTTTCCATCTCCAAGGGCCATTTTTTGGAAACGGTGGAAAAACGGCCCTGCCCTTTCCGGGGCCCATTAAGGTCTGGGGTGCGTCAGTTCTGCAGTCGACCCCCGACTCGTCACCTCCCGGCAAAGCGGGGTCCGCGGATCTTCCCTCCGCCCGGCCCGCCTCCTCCCGTCGCCTTCTCTTTCTGCGCTGCCTCGCCCCCTCCACGGGCTACAGATCCAGATCCCCCCCCCTGCCCCCCAATCGCCTCTTCCAAAGTGGGGGGGAAGACGAAAGCCCAGAAAACGTGGGAAACATTTGGGAATCCTAGGATTTGTGTGTCCCTGGCCCCCTTCACATACACGCGCGGCGTCGTCCACGTCCCCAGATCTCTAGAGACTCGCGCACATCGAGCTTCAGGCATTTCCGCATGTTCGGCCTCCAGAGGGTTGTTCTGCAGGTCAAAGCGACGACTCTGGACGAAAAACCGGTCCCAGGGGGAAGGATCGAGAGGCTCGGGACTCCGACGACTCGAAAAGATCGAGTCGTCGGAGTCCATCCCCAACCCTCCCTCTTTTTCTCTTCCGAGGCCGACGGTGTTTCGAGATGTTTCCTCCAAGATCGAGGACCGAGGTCTTTCTGCGTTTCTTGTGGTAGCGAGGGCTCTTGGACGAGGGACCTCTGGAGCCTCCCAAGCGGGGGGGATGAGTTTGAGGAGGAGTAGGGCTTGCGGATGCTGCACCGGGCCTACTGGTGTATCCGGAGTTTTCCTTCAAGGGGGAAGGAGTTTCGGAGGCCCCCAGACTCTGCGGGTGTGGTGAGTCAGTGGGGATTGGGGGTCACCGCACGGTTTTTTGAGACTCGAGTCCTTCTCCGAGGACATCTCGGGCGACAGGGGCCTCCTGGATCCCAAGACCGTGTAGTGACAGACCGTGCGGTGAGTTCTCTTGGGGTTTCGAGGTCACCGCACGGTCTGTCACCACACGGTTTTGGGATCCCCAAGAGTTTGCGGAAGAGCAGGAGCCGCGCCCCACCGAGGCAGAAGGAGAAGCGCGCGCTTGAGGAGACCAGGATAAAAGCCGCGGAGCTGCTGCAAGCCAAGAAAGAAGTGAGGAAAGTCAGGACGCGCTTTTTCCTGAAGACTTTCGCACAGCCTGCTTACAGTCCAGTCCTCCGAGGAGGAACAGGTACAGACTCCGCTATGCATCCCTCGTCAGCACGGCTGGATTATTTGCGGAAGTCTGGTCAGAACGTTCCTTGGAAGAGGTCGTGGAGTAGCAGTATCGTCACGTTCTGTCTCTCCATTACAGTCCAGTCCAGCTGCAAGACAAGATTTTTGTTGGAATGCTTTTTGACGAAATTCGGGCGGAGCTGAGCTCTGGTCCAGGGATGCATATTGCCGTTTTTATTTGTACGCTCTTAACCAGTGGAGGGTGGTACTTGTTCTCTGCGTTGGCTGCACGGCCTTCAGTGTCTCTGGGGATATTCGCCCTCCTCGTGGCTAGTGCTTCCCTTCACGCGGATCCTGCCTGCGACGACCACATGTGAGCCAACCTGGAGGTTTCACTCGAGTGTCGCTCCGATCGAGACTGATCCGCGACTCATGCTCAGATGACATGCGTACGCACGTCTCAGGTTTCGCGTTCGAATCCAGATAAGTGCGTGATTTCAGGATCACCAGAAGGTGCACACGCATACGTCTGGTCCTGGGCTGAGCGATCCTCCGCTCTTGTGTGTCGTGGTCTTCTTGTTCGCATCGGCGTGTCATTTCATATTCTTATCCTTTGGTCGCGAACAAGGGAAGTTGTCTCCAGGGCGAAAAAGCGCGAAGAGAAAAAGAGGAGGAAGGAGGAAAACGAGGTGAAGGCTGGCCAATATCAGGTCATCAAGAACACGGATAAGATCAGGAAGTGGCACAAGAACGCCCGCAAGCAGCTCCAGAAAATGGGCCCGGAGCAGATTCAGAAATTGTTAGGCTAGTTTCGGCGCGCCCTCCTCTTCCCTGCCCTCCTGCCCTGCTGGTGACGGCGACGAGGGCACAGACATGTTCGAGGTCTTGGGTTGATGATGGGAAGCGTCCGACTATTTTCGGGATACTCGAGAATGTTGAGATAATGGAAGTAGTGCTGCTCTGAAGGTCTGTACCCCCGTCGTCGTCGGAGGACGAGGAGGAGGAGGAGGAGGAGGAGGAGGAGGAGGAAGAGGGAGGAGGGAGGAGGGTGGATGGAAGGAGGGAGGGAGGGATGGAGGGAGGAGGGAGGAGGGAGGAGGGGAGGGATGAGGGAGGAGGGGCGCGCGCGTGCAGGGCGCGTGCGATGGCGGGGCCCCGCTCGCGGAAGGCCCGCGGAAGGCTGGCGGAAGTAAACGGGCGGCTGCACCGCCGGCGGCGAGAAACCGGGGGGCGGCTCCGTGGGCGGAAGCTGGCGGGGTGCTGCGTTGCTCGGAGGTTGATCGACCTCCTACCCTGACACGTCGAGTAGCGAATTGGCCGTTTTCGGTTCGCGACAGGGCGTCGCGGCCGTTATTTGTTGCGGGTCCAGGTCGGTCGGTTTCGGTCCTCGGCCGCTTTCACTAAAGGGTGGTTTACTAAAGGGAGGTTTGTCCACCGCCGAGTTGCATCTTCGGGGGGCCTTTGGTTTTCTTCTCGTTCCCTGTTGTTTTCCCGCTCGGCCGCCCCGCCGGAGGGGGGGGGGGCCTGGGGGACGGGGAGGGGCCGCGGGTTCCCATGGAGGCGCCTGGTAGTGAATTTTCACACAGGCGGCCTTCGCAGGCCTTACCCAATGGAAGTCTACATTTTGCGTTGCATCTTCGGGGGACCTGGTCTGTCCCCAACATTCGCGTCTTTTCTTGTACCCGACACGGGCTCGATGCGGACTCGACGCGGATTTGGCGTGGATTCGACGCGGATTCGGCACGGATTCGATACGGATTCGATACAGATCCGACGAGTCCGACGTGGATTCGACACGGATTCGGCGCGGATAAGGCCGCGACGGTACAGACAAGGTTCCTCGAGGATGCAATATAAGGGATGTGCCCCCAGAAGATGGCAACGTGTGTGCGTTCATGGTCTGTGGGTCTCGCCACATGCAGGCCCCCCCTCCCCCGCTCTTCGTCCTCCCCCTTCCCTCCCGGTGTGGCCGTCTCCTCCTCCCCTCGCCCCCCCCCTCCCCCCCTTCTTCCCCTCCCTCGTTTCCCTGGCCGCACTCCCCAGCCTGCCCAGGGACCCTGACGCAGCGCATTCTCGATTTCCCCCCCCCCCTCCGGCGGAGCCCCGGCCCGCAGACACCTGGCCTCGAGGCTGTCTCCATCCGCGGCCCCGTGGCGCCCGACCCCACTGCCGCGGGGAGACAGCCTTCCGCCCTCGAACTGTCCTCGATGGCCCTCGGGTGAAGTCGGGCCTGTCCCTCTGCAGGGGGAACATTCAAGAATAGTCACGAAAGATTGACTGGGGACCTGTTTGTATTTCCGAGCATTTGGGGAGTTTTCTTTTACTATCTTTAAATTTTCCCCCGAAGTCCCCCTGCCCCCCGAAATCCCCCTGCAGGGGGACGGGCCCGACCTAACCCCCGTGCCCTTGGAGAACACGCCAGGGTGAAGAAAAGCAATCCCTCGGAGCTCTGGACGGGTGCATGGCAACGGGGGGACGTTGACGGGGGCGTAAAGAGAGGCGCGCCTTAGAGGCACTCTCAGGGTCACTTGGGGGCAGCGTTCCTGCAACCCCCGGTCGCCCCCCCCCCGTGTGCTGCCCCCCCGGGCCCCGCCCGCTCCGGCCGCCTGAGGCCCCGCCTTCCTGTGCCCTGTCTCCCTAATTAAAGCTGTGCGTAGCCCGCCTTGCTTTTAGCGGAAGAGGTTCGCTCTCGCCCCACAGATCAAAATTGTGTGTTGCCCCCCCCGTTGACATCCAGCCGGATCTGGATGAGTTCCCCCTTTTTCCTGCCTCATCAGAACGAAGCATAAACAGCATGAGCATGACAAGTTGGATGCCCGCGCGGATCTCTTGGAGCGGCGCTGGACCCGCCTCCATGGCGCGCGGGGCGCACCAGGGGCGGCGGCGGCGCCTCCGGCGGCCCGGCGCCGATGCAAGGAAATCCGCGCGGACTTCAAGTTAATGTCTAAGCCGTTGGCTGTCCTGCAGCCGGACCGAGGTATAAGATCGAGGTCGGTTACAGCAGGCCAACCTGGCGTTGTTGGATGTTCTGGTGCATCCAGGGAACAGGTGCCCTCGAACGTCCTTGAGCCTGGCCTACGGAGGGCCTCGTGTTATTGAAGGATGTTCTTCTGACCTAGGTCCTCCTTCTCCTCCTTCTCCTCTTCCTCCTCTTCCCTCCTCCTTCGCATCCTCCTCCTCCTACTCCTCCTCCTCCTCCTCCTCCCCCTCCTCCTCATCATCATCACCATCCCCATCCTCCTCCTCCTCCTCCTCCTCCTCCTCCTCATCAACATCATCATCATCATCATCATCATCATCAGCATCCCCCTCCTCCTCACCCTCCTCACCCTCCCCCTCCTCCCCCTCCTCCTGGCTCTTCCCCCCCATCGCCTTTGTCGGGCAAGCCACAGGCGCACACAGGCGCCCTAGACAGTCGACGTCTGGACTTTTTCCCAGCACCCTGGCATCGCTCGGACGCGTGCATCTTTCTCTCGGCGAGGACCATCGGGGAGCATCCTGGATCCTCTTGCGAGAAGGAAGCATAAGTGCACGGAGCTGACACGTGCACGGGGAATGGACGTCCGAGCGATGGCAAGATACAGTCAACCTGCATGATAAGGATGGGCAATGTTTCCGAGGGCACCCTTGCATCCGTGCCTCCTCGGTCCATCCTTGGCCACTTTCGTTGGCCGCGCCCCGCTGGAAGAGTTTCGGAATGGGCGCCCAAGGCCCTTGCATCCTTACCGCGCATCCTTCTGCTACGGGGCGACTGTACGGGGTCCTGCAGAAGCCCCGGCCCTGTCCACAGGGCCAGTTTCCTGGTTCGTCGAGGAGCATCCGAGGGCCATCGAGGAGCATCCTGAGTCATCTTGCGAAACATCAGCGCGCACAGCTGAAGAGTGCACGGGGGATGGACGTCCGAGCGATGGCAAGATGCGGGGTCCTGCAGACGCCCCGGCCCTGCCCACAGGGCTGGTTCCCGGCCGCTCCTCCGCCAGCGCTGCCGGCACGGCCAGCAGGCCCTGCGTCGACGACGTGCTCGGGGCCGAAGGGCCGTTGAGCGGGATCCTCGCATTTCCCGCGGAGTGAAGTTGTACGTACGCAGACCCAGCTGAGACCTAGGACTTGTTCCTCGTCGCGAGTGGCTCCCGGGGAGTCCTGCGCGCCCCGCTGGGCGAGAGAGAGAGCACCGGCCGAACCGCCGCGGTAAGCGTCCGCGCGCCGGCCCAGGCCGCGGACACGCGGGCATCGATGGGCCCGGGCTGGAGAAAAAGCCGGGGCCGCGCGCCAGTCGGGGTCGGCAAAGAGGGGGGTGATGACTAGGGGGGGTGGATATGATGGCGTAGGCAATGATATTTCCCCAGATTTCATGGCGCCTCATCTTATTTCATTACGTCCCCAGCCCCCCCCCCCCGCTGGGCCGCGCACATGCCGCCAGTCATGATTTGCACCCCCCCCTCTTAAACGCCCCCCTCTTGGCTGCCCCCGAGCCAGGGGCCAAGAGAAGGGGGACGTCCCGTCCACCCACCTTCCCACCATAGGGCGAAGTCCCTGCGAACGGGACGGGGTGGGCACTGCAGCAGATAGGCCCTTCACAACCCGAGGGTGGACAGCAGATGCCTGCCGCCACGAGTTTGAGGTACACCGTATGTCCTCCACCACTGATTATTATTTCATTTCACCACCCATTGTCGCAGGCCTGGATGTGGACACCAACACCAATTTCGGCGGTGTGCCTCCACCGAGGGAAGAAGATCTCGATCTCGGTGATGGTGGTAACATTTTGGCTTCCAAGGTGGCCGAAAGATTACCATCAACACCGCAATCGAGGATCATCTTCCCCCTGTGAAGGCAACCCCCTGTGTTGGTATTGGTGCCCATTTCCAGACCTCCAACATTGAACACCCCAACCGAAGGGGGATCCAGATCTCCGACGACGCGCTTGCTTTTCCATCTGGGCGTTTTTCCTCCCGGCCGGCCTCCGCGGGCCCTTCATCGGGCCCCCCCGGGCCCATCATAACTGGATCTGGAGCGACAGCGGATTTTCGCGGGCAGCGCATTGAGAAAACGCGACCCAGGGGGTACCGTGTCTGGAGCCACGATGCCTCCCATGATTCTTCAGGCTTCCGCCACATCCGCCGACCCCTTGGATTTTCCCCGGGATCGTTCACCACAGCTTCCTTGCAAACCGTGGGAAAATGAGGTTGTTCAGGGCCCGTCACAGCGAGAAGGGGAGCCGACATGGGTCGCAAACTGGCCCAGAGGGCTTCCAGACGGCCCAAGCGAACCCCAAGACGGCACAGGGAGGTTTTTTGGGTTGTGTTTGGGGCCTTGCACGGGTGCCGGAGCCAGGGAAGTATGTTACACCCCGGAGACATCTTACGGTTGTCGGCGGTTTCCAAGCGGGATGTCCCGCTAATTGTTAATGTTCGGAGATGTTTGGGCTGACCTTGTCGATGGCAATGACGTCGTTGATGATCACGACACTGATGACGATGATCGGCTCCCTCTCCTCCTCTCCTCCTCCCCCTGCTCCTCCCTCCTGCTCCTCTTCCTGCCTCTCCTCCTCTTCCTTCTCCTGCCCTTCCTCCTCCTCCTCCTCGTCCACGTCCTTCTTCCCTTCCCTTCCCCGCCTTCTTCTCCTCCTCCTTCTTGTCCTTCTCCTGTTATCCTCCTCCTCCCCCCTCGTCCCTCTCCTCCTCCTCCTCCTCCTCCTCCTCCTCCTCCTCCTCCTCCTCCTCCCCCGCCTTCTCCTCCTCCTTATCCCCCTTCCCTTCCCGGCCTTCTCCTCCTCTTCCTCCCCCTCCTTGTCCTCTTCCTCCTCCTCCTTCTCCTCCTCCTGCTCCTCCTCCCCCCCCCTCCTTCTCCTGTCGCGGGGCCCTCGTGGAGGCTTCTTGGACCGTCTTGGCGCGGTCTTGGGAGGCTCTCGGGTTGCCCCGGAGCGCCCCAGAAGGCGCACGTACGAAAAATATACGTTTTACGAAGAGAACGGGCGATTTTATACAGCGAGAGGCCCTCCAGGGGCGCATAGTGAAAGCCTCGTGGGGCGTCTTGGGGGGCCTCTGCAGCCGTCGGGAGGCCGTCGTCAGCGTTTTGGATCGCTCTTGGACCGTCGAGGACCATGTGGAGCTCTCGTCGAGGCCGCTCGGACCGCTCCTGGAGCGCTCTCGGAACCGTTTTCGGAGCCCTTTTGGGCCGTCTTGGACGTGTGTTTGCGCGTCTTGGGGCCTTCGAGGGCTCTGTGGGAACCCTCTTGGGGGCGTCTTGGGCCGTGTGGGAGCGGGTTTGGGTGGCTCTGGGGCCGTCCAGGAGCGGCGGACACCCCAAAAGGCGCACGTGTGAAACAATATACGTTTGACGAAGGAAACGAAGGATTTTTGCGTCTAGAGGCCCTCTGTGGGCGCATCGTGGATGCCTCTTGGGGCGTCTCGGGGGCCTCTTCAGCCGTTTGGAGGCCGTCGTCAGCGTTTTTGATCGCCCTTGGACGGTCGAGGACCAGGTGGAGCTCTCTTCGAGGCCACTCGAACCGCTCCTGGAGCGCTCTCGGAGCCGTTTTCGGAGCCCTTCTGGGCCGTCTTGGACGTGTGTTGGCGCGTTTTGGGGTCCTCGAGGGCTATGTACGGACCCTCTTGGAGGCGTCTTGGACCGTCTGGGAGCGGGTTTGGGTGGCTCTGGGGCCGTCCAGGAGCGGGGGTCACCCTCAAAGGCGCACGTGTGAAACAATATACGTTTTACGAAGGAAACAAACGATTTTTTGCGTCTAGAGGGCCTCTTAGGGGGGAATCTTGGATGCCTGTGGGGGCGTCTGGGGAGGCCTCGTGAGCCGTCGGGAGGTTGTCGTCGATGTTTCTGATCGCTCTTGGACCGTCTGGGACCATGTGGAGCTTCGGGGAGGCAACTCGGAGCGCTCCTGGAACGCTCTTGGGGCCGTTTTCGGAGCCCTCTTGGGCCGTCTTGGACGCCTGTTGGCCCATCTTGGGCCCTCTAGGGGTCTGTGGGGGACCCTCTGCGAGGCTTCTGGGGCCGTCTGGGAGCGGGTTTGGGAGCCTCTTGGGCCGTCGGGGAGCATCGGAAAGATCCAAAGCTGAATTTTTTAAAATGTACATTTCACAATGGGAATGGCCCAATTTTGGCGTCTAGGGACCCTTGTGGAACGCATCTCGGAGGCCCTCGGGGGAGCTCGTGGGGACCTCTTCTGCCGTCGAGGACGCCTCGTGGCCCGTCTTCGGGCAAACTTGGACGTCTTGGAGCGCTCGTGGGGTGTCCCAAATCCATTTCGAAGCCACCAGACGCGTCCCTACACGAATTTCATGTGTTTTTCAACGTTCTTCGTCACCCCCAAAAGCGCACGTGTGTAAAAATATACGTTTTACGAAGGAAACAAACGATTTTTTGCGTCTAGAGGGCCTCTTGGGGGGAATCTTGGATGCCTGTGGGGGCGTCTGGGGAGGCCTCGTGAGCCGTCGGGAGGTCGTCGTCGATGTTACTGATCGCTCTTGGACCGTCTGGGACCATGGGGAGCTTCGGGGAAGCAACTCGGAGCGCTCCTGGAACGCTCTTGGGGCCGTTTTCGGAGCGCTCTTGGGCCGTCTTGGACGCCTGTTGGCCCATCTTGGGCCCTCTAGGGGTCTGTGGGGGACCCTCTGCGAGGCTTCTGGGGCCGTCTGGGAGCGGGTTTGGGAGCCTCTTGGGCCGTCGGGGAGCATCGGAAAGATCCAAAGCTGAATTGTTTAAAATGTGCATTTCACGAAGGGAATGGCCCAATTTTGGCGTCTAGGGACCCTTGTGGAACGCATTTCGGAGGCCCTCGGGGGAGCTCGTGGGGGCCTCTTCTGCCGTCGATGCCTCCCATGATTTCGTGGCCCCCTGTCCTCTTTTCGATGGATCCGCGCGCGGGGGCGGGAGGCCATTATTTTTGGAGTTCGAAGGTTTCGGGCGTTTTCGTTGGTGCACGTCGGTTTCCCAGCCTTGGGATGCCATCCCGCAGCTGCGCCTCGTTGAGGGCTTTCCTTGGGGTGCCTGGATCGTCCCGAACGGCCACCAGAGCCCCGAGTTCTGACACGCAAGCCACACGACGTCCAAAGGAGGGGGTGTGGCCATTAGGGGGGATAGCATGGCCAGGGCCACGATCGAATACGATGGAAGGCCGTACGGATGAACTTTCTTCCGGGCCCCCCGCGGAGCTCGGACCGTTTGTGCCTGCTCCGCCTCTCCTCCCTCGCATGCTGTCTTCCAGGGATCTCACGGCCCCCGCCCCCTCGCTTCAACTGCATCCCTTTGCACCCGTGGGGCCGCGCACGTGCCTCGGGCCAGGCTCTGCGAGCCCCTCTCTCGGACGCCCGCCCTGTCCTTGGGGCGCTCCCCGGCGCTCCGCTGGGGATGGCGGGCGGGAGGCCCAGGCGTCCTCCGCGTCCCTTTCCAGATATCCGACGCTCCTCGTCGTTGCCCCGGACATCCAGCGTTTTGAAGCATCAGGCCATGTCCGGGGGCCCTCGCCGGGCCCGAAGTGTACCCAAGACGATTCAGGAGCAAATTGCCCCAGGTGGGCGAGGAGCGTCGGGACTTACCAGTGCCCCGCATTGAAAGGACCAAGACGTCGAATGTCTGGGCCTTCTCCGGTGGAGCATCGAGGTTTGGGCGCTGTCCGCATTCTTTGGGCCTCCTGGGGGTCCCGTAGCGCCACAGATGAATCCGCTGCGGAGTTCTGGCCATAGCACACCCGGGGACGGAAGACCAGTTCCGGGGGGGTGGCCGTGAGTCTTGGGGGGGCCCGTGCTGGAAAGCACAAGGCGTCGGAGGTCTGCGCCAGTGGGCTGGAGGAGGAGGAGGAGGAATAGAGGAGGAGGAGGAGGAGGAGGAGGAAGAGGAGGAGAGGAGAGTAGGAGTAGTAGGAGGAGGAGGAGGAGGAGGAGAGGAGGAGGAGGAGGAGGAGGAGGAGGAGGAGGAGGAGGAGGGGGAGGAGGAGGAGGAGGAGGAGGAGGAGGAGGAGGGGGGGGAGGGGGAGGGGGAGGGGGAGGAGGCGAGCCGCGTCAAAGGAGTAGCAGGAGTAGAGGAGAAGGAGTAGGAGGAGTAGAGGAGAAGTAGGAGGAGGAGGAGGGGGATGATGATGATGATGATGATGATGATGATGATGATGATGATGATGATGATGATGATGATGATGATGATGATGATGATGGTGATGGTGATGGTGATGGTGATGATGATGATGATGATGCTGATGAAGCTGATGATTATGATGCTGATGATGGTGATTATGATGATGATGATGATGATGATGCTGATGATGATGATGCTGCTGATGATTAGGATGGTGGTGGTGATGATGATGAGGAGGAGGAGGATGGGGATGAGGATGAGGATGAGGATGAGGATGATGATGATGATGATGATGATGATTATGATGATGATGTGATGATTTGATGATGATGATGCTGATGATGATGGTGATGGTGATGGTGATGGTGATGGTGATGGTGATGGTGATGGTGGTGATGATGATGATGGTGATGATGAGGATGATGATGATGACGATGATGATGATGATGATAATGATGATGATGGCGATGATGATGATGATGATGATGATGATGATGATGATGATGATGATGATGATGATGATGATGAGGAGGAGGAGGAGGAGGAGGAGGAGGAGGAGGAGGAGGAGGAGGTGGAGAAGAGCCGAGTCAAAGACCGGCGCGGGCAGAGACCTTCGAGGGTCCGCGCGAACCTTTTGCTTGGGCACTGGGCCGCCCTCCCCGCCACCACCTCCTACAATGGCGCCTCCAGCGCCGCCGCCCCGCGGACCTTCCACGGAGGGCAGCGCAGACATGGCACCAGGACCTCCAACACCGCACAGTCGGCCCAGATTAGTAGGTCGACCCTGCCAGCTCAAGGGCACCCTCGTGTCCTGTGCCTCGCGACACGTGCCTTCTCACGCTCCAATGGCAGTGTGACCCTCGGAAAGGGTCTTGTGCCCTCCCGTGTGTCCTGTCCAATCAAGTCCGACTGTAGGAAGAAGTGCTGCTCACCAGGCCATAAACACAAACTTTTTGCGCTCCGCGCGGGTTTCTTGGATCCGCGCTGGGGGCCCCCCTCCCTGGCGCGCGGAGCGCGCTAGGGGCGACGCCGGAGGCCAGTTGTTCCTCTTCTACAAGTAAGTGCTATGCCTGGCAAAAAACAACATGTATACGTCGGCAGGTCTGCAGGGTACCGCCCAGTGCTCTGGGAGGTCCGGGGCCAGCGCGCTGAAGGGCCTGCGGGGAGCGGGGCCCGGCGCCCACCCCCGAGGGGCCCCCAACGGACCTCCGCGGGCCTGCAGTGCCCTGCTGCCTCCTGCGCCTCTTGGGGCCCTGCTTCCTGGGGCCCTCTTGGGGCCCTGCTTCTTGGGGCTTCTTGGGGCCGAGAGTGCCTCCTGCTGCCTCCTTTTCTCCCCTTCAATCTTCTGCTCCTTGGGGCCCTCGCTGGGCCTTGGGCCGTCGCACGGCAGCTCAGGATGAGCAGCTCGCCCCGGGACGAGGTCCAGGCATCCAGGGAGCAACCTGGCATCGCTCGGACGCGTGCGTGTCTTCCTCGGCGAGGACCATCGAGGAGCATCCTTGACCATTTTTGCCGAACAAAAACACGCACGACACCGAACAAAAAACACGGGGAAGGGACGTCCGAGCGATGGCGAGGCAGCGTTGCCGAAAAAGCACGGCGTCGGGGATGGGGGGCCGGCGGGCCATCGCTGGCGCGCGGAAGTCCACGACGACGCCCCCCCCCCGGGCCAGAGAGTGGGCATGTCTCGAGCGAGTCTCCGCGGAACGGGGGATCACACAAACAGCAGGATCCCCCTTCGAATCTCGGGCCGGGCGGAAGGGGGGGATTGGGAAAGGGGGGGTGACGAAATTTGCTGCATGCAGCTGGTGTCGGCCTCACCGAGGGGCCCCTTCCTCGATACATAGCCGCCTCCGGCGCCGGGAGGCGCCGGGGAAATCAGCTACGCGAGCTGATTCTCAAACCCCCCCTTTGCTATCCCCCCCTTTCGCCCGACCCGATCCTCGCGACGGAGGCACGTTGTGTCGAATCTGCCGGCTCCTGCCAGCATCGTTAGACCCAGTTCCACCCCGACCCCCCATCCCACCGGGGATGGGAGCCTGGTGTACGTCAAGACGGTGAAATGAATACTTATCCGTTCTGGGATGGGAAGGATTTCAAGGGAGGGAAAGCCACCCGTACCGGACAATTGGCGTTTCTTGAACGGCCTTGGGCGTTTAGTAAGAAGCCCTGCCCTGTTCGATTCCTTGGGCGCGTTTACTGAAGGCCCTGCCCTGTTCGATTCCTTCTTTGGGCGCGTGCCTCGCGTGTCGGGGTGGTTCTTGTCGGGGTGGATTTTCTGCCCTCTGTAATTCGGCGATGGACTTCACGATGCTGAAGACTGTTTTTTTTCCAGGGTCGGGCGATCACCTGGGTTATCGGGCTTTCCCCCCTCCCTCCCACCCAGGATAACCTAACCTTGCCGGTTGTGCAGGTCCGCGGAAGGGGGAGCGCGGGCATGTGCAGGGTTGCCCACAGCGCGAGGGTCAGGTTAGCGGCCGGCCCCCTCCCCCCCCCCTCCCCCCCCGGGATAACCCGGGTTATCGCCGATTCAAAAACACGGTCTCTTCGGCGGTGGACTTCACGATGCTGATCCTCCCGTCCGGACACTGAATGCATCAAGCAGTGGCGAAGCGTCTTGGCTCGCCTATAGCCCCACCAGACAATGTTTCCAGAACCTTTCGTGGTTTCCACGAAATGTTCTTAGAACATTTCTGGCGGAGTCTGTTTTGTTTTATCACATCGGGCTTATGCTCTACGGGCATTGTTTGTTGTGATGAGAACATGTGTGGATCCTAAGAATATTTCTGGGGCCATCTTGGAGGCCTTCGGGGCGATATTGGGGCGATCTTTGGAGGGTCTTGGGCTGTCTCGGGCCGTCGGAAGGCCGAACAAAAAGCAAATGCCCAAATCATTCGAACACTTTTTGGGGAAATCAGTGATTTGGGCCTCTCCGGGCTTTCCTATAGGGGACCTCTGGGAGGCTTCTGGGGCCGTCTTGGAGGCCTCTTGGGGGCCTCCTGGGCCGTCTGCCGTCATCTTGAGGCCGTCTTGGGCTGTACAGTCGGGGCCCTGGAGAAGGAACCCTTTTCGTTGGGGAGGGGCTCGGCGTTCCTTCAGTGTTTCGCAGCTTGCCTCAGGTGTTCCTTATGTTTTCGATCGGAGATCGAAGTTTAACTTATGGAAGAAGGGGCCTCGTTCCTTATTTTGGGCTCCTTAGGTCGAGGCCCCGACTGTGGGAGTGCCGGGGCGGCCGGTTCCCGCTCCAGCGATGCTGCTCCTCCCGTCCAGGCGCAGTGACGGCAGGGCCCCGTCGGGCTCGGGCGGGGCCCCCGTCGTCGGGCCGCGCCGGGGGCCGCAGGGCCTGCCCGCGGCCGAGGGGCTCCCTCGCGGAAGGCCGGGAGGAGGGCCCGAGCGACGCCTGCGCGGGGCCCATCCCGTGCCCACTGGAGGAGGAGGAGGAGGAGGAGGAGGAGGAGGAGGAGGAGGGTCCTCCTCCTCCTCCACCTCCTCCTCCTCCTCCTCCTCGTGTTGCTCCTCCTCCTCCTCCTCCTCCTCGTCCGCCTCCTCCTCCTCGGCAGATGCCCTCTCCGACAGTCGTCGCGGCTTTCATCCCCGTGCCCACTGGAGGAGGACCTTTTTGGACCTTTTGACCAAGCACAGGGTCGTGCGGGAAAAGGGGGGGAGGGGGCGGAGGGGGAGGAAAGCGAAGCCCGAACGGGGGTGCTTTGGTGCAGGCGGGACCCACCTCACCGCCACATCCCCGCACCTCCCACTGGCCAGCTAGCCCTCCAAGGGAGGGCCAGTTAACCAGCGGAGGCGGACGGCCCACCATCCCCACCCTCGGGCACAGCAGCACTCGCGTACAACCTCTCCAGGCCGACGCGCTCGCGCGCATCGAGGGCAGCTTGCAGGGGCTTCGGCATCCCCTCTCTGCGGGGGTACTTGCCCCCCTCGATGCGGCTTAAATTCTCTCGGCCTTTGCGGGACAAGCCCTCGCATTTCGCCGCGAGGTGGCGCCCATCGACCGTGGCGTACTTGCCACAGGTGGTGCAGAAACTCATGAGGTAACGCTCCCACCGCTGGACGGTATGGGAGGGGTGCACATCCCTGCCAGCCGCCAAGCCCCCGCCATCCGCCCCCACTCCCTGGACAGGGAGGCCTCGGCACTGGGTGTTGGCGGCTTCGATGAGACGAGACACGGGCACAACAATATCGCACTGACTGCACCTCCAGGTGCTTTCGGCTTTGCCCACTGGAGGAGGAGGAGGAGGGTCCTCCTCCTCCACCTCCTCCTCCTCCTCTTCCTCCTCGTGTTGCTCCTCCTCCTCCTCCTCCTCCTCCTCCTCCTCCTCCTCCTCGTCCGCCTCCTCCTCCTCGGCAGATGCCCTCTCCGACAGGCGTCGCGGCTTCCATCCCCACTCCGAGTGGGCAGGTTGTTTGCGCTGAGGAGTCCCTGCTCCACAGAGGACGCCTAGACATGTGCTTCTTTTTTTCCCCGTCCGGGGCACCCGAAGCGCCCGACTCTTTCCCTACAGGGCCTGCGTAGTTCCTTCGCAGTCCCGGGGCTCGGCGAGGGCCTTTGGGGCCGAACAAAGGCCAACAACCGCTCGCCGCGGTGTGGTTATCTTTCTTGGCATCGCTCGGACGTGTGCATTTTTCCTCGGCGATAACCATCGAGGACCATCCTGGACCATCGAGCAAACAAACATGCACGGAACCGAAACATGCACGGGAAATAGACGTCCGAGCGACGGCAAGTCTCTCGGGAATGGGACAGGTCCGACGATCTTGAAATCCTGCCCCTCAGGTACCGGCCAAGCAGGGGCGCGAAGATGATCGCGCTTCGCGCGACGCGGTCTGGGCCAGAGCTGTTGCCAGTTTCCAAGGGGGCGGCGCGATACGTGGAGGTAGGTGGTCTAGACAGCCCTTGGCGACCTCGTGGAGCACAAGCAGTACCAACGGCACGCCGCCGTGGTGAACCCGAAGGCCTCGTGTGTTGCAACATGTTGCAGAAACGCCAGGCGTTCGGACCAAAACGTAGGAGTCGTACGCAAGCGGGCTCCCCCGACCTTCCAGAGAGCTAGAACAGATCCCCCCTGACCAACAGACGTTTCGGGACGATTTGCAGTATCGGCGATGACCCAAAACCAGGGGCCCTACCATTATTTAATCGCTTCGCTCATTCCGCCGGCCCACGAGCGTTCTATGAGGCCTCTTTGAAGCCTCTTGGGGGCCTCTTTGGGGCCTCCTAGGGGCCTCTTGGAGGCCTCTTGGGGGTCTCTTGGGGCTCCTTGGCGGCGTCTCGGGCCCCCTTGGGCCTCTTGGTGGGCGTGGGGGCCTCTTGGGGCGGGGTAGTCGAGTGCACCCCCTTCGGAGGCCACGATCCTCATGAGGGGTGTCGAAAAATAACCCAACACCAGGGGCCCTTTATTTCAGGCCCCCCGTGGACGACCAGGGCCTCCGACGTCGTGACTGTTTCGCATCGTCGGCCCCCAGAGGTTTAGACCCCTTCCCGGGAACTGGCTTTTCATCCTAAGTCAATTGCCGCGGTTCCCGGCGTAGTGGGGCCCAGAAGCGGCAGGGCCGTTGTTTGGTGCCGTTCTCAAGCCAGAGTTGTTGGAATACGCAAAGTCGAAAAATCGGAAAAGGGATAAAGATATTGTTTTTCGGGATTGGAACCAGCGCCCCGGAATTCGGAATCAACGGCGACGGAAGTGGGAACCACGTCGGCGCCAGAACAGGCAACAAGAACGGCAAAATGGAGCCGCCAATAATCGGAGGTTGATAGATCTCCTACCCCGACACGTGGAGTAGCGAGTCAAACAACAGGAGGAATATTCAAAATTAGTCACACAAGTAGTCAGGGGACGATTTGTCGACTGCTTTCGACTGTTTCTGGGCATGTTCTGACTCTTCCTGAGGTTTCGTTCACAATCCGCCTGTAGGAGGACACGCCCGACCTGACCCTTGGCAGGCGGCCACTGCACTGGCCCTGGGGCCCCCGGCACGAGCCGCCGCAGGAGCCTCCCGCCGTGATTTTATCCACCGCGCGAGGAGGTCTGGTCAGGAGCGAAAGAAGAACGTACGTGTATATGAATCCACGCTGGTTTCGAGAGTACGCATTGCGCAAGTGTTCGTACAACGCGGCCGGTCCCGCGGATCGAGGGCCCGTGTTCATGTACATAACTGGGCGCGCACGTCCTTTGTGGGGGAGGGCGCGTTCCGCTCGGGACCGGCGCGCCGCCGGCCGCTCGCCGCCGCCGCCGCCCGCGGCCGGCACAGGCGGCCGCGCGCACGCGGCGGCCGCGCGCGGGGGGCAGCAGCGCCGGCGCGGCCCGCAGGAGCTGCCCGCCGCGTGCGCCCACCGCTGGGGGCGGGCTCCGCCTGTTGCGAGCAGAAGAGGCGGCGGGAGCAGTCTGCCGGTTTGTCGGCCGCCAGGGGCCCGCAGCGGGGCCCTGCTCAGATGCCCCCCGCGCTCGTAGTCAGTGGCTCACGCAGCGGACCTGCCAGAGGGGCCCTGCAGTTGTCAGTGGCATGGAAGTCTGCTGCAAGCAGGTTGCAAGCGCGTGGTTGAGAGCGCTGCGCTGCAAAAGGACACAACACGTTATAGTAGAGTGGTCAGGGGACTTATCAGCCATATCTGAGTGGTTACTGTGTCTGCTAGCATGAGTCTGGCGTAGCGTGTCAGGGAATATGGCTTGAGGAGCGCGGACCTGCTGCATTCGTACTTGTCCTTCTGCGGGTGCTTTTCGGGTTCCCCCCTCGCGCTTTTTACATTACAACATTGGCGCTGGACAAGAAAACATCTATATCTATCTGACTTGGGAATGAAACTTGGCGCAGGAAATTGAACAGCCTAGTCCTCGCAGCCTGTTGGTTCCACAAGCGAGCCGCTGGAGAATCCCGCTTGCTTGTCGCTTCCTTTCCCGTTCGTTGCGCAAGGAAAGTCATGGGGGCCTCGCGCGGCGCGCCGCGCAATTGTTGAACGAGCGAGTCTACACGTCCGCCCCGTCAGAGATGGTTCGCGCGGCGATGCTCCGGCCTAAGTCCAACGCAAGACGTGGCTCCGACGTAAATCCAACGTGGACCCGGTGTAAATTGGGTCTCAAGTTGCCGCGCGAGGCCTCCAGGATTTTTCTGAGAACTCCCCTGGGCTGCGACCGTGCAGCTCGCAGCACAGTTCCCTCGCTCTCCCCGCTTTCATTTTCTCACACTCCTCCTCCTCCTCCTCCTCCTCCTCCTCCTCCTCCTCCTCCTCCTCCTCGTTGTCCTTATCCTCCTCCTCCTCCTCCACCTCCTCCTCCTCCTCCTCCTCTTCCCCCCCCCCTCCCCCCCCTCCCCCACTCCTCCTCCTCCTCCCCCTCCTCCTTTTCCTTCCTTCGCTTGCATGGTGGAGTCCTCCTCCCATCAGTTGGGGAGCTGGCAGTTCTCGTGCTGTTTCATCTCTTGGCTGGTCTTCGCCATCGGGTGCTTCCGCTGGCGCTGAGGAGGAGGAGGAGGAGGAGGAGGAGAGGCAGGAGGAGAGGGAGGAGGAGGAGGAGGAGGAGGAGGAGGAGGAGGAGGAGGAGGAGGAAGAGAGGAGGAGGAGGAGGAGGAGGAGGAGGAGGAGGAGGAGGAGGAGGGGGAAGAGAAAGAGGAAGAGGAGGAAGAGGAGGAAGAGGGAGGAGAGGCAGGAGGAGATGGGAGGAGGAGGAGGGGTGCCCGAGGCGTCGGCGGGCAGCCCCCGCCCAGCGAGGCGGCAGGCTCTGCACGGTGGCTCGCCCGCGCTTTCCCCGTCGGCGGCGCAGGGGCGAGGCGGGGCACGGGGCTCACAGGAGGGGGAGGAGGAGGAGGAGGAGGAGGAGGAGGAGGAGGAGGAGGAGGAGGAGGAGGAGGAGGAGGAGGAGACGGAGGAGGAGGAGGAGGAGGAGACGGAGGAGTAGGAGGAGGAGGAGGAGGAGGAGGAGGAGCCGATTCAGAAGTTGTCCCCCCCCCCAGAGGCGGCGCCACCTGCTCCCTCCGCTGCCCCGCCCTCCAGGCGGCCCGCGATGGCGCGGCTCCCCCTGGACGCCGCCCCGGCCGCGGGCGCGCGAGTGCGCGGCCGCCGGGCGCGAGGCGTGCCGCCTGGCGGGGCGGGCGCGTATCGTCCCTGGCTCAGCTACCCGTGCACGCAGGTGAGCGACGCACAAAAGTGGGGTCGCTTGCGCCGACATTGGCGCGCAAGCTGCCCGCGTAAGGTCGCGCGTGAGCGCCCTTGCTTCAAATGTGGCAGCGCGGGCGGCCCGCGTAAGCCACCGCGTAAGATCGCTACGTCATCTCGCATAAGACCCTTTTTTGATCGTCGCTCACGTGTTCTCAGCTGGCACGGAACATGAGCAAGATGCAACGGTCTCGCAAGCGACATTTCCATAGATGGAGGCCGAGAGACGAAGAGGAGTACCATAACCAGCTTGATGCGCGATTGGCGCCCCTACCAGCGATCGACAATGCCAGCCAAACGTGTTCCGATATCGAAGATGCCGTCAGAGTGAACCTATATTGCTTGATGTTGCGAAGGCCTGTGATGAAAGAGAACAACTCCAGGCTCGAGAAAGCGAGACTGCAAGGAAACAGCTACATACTTTAATTGCGCAATGGCGGTCAGCAAGACAGAGTGGAAGCACGAACGATGCGAAGCATGCAAGTAAGTTCATTCGTATGTAAGGAAATCCGTGCACTGGTCTGGGCGCGGAAGAGCGCAAGAGGGACGCAGGTTTTGAGAGAGCGTGAAGATCTGCAGCGGACCCAAAGTATACGCAACGATGGAAAGAGGTCTTGCATGTCGTCGGTCCCAGACGCTGGGGGCACAGAGCAGACGCAAACACGAGATATAGCCGAAGTATGTGCTGCATTATTCGAGTCCCTGTCAATGTGATGTTAGTTGCGAACGTGCCGCTGCTGCCACGCCGGAGGAAGTACGACGCCAACTGAAGAAAATGCATGGGGGCAAGGCTGCAGATGAAAACGGCGTGGTGGCTGAACTACTGCGCAATGGGAGCTGGGTGATGATGCGAATGATGGCAGACATCTTCACCACTGTATCGGACCCAGAGGCAACCGTGCCAGTCTATTGGAAGGCATGTTCAACCTGAGCATTCTTCAAGAAACAAGACGAGCACCTACAAGGAAACCACAAGCCAATTTGCATTATTTCCCATATTGTGTCAGTTTTTCAGCAGGGTATTGTGCGGAAGACTAAAAGACAAGCTCCTTGCAGAGCAGTCTGTCGATCAAGCCGGTTTCAGACCAGGCTTCGATTGTGACGACCATTTGTTTGTTGTCACCTTCTTTGCAGAGAAGCGCAATGAGTGCAACATGCTGCTTTGGATTGTGGCGTTTGGATGTTAAAACTGTTTTGATGCCACTTTTCATTCGAACATTTGGGAGTCTTTGGTGGCTCACGGAGTGTCGTCTGTCTACGTACGCATGATTTCCAGACTGTATAGCGGGCAGCGAGCACACGGCAATTGCGATGTGGCAAGCCGCGACTTTGATTTTTTGAAGGGGACGAAGCAAGGCGATCCAATCAGCCCGATTATATTCAATTGTGTGTTTGGAGGTGATGCGCAAGATGAAAGCACACTGGGCTCCAAATAAACACGGCGAGCAGCTTAGTTACAGTGGGTTTTCCGCCCTTGCCTATGTGAGGCTTGCTGATGACATGTTGCTTGTCGGCCGCCCCTCACCGCAACTCAAAAGGATTGTGTTCGGACGTGAAGCGAGAGGGTGCGAAAGTCGGGTTGGAACTACACCCAGACAAACACGACAATGCAGCACGACAGTTTTGGTTGTGCCAGCAAGGTTCGATTGGCGGTCGTGGAAGGGATGAAAGCCAGAGTAATGGAACCACCAGGAACCAACATGCATGATGTATTTAGGCACGGCGTTTTTCGCTTCTGGCCGTCCACCACGGCCCTGAGCTGACGCACCAGCTGAAGAGGGCGCGGGCCGAGTTCGGCATCTTCGGGCAGGAGCTGGCGGACAAGACAGTGCCGATCGATCTTCGAATCAAATTTGTCCATTCCTCCGCGGTTACCTCGACAGCGCTGTATGGACGCGGCAGTTGGGTAATGACAGCGGAACGAGATTCAAAGCTGAAAGGGGCAGAAACCCATGGACGGGACGGCTGCTGGCCAGCCCTGCTGGCCAGTGCTGCTTGGGCGCCGATGCTCTTGGCATCGCTCGGGCGTGTGCATTGTTCCTTCGGCGAGGACCATCGAGGAGCATCCTTGATCCTTTGGCGAAAAAGCCACGCACAAAACCGACGAAACACACAGGGAATGGACGTCCGAGCGATGGCCAGTGCTGGCGGCGCCTTCGAGCTCCTGCGGTGCCCGCAGGTCTCCCTGGCGCCACGGCGGGACGTCTGCTGGGGTCCCGCGCTCTGCGGCCGTAGGGGGCCGCCCGTCGCGAGCGCTCCAAAACGTGCCAAGGGGACCCCAAGACAGCCCAGCGCGCTTCCAAAACGGCCCAAGAGGCCCCCAAAACGGCTCCAAGAGCGTGCCTTGACGGGGAACCAGAACGGACATTTCAAGCCCTCGGCCCCGAGAAGCTCCCAGGAGGCCCCATCGGACCGAGGTATAAGATCGCGGTCGGTTCGGGGAGGGTGCCCTCGTGTTCTCCGTGTTTGTTGGATGTTCTTGTGCATCCTTGGGGAGGGCACCCTCGAATGTTATGCAGTTTGGCCGGCAGAGTGTCTCGTGTTCTTGAGGGATAGGTTTATGTTTTTGATCCAATTTTGCATATATATATATACATATATATATATATATGTGCGTCCGTCCATCTCTCTCTCTCTCTCTCTCTCTGTCTGTATACACATGTGTACTTGTGCTTCTGTGCATGCGCCACTGACCAGTGACCATGACGCCATGCCTGGTTGTTCGACTCGCTGTGGGCCTACCCATTCCGCCTGAGGTTTTCTTTCTTCGTCCATCTCCGAGCTGGACTCTCCATGCCTTCGCCTGTATTCTCTCACGGATCCTCTCTTCCCCATTCCCCATCATGCGAGTCAAATTGTTCACACTATTGCAAAGGCCTGACGGCCGGTGCCGCCGACCCTGTTCGCAATGCGCAGCAAGAGGCACGGGCTGTGGGATGGTTTGGGGGAACGGGGAGAAGGACGAGAAGGTGGGGGAGGGAGGTGTCGTATCTGACCCGGGACTTCCCCGGGACTCCCCCGGGACCCCCCCGGGACCTCCTCTCCCCCCCCCGTCGGGGAAGGGAAAGGGAAGGGGCTTCCCTTCGACTCAATGACGACGTTGCTCAAGGTCGGTACGGGGGGGGGGCGTCGTATCTGACTCGGGGGGGGGTCGCTACCCCCCCCGCTACCCCCCCCCCCCTCCCGGCGGGGGAGGAATGAAAGGGAAGGGGCTTCCCTTCGACTCAATTACGAGGTTGCTCAAGGTCGGCTTGGCTGGAGCCCAGGGGAAGAGGAGTCCCAGGGGGGGGCGTCGTATCTGACCCGGGGGGGGGGTCGCTACCCCCCCCCCCTCCCGGCGGGGGAGGGATGAAAGGGAAGGGGCTTCCCTTCGACTCAATTACGAGGTTGCTCAAGGTCGGCTTGGCTGGAGCCCAGGGGAAGAGGAGTCCCAGGGGGGGGCGTCGTATCTGACTCCCCCCCCCCCCTCCCGGCGGGGAGGGATCAAAGGGAAGGGGCTTCCCTTCGACTCAATTACGAGGTTGCTCAAGGTCGGCTTGGCTGGAGCCCAGGGGAAGAGGAGTCCCAGGGGGGGGCGTCGTATCTGACCCGGGGGGGGGGTCGCTACCCCCCCCCCCTCCCGGCGGGGGAGGGATCAAAGGGAAGGGGCTTCCCTTCGACTCAATTACGAGGTTGCTCAAGGTCGGCTTGGCTGGAGCCCAGGGGAAGAGGAGTCCCAGGGGGGGGCGTCGTATCTGACCCGGGGGGGGGGTCGCTACCCCCCCCCCCTCCCGGCGGGGGAGGGATGAAAGGGAAGGGGCTTCCCTTCGACTCAATTACGAGGTTGCTCAAGGTCGGCTTGGCTGGAGCCCAGGGGAAGAGGAGGGGGGGGTCCCAGGCGGGGAGGGCGTCGAGGTTGCTCAAGGTCGGCTTGGCTGGAGCCCAGGGGAAGAGGAGTCCCAGGGGGGGGCGTCGTATCTGACCCGGGGGGGGGTCGCTACCCCCCCCCCCTCCCGGCGGGGGAGGGATCAAAGGGAAGGGGCTTCCCTTCGACTCAATTACGAGGTTGCTCAAGGTCGGCTTGGCTGGAGCCCAGGGGAAGAGGAGTCCCAGGGGGGGGCGTCGTATCTGACCCGGGGGGGGGGTCGCTACCCCCCCCCCCCTCCCGGCGGGGGAGGGATCAAAGGGAAGGGGCTTCCCTTCGACTCAATTACGAGGTTGCTCAAGGTCGGCTTGGCTGGAGCCCAGGGGAAGAGGTCTCCCAGGGAAAGGGAAGGACAGAGACGACGAGTACAAAGAATGACGGAGATGACGGCTCGAACGGAAAAGCCCCTCACACACGCCGACAGGGTCGGCGGATTTCATCACATCGCGTATCTGCATTGCCCATTTGTCCGTGACGTCACGGCGACTCTTCGCATGTTTTTTTTGTTATTCATATCGATTTTATACGTTGTTTCTGTCCTCGTCATGCGGGTCAGGGCGCAGCAGTCCGTGGTGGTCCACGGACTGACACGCCGAAATAAGGGAAGCAGTAGACCCCCCAGCGTCGCCCCCCAGCCGCACCCCCGAGGCTGCGTCGCATTGCTGGCGTCCTCGCTGCTGGTAGCCTGTTCGGGCTGGGGAGCGTCATTTGCGCCGTCGGTCCGGGCCCCTAGCTGGCCGCCCGACCCGAGGCATCGCAGATCGTGATCTCGTAACCGCCTCGAGTGTTTCTCCTCCTCGAGTGGATACTGCTACCTCTATTATTCAACTTCACTCGATCTCTTCCTCTCAGAGGGAGCAGGACCACCACCACCATTTGAAGGGGACTCGGGAGACTGCTGGAGCATGAGCATGCGTGCTGACTTCAACTTAGGGTCAGCAAAGCTATAGCAGGGCCGTCTCGGAAGCAGCGTCACGGTGTGTATTGTTAACGCTTCGCGATTTCCACCAGCCCATCTCGACACAATCCAAGCGAGTTTCCCTGATCTGGGGTGTGTAGCATCATGCCAAAAGGATGAGGTAGCTGGCAACACACAGCTCGGGATCAGCGTGAGCAGATTAATGCACGAACCATATATGCCGTTGCTGCTCTTTCGGAGGAGGACCAGGAGGAGGAGGGATGCGAAAGAGTAGGAGGGAGGAGGAGGAAGAGGGCGAACAGGAGGACATACTTAGATTCGATTGAACAAGTGCCCACTCATCTTTTGTAAGCCCTTGGTGGGAGAAGGCGGAGGACGAGGAACAGGATGAAGGGGAGAAGGAGGCACAGGAGGAGGATGAGAAAGAGGTGGGAGAAGAACCAGGAGGACGAAGGAGGAGGGCGACGACGACTGTGACGAAGACGGCGACGGGAGTCAGCAAGAAATGCCTTCGCATATCGTTAGGTCTGGGAGCCTCTTGGAGGCGTGTGGGCGCCACATTGGGAGTTTTCGGGACCCTGCTTGCCATCTCTTGTAGCCCTCTTGGGAGCCTTTGGGGCCACCTTGGAGGATATCGATCAAACCCCCTCTTGGGGCTATGTTGGGTTTTCTTGGAGCCACCTGAAGGCCTTCGAAGCCCATCGGAAGCGAAAAGTCGAGAAGGCACACAATTGAAACTCACCAGCTGTTCTCTGCCCCCCCCCCCACCAGACGTTGGCTTCTAATGGATGTCCCTGGGGGGCTCCGAGGCCACGTCGTGCTGTCTCTGGGTCGACTCCGGGCCTCCTGGAGACACAGTGAAGGCAATTTCTTGGATGCCAGCTCAGCGCGCTTGATGCCATGGTGCGGCCGTCTTGGCCGAAACGCCTCCCAACGTTGACCTCCAGAGGACAATACATTCTTCAATGATTTTGGCTTTGAGGCAAGGTGGGGTCCCCGATCGGCTCTGCCCCGTCTGAGCCCGAACGACCGCCGCCTCTTAGAGCGTCTTGGGACGCTCTTGGGCACTCTTGGGGCAGTCTTGGATCTCTTCACAAGGGCGCCCTCGAGGGCGCGAAGTTATTCGCGCTTCGCGGTTCGGCTCCGATTCCTCCTCATTTCCTGTTCTCCCTTGGGAGGCGGCGCGAGAGCGCGAAGTTATTCGCACTTCGCGCAGCGCGAAGCGCGAAGTTGGGAGCCCTTGTCTTCAGGAGCCGCCCCCCGCCGTCCATGGCAAAGTGAGCTTGCATGGTTGTTGAAGGGCACGGTGGTCTTGCACGCAGAAAGGCAATATGACGCCTCCCCCCGTACCCCCCCCCCGTACCTCCTCCCCTCAGTCCTCCCAGGTTCAGCCCAGGTCCAGTATCGCGGGCGAAAACATACCTGTATCCCCAGCCTTCGCGGGCCCGGCCCTTGTGCTGCGACCCCACAGGTACGGGGCGTTTCTCCCAGATGCCCCGCGTGAAACGTACAGTCGGGGCCCTGAAGAAGGAACTCTTTTTCTTGGGGAGGGGCTCCGTGTTCCTTAGTTGTGTTACAGTGCTCCTTGGGTTTTCCTGAGGTTTTCCATGGAACATCGGAGTTTACTTTATGGGAGAAAGGGGCCTCGTTCCTTATTTATCGTTCCGTAGGTCAACTCCCCGACTGCACTGCGACCGCGTATCCGCGGCATCGCGCCATGAAATCCAGACCGCGAGGGCGCGGATATGGATACGTTCGCCGCTCGGGCTCCCGCCCCAGGTCCATCTCTCCGCCCCAGTTCCAGCCCCAGCTCCATCCCCAGATTCGGCCCCAGCTCCAGCTTCAGCCCCGGCTCCAGCTCGAGACCCAGCTCTTGTTTTGCTTTGGCATCGCTCGGACGTGTGCGTTTTTTCTTCGGCGAGGACAATCGAGGAGCATCCTTGATCATTTGGCGAAAAAACCACGCACCAAACAGAAAAAACACAGGAAATAGACGTCCGAGCGATGGCCAGTGCTTTGCCCCAGCCCCAGCCTAGCCCCAGTTCTAGCTCTAGCTCCAGCTCGAGACCAGGTCCACTTCCGGCCAGCTCTGGCCCAGCTTCAGCCCCATCCCCCAGGTCCACCTCCAGCCCCAGCCCCAGCCGCAGCTCCATGATCAGCTCCAGCTCAAGATGCACCCAGCCCAGCCACAGTTCAGGCCCAGCTCCTGCTCCAGTCCCAGGTCCAGCTCGAGCTCGAGTTCCGCTCCAGTCCCAGCTCGAGGTCCAGCTCCAGCCGAGCTCTTGCCCTTCTCGCGCTGCAGCTTCAGCCCCGGACCGGGTCGAGCTCTAGCTCAGCTCCAGATCCAGCACAGCTCCAGTTCAAGTTTTGCGTCCTTTGTTCAGTTGTCTAGATTGTTGGTCCTGGACTGCTTAGCCCTGATCTCGCAGTGGAGATTGCTCAGTTTGGGTTGAACACGTCTGATTTCATGTCTTGAGTCATCATTTTGCACGGCACTGCTTGTGAAGAACACGTTGCCGAAAGCACAGCGGGCCATTTCTCAAAGGTGTTCCCCAGTTGCAGACGCAAAGTATCCCAACACTCCCGATCAGGCTTCTGCCTGAGGCCGTTTCTGCCCGCGCGCGTTTCTGATGCATGTTCCAAGGGTCGTCCCCATGTTTAGAGCTTCCAGTGGGTTCTGTAGGACAGCATGCTCTGAGCCGACCAGTGCTCCTCGCCCGCGCAACCCATATTGAAGGGCGAGATGGAGGATACTCATGCGGACGGAAAAAATCGGGTGCCCGCGTGGAACACAGGTCCACCAAATGCCGCGTGCCGCCGCGCAACACGAGCAGCTAGGATCGATGTATCCAACACGAAGAATTCTGCAAAACACGACCGTAATACGATCGCACCGCACTGGCTGCACGCCCTTCCGATTGGCACACCGTAGGTTGCGCCCTCTGTGCTTGGGATGCTCAGGTCCACCGCCTGCGGCGCACGCGTTGTCGTTCCTCTCCTTCCGCCTGTTGGCCAAGGGGCATCCTGCCTCTCTCGATGACGGGCGCCGTCTTGGTCCTTCTCCTTGCTCTGTCCCTCGCCACCCCTTCCGCCTCTGCGCGTCGCCCGAGGCCCGGCTCGCCTCCTGGGCCTCTGGCCCGCGTGTAGTCCCTGGTGGTTGCACGGGGGCGCGCGCGCGTCACACATCTGGTCCTTCGGGGCCGGATGTTCGCCGCGCGATCCGCTTCGGCCACGTCGCCCCGGACGGCCCCGGTGCGGCCCGATGCTTTGCATGGGCGCTGCTGTGCCTCCTGGCGCACCGATCCGACCAGGGTCGGTTTCGACTCCGCGCCGACGCAGCCCGATCCCACTCCCCGCTCGGTCCGTGCTTGCGGATCCTGCCCGCCGAGCTGCTCGCCTCCCCCCCTGCCTCCGACGCCGCGTGGATCGGTCCGCCTGGAACGATGGCGGCCTTACTGGTGGGCTTGTTGTTCCACCGCCGCCTCCATAGGTAGGAGGGGGCCCTTCTCCTCCCCCTCCTGCTCCTCCTGCTCCTCCTCCTCCTCCTGCTCCTCCTCCTCCTCCTCCTCCTCCTCGTCCTCCACCTGTTCCCCCCCTCCAACTTATGGTTTTGGTGGTGGTGGTGGGAAGCAGGTCCATCATTGACCCCCCCCACCGCCACGCCCAGGTCTGGCGAGGGCCGCGGCCGCGCGCCGCGGCGCGGGGTCCGTGCCGTGGCCGGGTCGGGCGGCGGCCGCGGAGGACGGCAGCGGAGGCTCGGGTCGGACGGAGGGAGGGGGGATCTGCAGCAGGCGGGGATGCACCCGCAGGGAACCGCTTGGGTTCTGCACGAACGAGATGGGCACTGAAAGAATGGGTACAATGCCCAACAGCAGTTCCTGTTCATTTTGAACAGGACTCGCTGTCCGCGCCGCCGCGGCCTGTGTCCATTTGAGACAGAAGGCCGCCTGCCCAACAGCGGCCGCTGTTGGTTCGGGACAACATTTGTTGTCGGGCATTGTTGTTGGGGATCTGCAGCAGACTCGGGCCGGACGAAAGGGGGGGATTGGGAAAGGGGGGGTTACGAAATGTGCTGCATGCAGCCGGTTTCGGCCCCGCCGCCGGGCCCATTCCTCGATACAGGGGCGCCTCCCGGCGCCGGGAGGCGCTAGAAAAGTCAGCTACATGAGCTGATTCTCTACCCTGCCCTTTGCTATCCCCCCCTTTCGCCCGGCCCGACAGACGGGGATGCACCCGCAAGGAACCGCTTGGGTGGTCTGTCTTCGGGGACCTCGGCAGGCGGTGGGGCTGGAAACTCGAGGAAGCGCCAGTATAAGGGAAGGCGGCGGCATCGGAGAAGGAACGTCTTCCTGGGGCCCAGACCCTGGCGCATTCCTTCTTGTTTCCAGGCGAGGTGGGCGGCTCACGGTTGGCCACCCATCGGTCGCGAGACCCTGGGTTCCTCATCAAAGGTATCCTTATCTGAGGCCTCCACCGCCAGGCGCGTGGAGTATCGGAGCGCTCCGCTTCCGTGCGGGCTCGGCGCCTTCCGTCGCCAAGTCAGAGGCTGTTGGCCTCATGCTCCGGGGGGGCCCTGCCCGATCTGTGGACCTGGCGCCCACGTGCCAGATCCCGAGGGTGCCCATGATATACAGTCGGGGCCCTGAAGAAGGCGCCTTTTCGTTGGGGAGGGGCTTCGCGTTCCTTAAGTGTTTCACAGCTTGCCTCAGGTTTTCCTTAGGTTTTCGATCGGAAACCGAAGTTTAACTTATGGAAAAAAAGGGGCCTCGTTCCTTATTTAGGGTTCCTTAGGTCATCGCCCCGACTGTAAGAGGGTGCCCATGATATATTCGGTCGGGGGGGGGGGGCAAATGTGCCCATGTTCGCCGCTTGCCGAGGTCCCCGAGGATCGACCCCCCGGGCGGTGGTCATGTGGACACTTCCCCGCATGGCAGGGGTGCAGTTGCTTCGTGTCGTGCCGAGGGCGGCGGTGGCCCGGGCGCCCGCGCTCGAGGTGTATCGGGGGTGGAAAAGAGGGGGGTGATGACTAGGGGGGGGGTGGATATCATGGCGTGGGCCATGATACTTCCCCAGATTTCATGGCGCCTCTTCTTCTTTCACTACGTCCCTGGCCCCCCCGCTGGGCCTCGCACATGCCGCCGGTCATGATTTGCATCCCCCCCCCTCTTGGACACCCCCCTCTTGGCCGCTCCCGAGTGTCGCGCAGCCCGTGCCCAGGAGGCGGGCGATGTCGGGCGATCGAGCTGCCGCCGTCTCGGCCCGCCCCGCTCCGAGCCTGGGCCGGCTCCCCGTGCCGCCCTCGGCCTCTCCTCGGGGTCTGCCCCGAGCTCTGTCGGGCGTGTGCCCCCACAGGAGGAATTTTCAAACATCGTCAAACAAAAATCGTCTGGGGACGACTTGTTGAGCATGTCTGCTATGTGTGATCATTGGTTGTGTACTTGTTTCGTCCAAAACCCGCCTGTGGGAGGACATGCCCGACCTGACCCTGGTCGCGCGGCCTGGTGGTCGCACTCGTTCCTTTGCGTGGGCCTCGCGTGGGCTCGCCAGCGCTGCTACCGCGCGCCACTCGACGGCCACTGCATCGAAGTGGCTACGCTGAAGGTCGAAAGATGCACGCGGGCAATCGCTCCAGGTTGGGAGATCCACGCGGTGTCCGAAGCCAACGTGGACACCGCCGCGGCGTGGACTTGCCGTGGGGAACGGAAAAATTAACAGAAGTTGCCGCATGCGGCTGGCTTCCTCGACGCCGATCAGATGCCTCGGGGCACGGGAGCCTTTGGCCCATCCCTTCTGGATCCAGGTATTCTGAATCCATTGATATCCCGCCTGCGAAAGAGGACCCCCCCTTTGTTGCATCATTTCATGTTTCTGAAACTCCCTCTCCGCAGGAGACGCCTTCGACTTCCGGACCCCTCCTTCTGGCAACAGTGTGAGTGTGAGAGCTCATGACGGCAGTCACTTCTTTGGTGAGGGCGATCGCAGCATGTTGCGTCGCGAACTTGAAGTTTGGACCACCGACCCTGAGAGACCCCAGTAGGAAATGGTGAGTGCGGGGGGACGCAGCGACGAGACATATTGGTCTGAGTTTGGAGGAGGATGCATTTGCTGGCAGTGGAGATGCCAGGATTGATGACGGTGATGGAGCAATCATGTTGCCACGTGTGCACAGAGAGAGAGAGAGAGAGAGCATGGTTTTGACGGCGACGGTCAGAGAGGCGACAATCTCCATAATCTTGGTGATGAACACGTGATGGTGAAGACGATGATGATAATGATGATGATGATGATGATGATGATGATGATGATGATGACGATGATGATGATGATGATGATGATGATGATGATGATGAGGATACTGATGCTGATGATTATGATGATGATGGTGATGGTGATGGTGATGATGGTGATGATGATGATAATGGTGGTGATGATGATGATGATGATGATGATGGCGACGATGATGATGATGATGATGATGATGCCGATGCTGATGACGTGGATGCTGATAGTGATGGCAATGATGATGCTGATGATGATGGTAATGGCGATGATGCTGATGACGATGACGATAATACTGATGACGATTCTGGTGATGAGTAAGGTGCTGCTGATGACAACGATGGTGATGATGACACTGCTGACTATGATGCTAATGATGATGGTGGTGGTGATGATGATGCTGATGACGACGACTACGACGACGACGATGATGAGTATGATGATAATGATGATGATGATGATGATGCTGCTGATGATGATGATGATGATGATGATGATTAGTATGATGATTATTCTGATGATGCTGGTTATGACTGCGATGCTTGTAGTGGTGATGATGATGATGATGATGAGGAGGAGGAGGAGGAGGAGGAGGAGGAGGGTCACGATTCTGCTTTTCGGGTCGGCGGTCACGAGCGCGAGCTTCCATCATGTCGCGTGCGTAGCTGTGACGTAAAATTGCATGCGCACACGCCGCCCTAACAAAGCCGAACCACCTTGAACGTCGGCTTCGAGAAGATGCCCCAATCAACTGAATCCCTCCGACTCCCCAAAAGGCGCCTTCGAGCATCTGACACGGGGGGCGATCCGTAAGTGATCTGAGGGAGGCGAGCCGATTCGCTGACCCCCCCCTTCCCCCCCATCGTCCGACCCGAGAGGCAGGGCTGGCGCGTGCCGACGAGGTCAACCCGTTCGACTTCAGGACGGGTTTGGGGGGGGGGCGGGCCGTGTGCGCGGTTTCTCTTCGGAGTTGGCAGTCGCACACCAGGCCAGCTCACCGTAGCCATTTTGGCTCAAGCTGTCTTTGCCCAGGCCAGTCTGAAGAGCGGGTGAGACCGGCGAGAGCTCACACGTACCGCTGGCAGAAAAGCTACACATCATGCGGATCACAGTTTTGAGACTGTCAAGTGTTTCAACCAGTGGCGAAGCGTCTTGGCTCGCCTGTAGCCCTACCAAACAATGCTTTAAGAACCTTTTGTGGTTTCCACCAAATGTCCTTAGAACATTTCTGGCGGATGCTGCCATGCTCTATCACATCGGGTTCATGCTCTAAGAAAATTGTCTTTGCTATTAGACCATTTCTGGGTTCTGAGAGCACTGCGTGGTAGGACCACGGGAATGCCGGGACCGTCGGCCCCTGCTCAACTCGTGGCGATGCACCAGGCGCGCGTCGCACCCGAGGCTCGGCACCAACATTCCCACGCAGATCGAATTTCCAGGAGGGAAGAAAAGCACACAGACACAATTCACCGTCGAGCGTTGCGAGTCCCGGAGCCTCCTCCTCCTCATCCTCCTCCTCCTCCTCCTCCTCCTCCTCCTCATCCTCCCCCTCCTCCTCCTCCCCCCTCCTCCTCCTTCTCCTCCTCCTCCCCCCTCCTCCTCCTCCACCTCCTCCTCCTCCTCCTCCTCCTCCTCCTCCTCCTCCTCCTCCTCCTGGCCCTCGGGCTCTGGGGCCCCCCGCGGCGGCGCGAAGGCCCGTGGCGCCGCCGCTGCACGGCCCGGGCCTGAGGGCCGTGCCATCTCTGTGGGGGGGGGGGGGGCTCCGCGCGGGGGCGCCCGCGTCGAGGGCGCCCGGCTGGCGGCGCAGGGCGCGAAGCTGGCCGACCCAGCAGCTCAAGCAGTCGCACTGTCGGTTCTCAGGGAAGCAGGGGTCGCCACCAAGGCGGTCGCCACCTCCTCCCCAGGGCCGCCCACGGACGCCCAGAGACGTCAACAAAAAGCCTTCTCGATCCGGGCGCGCTACCTCCTCCCCAGGGGTCCCAAGGGCAGGGGCAGCCGAAGAAACCTTCTCGAGCCTCGACTCTCCCTCCTCCGCGGCCCCCGCCGTGCAGGAAGAGGTGGTGACCCCCCCGTAGTGGTGACCCACCCGAGGGCGCGAAGCTGGCCGACCCAGCAGTTCAAGCAGTGGCGAAGCGTCCTGGCGTGCATTTTAGTCCTACCAGGCAATGTCCTAAAGACCTTTGGTGGCTCCCACGAAATGTTCTTAGAACCTTTCTGGTTAGGGCTGTCTTGTTTTGTCAAATCGGGCTTACGTTCTAAGAACATGGTTGTTGTTCTTAGAACATGTTTGGGTTCTAAGAACATTTCGTGGTAAGAGTATAGGAATGCCGGGACGGTCGGTCCCCGCTCAAAGCAAGCAAGTCTTTCTGCCCTAGACTCCGGGCCACCCGCGGCGACGCGAAGGCGAAGGCGTTTTTGTGCGGCGCGGCGCGCGAGGCGAGGCAGCCCAGCATGCCCGGTAGCCTGGCACGCCCACCACCCCTCGGGGCAGCGTCAGGGGGGGAGTGGGTTCCGGGGCGGGGCCCGATTCGCCATCGAGGGCCTTCCGAAAGGAACTTCGCGATCAAATGACAAGAGTTCCAACGGCGAAAGGATGAATGGCATATACAGGGCGTCGAAGAAAAGTTGCTACAGTTTGCGCAGCAGGCACAGCTAAGCCACCAGGCGACATCGGGGGTAGCTCAGCTGCCCCTGATGGATGTGATGGAAGCTGAACAAAAAAGAAATACATGAGTCTCCCAAGCAAAAGTTCACAGAAACGAGCAACGTGCGGGGAAATTGGCCGAAAAGGAATTGCATATGCGTTTTCAGTTGCGGGCCGCCGAAGAAGCGGCAAAGACTTTCGAACAAACCATGGAAGGAATCCTTCAAGAGAGGACGGCTCGGACAGCTGCGATCGTACAGCATTCCACAAAGGAGGCGTCTGCTGCGGCGCAGTAGGCAACCCTCCGGGAGCGGACGGCCATTGAACACGCGAGGAGGATGACGGAATAAGTAGGCAATTGTATTAAAAGGCATTACCAACCCAAAACGGGCACACATAAACCCGACTTCAGCGTCACGCGTTCAAGCTGCGGTGCCCAAGGGTGTTGCTTCAAGTTCACCGGCCAGCTCTTCCAAACATCGTCTCTTCCCTCTTGTTACAGTCGGGGCCCTGAAGAAGGAACCCTTTTCGTTGGGGAGGGGCTCGGTGTTCCTTGATTGTTCTGCAGTTTGCCTTCTGTTTTCCTGAGGTTTTCCATTGGAAATCGAAGCTCAGCTTATGGGAGGAAGGGGCCCCGTTCCTTATTTAATCGCTTCGCTCATTCCGCCGACCCATATTGTCGCACCGTTGTGGGCTAGCCGAGTTTTGGGGCCTCTTGGGGGCCGTTTTTGGGCCTCTTGGGGCCTCTTTTGGGCCTCTTGGGCGCCTCTTGGGGCGTCTTGGGGCCCCGTTCCTTATTTTGGGTTCCTTAGGTCAACGCCCCGACTGTATGTGATTGCCGAGTTCCCATTTTCTGATTCGGGGGCCCTCGCGGCGGCCCAATCGCTTCCGGAGGCCAGCCCAGCAGAAACGCAAGAGGGCCCCCGAGAGGGCCACAACACGGTTCCAGAGAGCCTCACGACAGTCCTCGAGATCCCCATGACGACCCAATGCGCCCGCTTCAGGGCCCCATGAGAACACCGAGATGGGGAAACCGAAAGGCTCTTCGGGGCCTTCCTTCCGAGACGGGGTCCACGAACATTTCACATGTAGCCATGACGCCACCAAGAGGTTGCCAGAAACCCCAAATATGCCCCACAGGGCTGCGAGAGACCCATCAGGAAGTGCAACACGCTGAATTGAAGAAGTCCACCAGGACCGCGTAAAACTGGAAGGATGCGCGATCAACTTGCAGATTTATCCATTGTTGCCCTTTCGGAGGGGCACGGCATACGCATGCGCTGCAGGGTGACGAGGGGGAGATGGGCGATGAGGAGTGAGCGGTGGAGGGAGGGAGGGCAATGGAGAGATGAGGGCGGCAGGCAGCAGCAGCTGCAGAAGGGAGGCGAGGTTGAGCTGAAGATGAGTTTGGCCCGCGATGGCTCTCGGCGGATCGCTGCGGGGTCATCAGCGGATTATGTTGGGTGGTGGCGGCTTTTGTGTGAGCCTTTCGGTTTGCCCCCCCCCTTCCCTCGCCCTACGCGCGCTGCTACCCAGAGACGGAGCGCGTGCGCACGAAGAATTGCTCCCGTCCCCAAAAAGAGAATATTTCGATGCAGCGTTCATTGCCGAGCATTGGAGTGGGGCGAAGCCGAGTGTGAGTGAGCCTAGACGTGATCGGGCCTGAGCGTCAATGAGTTCGCACGTGGCATCGGTGATACGTGGGTCAGTGTGTGAATGGGTCTCAACATGAGTGGTCCTGGCGATACTGGAAGAGATTCTGAGGCATTGGGCATCCATTTGACGTGTGTGCAGACCAGCGGGGGCTGTAACATACCAATGGCATGCGCTTCAACATAGAAACTGAATGGTGTAATGGGTAAGAAAACATGAATTCAACTGATGTGTGTGTGTGTGTGTGCGTGCGTGACGCGCACTTGTCGTCATTGTCGCTATCATCTTGTTTATCTCCATAAGTTTCCCATCTACCTTGCATCTCTCTTCTCACTCAGTTTCTCTCTATCTGTCTCTCTCTCTCTATGTCATGCCTTGCTGGGCTCAGTGAATGCCCAAGTTTATTGGGAATGGGTTCTGCTCAGGGTCCTCTTCTAGCGGACTCTCGGATCCCGACCGATCGAGAAGAGCAACGAGGGAGAGAGAGAGAGAGAGAGAGAGAGACCCACACACAGACAGAGCAACAGAGAAAGCGGCAGACAGACAGAGAGAGAGAGAGAGAAAGAGAGAGAGAGAGAAAACACACAAAACACATGGTATTGCCAGCTCGCTCCCCGAGCCCGTTCTGGCCTCGCCCGCCGCTGCCCTGGGCAGGGAGCAGGGGCGTCTCGACCCCGACGAGTTGGTCTACCGGGCCCTGACGAAGATCAGGCTGCGGCGCGAGGCGCACGTCGACAGCCCCGTCCTCCAGGAGCGGCAGGCCGCCATCTGTCTACCACGCAGGCTCATGACGCCGGCGCGGGCTTTCAAGGTTGAACGCCCTCGGGAGGGCGTTTGATATGAATACTGCAGCTACAAGCCTGCAGCTGGGACTGAAAAGCGCTTCGTAATCTGCTACGCATGGGAACAAAAACACTGGCTCTTCAAACGAGCAGTCTTAGCGAATCCGAGCCTTGGTTGCCGCATTGTCTCTTCTGGCCAGGTCGACGATCTAGCTTCCGCCGAAGAAGAAGGAGCTTGCACAAATGTTCGCAGGCACGTGCGGATTTTTGTTGGGATTGGCTCGCGGGCCACATGCGAACCCCACCCCTACCCCCTACGATTTATGAGGGGGAGGGTGGGGTTCACTTCGCTCGGGAGTTCCCGAACGAAGTGAAACCCCACCCTCCCCCTCAGAAATCGTGGGGGGTAGGGGTAGGGTTCGCATACGGCCCCCTATTGGCGCTAGACCCCATCCCTGGCGCGCATTTCTGGCGCCGGAGGCGCCGCCAGGGGGACCTGCACGGATCCAAGAGTTCCTTGCAGAGTTCCGAAAGTTTATGTTTATGTCATCTCTTCCTCTTGCAATTTAGGGCCCCGTTGATGATCAGCAGGGGGGAATCTTCACAACGTCAGTCGGTTGGCCACTCGCGCCTGGGCGTGTCAGGCTGACACGCTTGGTTGCTGATTGCTCAGGAGTGGAGATTGTGAAGGCCTGACGGCCGGTGCCGCCGACCCTGAAAGACATCGACGACGACCAGGAGAGGGGAGAAGGAGGATGAGGAGGAGGAGGAGGCGGAGATAAGGAGGAGGAGGAGAAGGAGGAGACGGAGGAGGAAAAGGACTTCCCCCTGGGACCCCCCCCCCTGGCCCCTCTTCCTACATAGTTCGTCTCCTCATTCCACTCCCTCTTTCTCCTCCATCTGCCTCTTCGCCTCTTCCCTTCAACATGTCCAAAGGGTGCGCAAACATGGCCTCCATATACTTGGATTTACTCCACACCCTTGAGCCGTCATTGCTTACGAACTCTGGGATTTGTGATTTTTATGGTGATGTCGCTATTCGGCGTGCCTTAGAGAGGAGAGGCCGTGGAGGGTCCATGATGGCCCCAAGATGAGCCCAAAACGCCAGCGCTGCCTTTACAGTTCTGGTCTGGCGCCCAATCTAGCTAGAACTTGTGCGCGCGCGATGGTTCGATAGTATATATATAGGCCTCCGCACCCCACATGAAGCCCCCTTTTCTCTTGGAAGATGCCAAGAGAAACGGGGGCGGAAGCGCGTTGAGTTTCGGTTCTCGTGTTGTGTTGTGTTGTGTTGTGTTGGTTGGAGCCAAAGCGTTGTGCTGTGTATCGGGGTGTTGTGTATCGGTTGCTGCGTTGGAGACGGAGGGAGTTGAGTAGAAGGTTATTTTCAAGTTCATCTTGTGGAGGGAGCCTGTTGAGTATCGGGTGTTGTGGTGGAGACGGAGGTTGTTGAGTATTGGGTGCTGTGTTGGAGACGGAGGGAGTGGAGTAGAAGGTTATTTTCAAGTTCATCTTGGGGAGGGAGCCTGTCGAGTATCGGGTGTTGTGTTGGAGAAGTAGGCTGTTGAGTACTGGGTGCTGCGTTGGAGACGGAGGGAGTGGAGTAGAAGGTTATTTTCAAGTTCATCTTGGGGAGGGAGCCTGTCGAGTATCGGGTGTTGTGTTGGAGAAGGAGGCTGTTGAGTACTGGGTGCTGTGTTGGGGACCGACGGAGTTGATTAGAAGGTTATTTTCAAGTTCCATCTTGGGGAGGGAGCCGATCGAGTACCGGGTGTTGTGTTGGAGAAGTAGGCTGTTGAGTATTGGGTACTGTGTTGGAGACGGAGGGAGTGAAGTAGAAGGTTATTTTCAAGTACATCTTGAGGAGGGAGCCTGTTGAGTATCGGGTGTTGTGTTGGAGAAGGAGGCTGTTGAGTATTGGGTGCTGTGTTGGAGACGGAGGGAGTGGAGTAGAAGGTTATTTTCAAGTTCATCTTGGGGAGGGAGCCTGTCGAGTATCGGGTGTTGTGTTGGAGAAGGAGGCTCTTGAGTACTGGGTGCTGTGTTGGGGACGGAGGGAGTTGAGTAGAAGGTGATTTTCAAGTTCATCTTGGGGAGGGATCCTGTCGAGTATCGGGTGTTGTGTTGGAGAAGTAGGCTGTTGAGTACTGGGTGCTGTGTTGGGGACGGACGGAGTTGATTAGAAGGTTATTTTCAAGTTCCATTTTGGGGAGGGAGCCTGCTGAGTTTCGGGATCGTGTATTGCGGGATTGAGTATCTGGGGCCGGTGGAAGCGGGTGCACTTGCAGGGGGTGAACATCGCTCCGAACTTAAGCCCAAACAATCATCCAAAAAAGAGCCTCAAAATTGAGTCCGGGAATCGTTGGAATCATATATAGATTCAGATGAAATCAGGAGAGAGGGGGGTTATTGTGGGTATCGGAGGGCTGTATATATATATATATATGTATATATATGTATGGTGCAGCACACGTTGCTAGAAGCACACTGTTTGTGGTCCCACGCGGGCTAACCTTGCATTACCATGGTAAAGTATAGGGGAGGGTAACCTTAATTAGCCATTTCTAAAGGAGTCCTCTGCTGTAGATTTAGTTTTTTAGAGGGATCTTACGGTGGAGTGAAGGTGAGAGATCCGACGGGGGACGCCCGCAGTGGACTCCCATGGAGGAGTCGTGTGGTGGAGCCCCATCGTAGAATCCTTCTGGGATCCGACGCTACTGGGATCCTTTTCTGCACCCTGTCGGGATCCGATGTGGTTCCGCTCTGGATCTTACTGGCCTCGTGCTGCGATCCTGCGGGGCTCCCGTGGGGGGCCGACTGGGGCCCCGTTGGACTCCTGTTCGGATCTTGGTGCCTGGGGGCGGGATGCAGTAGAGGCGCCTCAACAAGAAACCTTCCACCAGAAACCAACCCTGGGTCCCCAGGACGTCCATTGATTTTGGCTGTGGGAGCGTCGCGCGTTCCATCGCAGAGCCATCGGATCCCAAGAAGTCCAGGGCACCCTGGAAGCAAGCAGGGTGTTTCTTGGCATGGGTCCCCACTGCAGGTCCCCCAGGGGTAGCCGAAGGGACGGGGTGGATAACTGCAGGCCAAGCTTACCCGTTCGCATGCCGCATACGGTCATCGCGCACGAATCAGGACGGGGGCTTCTTGCCGAGTGTCGGCCTCGACCTCAGAGCCACGGCCAGCCTACAGCAGCAACGAAAGAGAGGCCCGCGAGCCTCCTCGGCGGGGCCGAGGGAGCAGCCGCCAGAGCCGACGCCCAGCCAGACGTCGAGGGCGAGGCTCCCCGGGACTTCGCCGTCGTTTTTTGCCTCACAGCGGGGACCCGTTTTTCTCATTCGAGTCCCTCGGGGCCTTGCGAATAGGCCCGGGGCCCGAAGACGGCGAAAGGTCGCCGTCGTGGCACGTCGGCGACGAGATTGGCTGGGTGGGCACGGCTGGGGGGGTCTCGAAGTACACATCGCGTCGCTTGATCGGCCATGGAGCTCGGTGCATGGACGCCCCAGCTGCCCGCGCTATGGGATGGTGCTGCGCCATACTTTCTCCCCTCTCCTCCCTCTCCTTCTCCTCCTCCTCCCCCTCCTCCTCCTCCTCCTCCTCCTCCTCCTCCCCCTCCTCCTCCTCCTTCTCCTCCCGCTCCTCCTCCTTTCTCCCCCTCTCCTCCCCCTCCCCCTCCTCCTCCCCCTCCTCCTCCCCCTCCTCCTCCTCCTCCTCCTCCACGGCTGGTGCTCCCCGTGGGGGAGTCCCCTGGCCCTCGCTGGGGAAGCCGGCCATTCTCGTCCTCGCCGCGCTTGGCACACGGGAGTGCAAGATCTTGACATGTTGCCGCGCCTCTGCACAAAAGTCCCGGTCAGCGCGAAGGGCCCTGTGGCCCACCACGCCGCGTGGTGTGCGCACCCCGCGCCCTACGCGCGCGCCGCGGGCGAGCGGCGGCCGGCCGGGGCCGGCGCCCCGCCCGCCCCCCCCGTGGCCAGGAGGGGGACTGGTTCGGCGTGCTCGAGCCCGGCGACTGCTTCGAGGCTGCCGGCGGGGCCCCCTTTGGCCGCCGCGCGGAGCAAGTTTTCCCCGAGCCGTCGTTTTTGTTAAAAGATTCCCCAACAAAAACAATAAAGGAAAGCAAAGAAAACAAACAAAAATAATGTTCCGTGTTCTGCCGATGGGCGCGGGCGCTCGACCCCCCCCCCCTCCGCGCCCCCCCCCCCAGGGAGCAGACCTTTTACCAGCCTCGAACGTATCCCTATCCTTAAGATTGACACGCCAAACGGCGATGACAATCTTAGGGATTCGCCCTCAA
>CAUYUJ010015986.1:122500-190576 GCA_963575745.1 Prorocentrum cordatum
TCGGGGGGCGGCGCCGCGTGCATCTTCTACAGTGCGCTGCCGTTGAGCTCGCGCTCGGGTGGGGCCGAAAAGATGCCAGCGAGGAAGGAAAGGAAGGAACAGGAAAGGAACAGGGCACCACAACATCGCCAAGAGAAAGAAAGCGATGCATGGGTGCCGGGGGGGGGGGCTGTCAATATATATATATATATATATATATATATAGCGCAGCGCACGAGCCACATACATATCTATATATATATATATATATGCGTGTACACATATATTCCCCATTCTCACATTACGCGCGGCACAAAGTCGGCATTGCGAGTGGACATTGGAGCTATCCCCCCCGCTCCCTCTGCACACGCGCGCGCAGGCAAGCACGCGGCCACGCGCACAGGTACACGCACACACGCGCACGCGCACGCACACACACACACACACACACACTCACACGCACACGCACACGCACACGCACACACTTACGCACGCAGACATACACAGCCCCCACACACTACGGCTGACCGAAGCTACCACAGGCAACCAGTAAGCCCCAGCTAGAAGCGGTGGCCACCTCAGCATCTAGGGAATCCCAACGAGTGCGCGCAAGTCCATGTGCGCGTGCGCGCGCAAGCTCAGAGAAGCGGCGTTTCCCGTTATTGTCCGGATTGGTTTTAATTATCGCATGTGTTTGTCGCATTTGTTCTTTTCTTCCGTCCAGGAGGGGGAGGCTATTGAGACTCAGCTTTCAGCTGTGCAACGCAAGGTGCTTGATCAACGTTCCGTCTTCCGGGTTGCTCTGCACGCTGGTCAGTGCCAGTTTCAGCGCCTGCCGCTTCTGTCCTTCCTCTGGCAGGAGTGCGAGGGAAAACGGAATCAATGATGGATTGCGTCAGCCCGGATGCGCCTCCAAAGTTGGGGGGAGGGATCGCGGGCGGCTTCGAAAATTATTCTGTCGCGTGCGTTCCCCCACCTCCGCCCCCTCCTGCGCGGCGCGAGGGGGGCAGAGGGGCGCACGGGAGGGGAAATAATCAGATCAGGCAGAAGGTCGTTTCTACCTACCCGCGTGCCGTTTCAACCTACCTTTTCCTACGATTCGTTTTTGTCCACGTGATGGCGTCGTCGTTTCTGGCGTTCGCGCGTTGCTGGAGGTGCTGTTGCAGCTGCTACTGTTTCTGCTCGGTGATATGCTGCTCCTGTTCACTCGTCTTCTGCTCCAGCTGACCACGGAGCTCCTCTGAGCTGATTCCGTGCTGGTGTGGTTGTGATTGTATTTCCTGACAATGTTGGTTAATTCCCCGTCGGGTTTTCATGTCTTGTTTTCCGTAGCATCTCGCTGCTCCCGCGGGAGTTGCTTGATCTGGTCCCTTGGCAGCTCCTTGAACTGCTCGAGCTTCACGGCGAGGCCTTTGACCTCCGTAGTAGTTTCAGTCTCCGCCGCATTGGTCGCATCACCGCACTGTTGCTTCAAAGCTCCGGAGATGTCCTGCATCATCTGATCATCGGTTTGGATTTCCGCGTACCTGATCGTGCTGATCATGCCGACCCGGGACCTCACGTTGGATCACCCGGGCCCTTGGCCGGCTCCGCGCACTTCGGCGGCCAAGGTGTCGCACTCGGCCATCGGGAGGACGAGGGCTGGGACCCGAAGCCGGCAGTTCCGTACGCTGCCTGTGCAACAGGCACCCGCTGCAGCTGCGCCGACACGTCAGACGAGGCAGCCGAACCACTGCTCGTGCTCGGCCGCGCGCCGGTGCCCTTCGTCAGGAAGGCGGGGCCGTGCTTCCAGATGTCGGAGGTCTTGGGCTGTAGATGGCCACGGGGAGGGTGGGGCGCACGAGCAGCAGGAAGAGGACGAGAACAGGAGCGAAGAGAAGAATGGCGACAGAGGCAGAGAAGGGGCAGCAGCAGGAGGCGGAGGATGCCAGGAGCTGGAGGGGGGAGGGCGGGTGAGGGGGAGGAGGGAGAGCAGTGGAAGGCCATACTGCATCGGCGGTGCTGCAAAACACCCGCCCGCCCCACGGTTTATCCCCTCACAAGCCTTCGCACGACGTGCCAAGCGTGCAGTTCCCGCGCCGCTCCTGCGTTCTGGGGGCAGGAGTGGGGAGGAGGAGGAGGAGGAGGAGGAGGAGGAGGAGGAGGAGGAGGAGGAGGAGGAAAAGGAGGCGGAGGAGGAGGAGGCGGAGGAGGAGGAGGAGGAGGAGGCGGAGGAGGAGGATAGGAGGAGGAGGAGGAGGAGGAGGAGGAGGAGGAGGAGGAGGAGGAGGAGGAGGAGGAGGAGGAGGAGGAGTGGCGGCCTTACGGGGGACACGCGTGAGGCCTCGCCCGGGTGCAGCTGTCACAATCTGCCTGCGTTCCCGGAGCGTCCAGCGGAGTGCGGTCGCGCGGGGGCCCCAGGGGAGACCTCGCCTCTCTGGTGCGCTGTCCGGCGTGCAACCGCACCCGCGTTCCTGCGCCGCTGGACGTTCAGCGGAGCGCAGTCTCATGGGGACCACCCCCCCACAAAAGAAGTCTCACGGGGACCCCAAATGAGACCTTACAGTCGGGGCCCTGAGGAAGGAACCCTTTTCGTTGGGGAGGGGCTCGGTGTTCCTTAGTTGTTTTGCAGTTCGCCTTTAGTTTTACTTAGGGTTTCGATGGGGAATCGAAGTTTAACTTATGGAGAAAAGGGGCCTCGTTCCTTGTTTAGGGTTCCTTATGTCAAGGCCCCGACTGTATTTCCTGGGTGTTGCCAAGCGTGCGCCTGACGCAACGTTTCTGCGCCGATTAAAAGGGTACAGCGGGGTGCGGTTTTGCGCGGCCTGGTATGTCATTTGGCCCCGTGTTTTTTTCAAGCGCGCCAGAGTCGCAGTTTTCCTGAACCCTTGGGGGTCCAGGTGAGGAGGGCCTTCTGGGCTCTAAGGTGAGAGACGTCGCCTCCCTGGGTGCCGTCGAGCGTGGCAGCGGCGGCCATTTGCTGTTTTTTTTGTTTTTGTTATGGGGTGCCCAGCGGAGTGCGGACTTACGGGGGCCCCAAATGAGACCTCAGGGCTGGACCTAAACGGTGTTTTTGGTGATTTCGTGGGCCGTTTTCGCTTCGACTTCGTTTTGTGGCAAATGCGGATTCGAGACAAAAGCTGGGGAAAACGAACACAAAACGCAAACGACAAGCACCGTTTAGGTTCAGCCATGCGAGACCTTGTCTCCCAGGGTGTCGACGAGGCAAGCGCGCAAGTGCCGCCACCGCCCTCGCATGCCAGGGCGCTGGCTGCCGAGCGCGCAACAGCCGCCTCTTTCCTGCTCCCCTGGGGTGTCCAGCGGGGAGTGCGGTCTTGCGGGGGCCTCAGATGAGATTTCGCACGCCTCCTTCTTCTCCTCCTCCTCCTCCTCCTCCTCCTCCTCCTCCTCCTCCTCCTCCTCCTCTTGTTGAGAACGCAACTGCCGCCTCGCTCTTGCGAACCTGGATCCAGCGCGGCGCATTCTTACGTGGACCCCAAATGAGGCCTCGTCTTCTCCAGCGCCGCCATTCGTGCAGCCGGTGTCGTTTTACTGCGCTCCTGGCAGGGGCCTCGGAACGCAGTCTACGGGGACCCCAGGTGTGACCTGGCCCCTTTTGATCTCTGGTTGCTGCCAAGCGTGCAACCAATGCATCTGTCCTGCGCTCCTGGTGACTCTCATGGGCTCGGGGGCATCCCGAGGCCTCCAAAGCACATTGTAAGATAAACATGCGGCAAGGCAGAATCACTAAAACATGTTACGTTTTTTGTATACGCCCGGTTTGGGCCTGTGTGCGTCATGCTCCGGAGGCTCCGTGGCCACTTGAGGTTTTCTTGTAGCGGTCTCGGGAGTTCTTGCGGGCATGTTGGAGACCAGCTTGAAGCAAATATGACTATTTAGCGCGGTTGTATGAGGTCATGCAGTGGCGTAACAACATGTTCTTTGGAATTGCACAGGGTGGTGGACAGGGACAGAAATGGTGTCAGCACCCCTTTCTCCCCTCCCCTGCACAATCTGTGCAAGACAAGCAGTTGGTGTTTTTGCCCAGCGGCGGGATAATCAAGTGCATCGGATCCCACGGGATAGTAATAATATGAGTCAGACCTGGGAAAGAGGTCCGCTATTTGTCTTGGCGCATGCAAAGCGTCCCTGTGTCTGACAGATACAGGGATCAATTACACCATTGTGTTGTACTCGCGCAACAGTTCTGCTGGGATCCCCCAGACTTCGGCACGAAATGAATTCATGTTGTCGCAGTCCAGGTGCATTTTCACAACGGAGTAGAACTCGGCTATGTAACGCTGTATTGAAGCCGTGTAGGGCCACCTTCTGACCCTTTGTGGCCCCCCCGACGTCCCGACGACGGAGAATCATTTCCCATCATAGCATGGGCTAAGCCCCCCGAATGCTCCCGCTACACCGGGCCGGCGTGGGATAGGTTCCGTCTCACCCCGGCAGGTCTCTCAGTTTCTGGATCGGCCGACATTGTCCTCGTCGGCCTCCTAGACTCATGATATGTTTTCCTCCCAAACAGCCGAAATGTCCCAAGATGGCTTCCAAGTCGTTCCAGGACGGCCCCAGAGGCCGGAGGCACCCCAGACGGCCCATGAACCCAAGAGGCACCCAAGAGACACAATTCGTCGTCCGTTGCCACTTGGGCTCAAGACGTTTGGGCTCATCTTGCACGTGGTCAACAGACCGAACGCTTCCTTGTTCGACAATATGGTGATTGGTGTTCTAACGCGCGCAGTCTCCCGCAATGGTAATAGCGGGCGTTAACAAGATCATCATGAACACATTCTTCGAGTTTGAGAGCTCCATTGACGAGCTTGTTAAGCCTCCGTCTGTGGCACGCGTCGAGTTCAGTCATGCCCTCCCATCCGTGGCAAGGACAAGGATCATAGCATTATAAACGAGGATGGTTGGTTCGCGGCTCGAACACGCCAAGACGCAGCGACGGCAGTTGCAGTCTCAGTCTGAGTTTCCGGGCGGACCTTGCCGTCGTTCACGAGGAGCCCGAGGATGATGCGTTCGGCCTCTGCTCGATCGACCACTGCTCGTCTTGGCAGTCGTCTCATACTCTGCTTGCCCATGCCGATCTTACAGGGCAAGCTGGGCGAGAGTCCGCCAGCCGGCAAGCATGGTGGTCAGGCATCGGCCTCGCCCAGCGCACGAACGCCTCTGAGCAGCAAGGCCAGAGGCTTCACACCTGTGGGTTGCACTGCTACGGTGTCCGTTTCCGGCTGCCCACAGAAGATGGGTGCGTTCGGCCGCGCTTCTTCCTCGGGGGCCTGATCCTCACATCCAACACTCAGCCAGCACTACACTACGCTGGTCGTAAGAAACCTGCACTGTGGTGTCGCCACGCAATCAGCTTATCGATGGGATCAACGTGGAAGGGTTCGAAGGAGTGTTCGATTTTGTGTACATGCCAATCGATTTCAAGACCCACCAGAGCAAGGATCTCGCTTTCGTGAATTTTGTTAGCGAGGAGCTCGCCAGCAGCTTCAGCGGTGTTTTCAACGGCTTCACGAAAGGGCCTATCCGGTGCAGGAAGCTCTGTACGGGAACGTGGTCTGTTGTCCAGAAGATTCTGGCGAACGTTGCCCTATGGTGGCGCAGCTCTGTCATGACGGATGACGTCCCCGAACAGTTCAAGTTTGTGGACCTCGTCGGTAAGTCTCGGGTCCCTTTCCCGCAGCCCGTTTCTTAACCTCAAGCTTGGCAACGTCTGTTGCGAGCCCGAACGTCTTCGCTCTAAGGAGTGATGATCTTCGCTCGATCCTAGCGGGTAGACATTCCCCCGGCGGTCTCCGTGCAAATTATGAGCCAGTGCCCTTCACCCGGACCAGCCTATAATATCTAAAGGCTGCCGTTTCTGCCGCCGACCCCAATTGAGCGACGTATGTTTGATTCGTTTGTTGTCAGGGTGCCTGACCGAGCATGGCAGGAAAGGTTCAGGTGAGACATCCAGGCCTGAGCCTCGCCCCCTGGACTCATGATTCTCTGTTGCACCTCGGACTCCTCTCTATCGAGTGGCCTTCGGTCCATCCCGCCATGAAGCCTATTGGATGTTTGTTGGGATTTCGTGGGCGACCTTTTAGGGGGCCTCTTGGATGCAGTTTTGAGGCCTCTTGGGGGCAGTTTTGGAGCCTCTTGGGGTCGCTGTTGGGTCCCTTGGGAGCCTCTTGGAGCCTCTTGGGGCCTCTTGGGTGCCTCTCGGGGCCTCCTGGGGGCCTCTTGGGGCGGAACGCTCGGATTTTGGGTTCGTGCCCCCTCTCTTGGGCAACTTTTGCGGCCGTCGTTGGGCCCTCTTGGGCCGTCTTCGGCGCCTCCTGGGCCGTCTTGGGGCGCTCGAGAGCCGTCTTAGGGCCATCTTGGAGGCCTTTTGGGCAGTCCTGGGGTGGTATTGGGGACCTCGGGCCGTCTGGGAGCGTCGGAAAGGAAACATGCGAGAACGTTCATTTGTTTCAAACAACGAAGGCAAATCAATGATTTTTGCCTCTCAGGGTCCTCCTGGGAGGCATCTTCGAGGCCTGTTGGGGCATCATGACGCCATGTAGGGCGTCTTGGGGCGATCTTTGGGCGCCTCGGGGCGTTCTGGGGCCATCGTGGGCCTCTTTGGGCCCTGTTGGCCTGTTTCGGGGCCCCCATCGTTGCGAAACAGTCACGCGAGAAACCGCAAGAAGCCCCAGGATAAGATTTCGCGATGTGGGGTCTGGGTCTCTGAACGACTCCTCATGAGTGAGGACTGAGGTTGAGAGGACGATGGCAAGGACCTCAGGGCACGCCCACTCCGTGCCCAGAGGCACGGTGGCGGATCGACATAACCATCATAATCCGATTATCATGGTTCTGACGGATCGCATCGCATTTCCGAGCTCAAACGGGGGAGCCGCATGGGGGTATTTCAATATGTTTTTGGTTGGAAGCGTGGGGGGTGGCAATGACTCGGGTTAGCGGTCGTTGGATTGGGCGAGGTGGCAAGTATTATCCAGGAGCAGCGATGACCCCATCATCGAAGGGGGAAGATGGGGTCGGACAAGGAATCGCGATTGACCATCTCCGGCCCAGGAGGCGGCGGGGGGGGTTGGAGCTAGGAGACCCCATGCGAGAAGTTGTCCGGGTCGGTTTCGGCGAAGCCATCATCGTTATTCTGGGCCCTGAGATGCCACCTGTGAGGCGGTCGGGTCGGTCTCGCTTGAGACATCCCTGCAATTGTGGGCTTCGAGATGCCGCGCGAGAGATAGTCCAGCCCATTTCGCTTAGACATCATCGCCGCTGTCCTGAGGTGGTCCAGCCCTTTTGGCTTGAGACATCCTCGCAGTTGTGGGCTTCGAGGCACGCGAGAGGTCCAAGCAGTTTCCCCCCACGCACTCTCGCAACTCAGGGCCAATGGATGCCCTGACATGAGCTGGTCCAGCCTGTTTCGCTTCACACTTCGTCACAACTCTGGGCTCGGATATGACCCGGCCTGAGGTCGTCTAGCCATCTTCGCCCGATACATCCTCGCTATTCTGGATTAGTCGATGCTCTTGCCTCACGGTATCCGATCCCGTTTCCTCTCCGTTATGGGTTCGCAGTTGCCGTGGATTGTTCGTTTCGCTTGAGATCTTCTTGCAACTCTGGGTTCATGTACTTATGTCCTCACCTCACATGGTTCCGGTCTTTTTCGCCTGGGGCCTCGTTGGGATTGTGTTTTCTGGGATGCCCACATTTGAGGTTGTTGGACAAATTTCGCCCGAGATCTCCCCTTTCTATGCTGAGATATGTCTTGTCAATGTTGTCGCCGATCATCCATTCGACAATGTGTGTCGCTTATCAGATGAACACTCGGGGAGACTGGAACCCTCCATGCTGCCAGTGGCAAATATGTCAATCGGGGCCACTTGTCACACGGGCGAGGGTAGCTGGGCATTCCATGAGGCGAGCTGCCCTTCCTCCGCCGTTTGGATTTGGGGAGGAAGTGATTTCACACGCCAGCCACCCAAAAAGGGTGGGCGGTGTTTCCGTGCCTTAGATGCTGTGCGGCACTTCGTCGGGGGGGAGGCCCGACGTGCCCCATCAGCCAGACTACTGCTGCTGCACCTCGCCTTGCCTTTGCGAACAAAAATGAGATCACTTCGCCTTCAAGGCTGGGGGGTTCGGAGGTCATGGCGCGCCGCGTCAAGTTCGCGGGAAGGGTCAGCGACATGCCAGCACCAAGTTTGGCCAACCCTTCCATGGGCTTTCGCCATTGGCCCCTGAGAGGCCTGGCCAACTGAGGAGCTCCATTCCTGGCCGATCTGACTCTTGGATTCCAGTTTTGGTCCGATCCGCCGTGCGCCATTGAGATGCGTATCGATCCAAAATATGACGACTCGAAGGGTGAACCTCTCGCCCTCGGCGAACGACAACGCAAGTAAAACGAGAACGTTCCCGATGGTAGAAGGTCGGCGGAAATTGGCGCAGGTACAGTGGGAGACTCCATGAGAGGTCAACGCTGGCTTCCCAAGAGTTGTCGGAGGTTGCCAGCTGTCGTCCGACCGTTTCCCCTGTCGTTTCCATGGTTCGGGCTGTGGGCAAGCCCTGTGCCTAGCTCGGTCGTCCAACTCACTGACGGTCAGGCTCACTCCACGTTCTCAGACGGCCGAAAAAGGCCCGTAGGGTCGTCCCAGGATCGCCTCAGACGCCCCCCAGAGGGTGCCAATGGAGACCCTGGTGGCCCAAAGGCAGCCCTCGAAGCGCCGCTGAGGCGTCCGAAACGACCAAGATAGCCCACAGAGCCCCCGAGTGGTAGCAGCGGCGCTCAACACGCCCCAGGCGGCTTCCACGCGGCCCAAATTAGCTTCCCAGATGTCCGGCCCGCGTGGCCAAGGAAGGCTCTGATAGAGCTCCAGCACCAGTGCATGTGAAGTCACGCCAGAGAGCGCTCGCGTGACGATGACGACGTTAATGATCATCATGGTGATGATGTCGACGATTGTGGTGACGACGATGATGTTGATGATAATGATTGTTGCGCTGCTCATGACAGTGATGATGTTGATGCTGCTTGCGATCCTTTGGTGCTCGCACCCTTCATGATCATCCGTATATGTGATGTCCACTGTACTTCTGTTTGGCCTCCGGGAAGCGTATCGCCATCACCGGCCGGGGCTCGCCCCTGGGAGTCGCTCGGGGCAGCGCCCGGGAAATATCCAGGGGGCCGAGGAGTCCAGAGGGTGGTATCCGCTCTGGGAGTCGTCTTGGAGCTCGCGTGGGGACCTTGGGAGGCCTGTGGAGCCCTCGGACGATGCCGGGCGCTCCAATGCGAAGTGTTGCTTTGCTCAGATTCGCCTTCTTCTGTTGCCGAGGGAGGAGGGTCCCTGATCCAGCAGACAGAGAAGGTCCAGGAGGGTGGGGGTGGGTGGCGCGGTGGGTGTCCCCGCGTGTGTTTTCGTAGTGTGGAGGGTTCCCATAAAAAAGCACACACAAAAAAGGCCAGGAGGGTGGGGGTGTCAGCCGATGTCGGTGGCGCGGTGGGGGTCCTGGCGCGTGTTTTCGTAGGGTGGGGGTCTCCTGACACAGCACGCCAGGAAGGTCCAGGAGGGACGAGGTGTCAGCCGTGGTGGGTAATTTGCGCGGCGGGGGTCCCGGCGCGTGTTTCCGTACGGGGGGCTTCCTGAGACAGCACACAAAGAAGGTCCAGGAGGGTGGGGATCTCAGACGTGGTGGGTGGCGCGGTGGGGGTCTCGGCGCATGTTCTCGGAGGGTGGGAGGTCCCTAAATAGGCACACAAAGAAGGTCCAGGAGGGTGGAGGTGTCAGCCGTGGTGGGTGGCGCGGTGGAGGTTCTGGCGCGCGTTTTCGTAGGGTGGGGCGTTCCTGACACAGCACACCAAGAACACACAAAGAAGGTCCAGGAGGGTGGGGATGTCAGACGTGGTGGGTGGCGCGGTGGGGGTCCCGGCGCGTGTTCTCGTAGGGTGGGGGGTTTTCAAAAAAACACAGAAAGAAGGTCCAGAAAATTGGGGGTGTCAGGCGTGGTGGGTGGCACGGTGGGGGTCTCGGCGCATGTTTTCGCAGGGTGGGTGGTCTCTAAGACAGCACAGAAAAAAAATCCAGGAAGGCGGGGGTGCCAGACGTGGTGGGTGGCGCGGTGGGGGTCCCGGCGCGTGTTCTCGCAGGGTGGGGGGTCCTTAAAACAGCACGCAACGAACAGGAGGGTGGGGGTGTCAGACGTGGTGAGTGGCGCGGTGGGGGTCTCGGCGCGTGTTTTCGTAGGGCCCTAACATAGCACGCCAAGCAGGTCCAGGAGAGTGGGGATGTCAGACGTGGTGGGTGTTCGGTGGGGTTCCCGGCGCGTGTTCTCGCAGGGTGGGAGGCCCCTGAAACAGCACACAAAGAAGGTCAAGGAGGGTGCGGGTGTCAGACGTGGTGAGTGGCGCGGTGGGGGTCCAGGCGCCTGTTTTCGTAGGGTGGGGGGTCCCTAAAATAGCACACAAAGATGGCCCAGGAAGGTGGGGGTGCCAGACGTTGTGGGTAGCGCGGTGGGGGCCCTGGCGCGTGTTTTCGCAGGGTGGGGGTCCCTATAAACAGCACACAGGACAGGTTCACGATAATGGGGGTTTCAGACGTGGTGGGTGGCGCGGTGGAGGTCCCCGCGCGTGTTTTCGCAGGGTGGGAGGTCCCTAAAACAGCACGCCAAGCAGGTCAAGGAGGGTGCGGGTGTCAGACGTGGTGGTGGCGCGGTGGGGGTCTTGGCGCGTGTGTTCGCAGGGTGGGGGTTTCATGAAACAGCACAAAAACAAGGTCCAAGAGGGTGGGGGGTGTCAGACGTGGTGGGTGGCGCTCGGCGCGTGTTTGCGTAGGGTGGGGGTCCCTAAAAGAGTACACCAAGAAGGTCCAGGAGGGTGGTGGGTGTCAGACGCGGTGGGTAGCGCGGTGGGGGTCCTGGCGCGTGTTTTCGCAAGGTGGGAGGCCCCTAAAACAGCACAACAAAGGTCAAAGAGGGTGCGGGTGTCAGGCGTGGTGGGTGGCGCGGTGGGGGTCCTGGCTGGTGTTTCGCAGGCTGGGTGGTGGGTGATATTTTGTTGGTGGGGACGTTGCTGGAGATTGAGTCGGGTGCTAAGCGGAGGCCCATCGAATTAGGAGCTTTGAGGCCCGTGTTCGGGACCCATCAAGACGCAGGCGAGTTCACGCAAGAGATTATTCACAAAGAGCGGGCGCTGTCGTGAGCGATCTGTTCCGGATGGAGAAGGTGGAACGGCCTGCGCGCGCCAAGAATGGGTGCGGCGGCGTCCGTGCGATCGAGGAGGACACGTTCGCGACGGGTTTCACACTGCAGATGCCGCGCGGTGGCGGCGGGGCGGTGAGAACAGTGCAGGATGACGTCGACAGAAGCAGTGGCGGGGATAATGGACGCAGGTTATAGGTGGGCGTGCCCGAAGGGGTGCGGCTGCCGCGAGGTGAAGAAGCAATGGCAGGTGTCGAGGGCGCCGCAGCGTCTGTGGGTCCAACTCGTCGCGCAGGCTCACGATCTGGTGTCTCGGATGGTGCGGAAGGTGCCGCAAGCGGTGGTACCGAGTGAAGTTCTACGACTCAGCGGACAACAATGCACCATGGTCAGTTGCGCTTTCCACGGGGAAGGGTTCCACACGGGCCTTTCCAACGCGCGGTGCCGAACGCAGCGCGTCGACGGGGCGCGATGGGAGGTGCGCGATGACGGCCTCGTTCGGCCGAGCTCGCCACCGTCGGATGAGCGCGGGTGGCGGACGTCCGCCGATTCTTCCGTCCACGCACAGCAGTGCACGCGCGCGGTCACGTCGGGCGAACCGGAGGGGGCCCGCGGGATGGAGTCTGGCGAGGGTGGCGGTGTCACGCGTGCATCGGCGGCAGCGAACGCACTGCGTCGGGGGGGCTCGTCCGCCGGCAGGCCAGGGGTGGAGGCGGTCGGCGGCGCCGCCCCGGACGCCCAGCGCCAGCCGTGCACGTCCTCCCCCGTGATCTGTTCGCGCCAGCGCGGGTCATCCGGGAGTCTGACTAGCGCTCGCGTTGCGTTTCACGCTGAGTCCGCGCGAGGCGCCGGAAGTGCGGGGCGCGCCAGGGCTTAACGTTGTGCCCAGAGATCTGCGCGCTCAGCTCTGGAAGGCGCAGGGCGCGTCAGAGCCTTTCCTGCGTGGTCACGAAGGAAACGCTGGCGCGGGCATGGCCGGGGCGGGCTGATGCACGGGGCGCGCTGGCGGTTGCCCTGGGCGCAGAGGACCTGCGCCGCGCGGTCGATGAACGGACGGCGAGGCCCATGGGGTTCTCGATGGGGAAGGCGGTGTTCGAGGCGAGGACGGGCGGAGAGCGCGCCTCGGACATGTCGCGCGAGGGCCTCGCGGTTGGCGGAGCGCCCCGTCGCGGGGCGGGCGCGAGCATGGCGGACAGTTTATCCCAGCTGTTGTCCAACGTGGGATGGCGCGGCCTGGGCTTTTTGCCAGATGAAGGGCGGCGCGTCGCGTGCGAAACGTGCGCGGAGTACCTGGGGAATGTCGGCGATGCATGGGTCAATTTGACGTCGCGCGAGGATTGTAATGCTGCTCCAAGGCAAAGTGGCCCCTTCGGATGTTTTTTTTCCACGAAGTTCAAAGAAGGTTCCGGGAAAGTTCCGGGTGTTTTTTTATGTTTTCATATTGTTTTTGAAATTTGAGTTTTTGGAATTGCTGTTTTGAACTTCTTTTGAATTTTGTACTTGTTTTGATTTTTTCTGAACTTTGTTTGAATGTTTCTCGAACTTTTCACTTTGAGAACTTTTTTGAACTTGTTTCGACATTCTTTTTTCCAGAGGAAAATTTGGAAACTGTTTTGTTTGATTTTTTTTGAACTTTTTGAACTTTCTTTGAACTTTGAACTTTTTTGAACGTTTGTTTTGATTTGTTTGAACTTTTTTTGAACTTGCTTCGGTCGGGAAAGTTCCGGGACATTTTTTGATTTACCCAAAATTGTATGAAATTTGTTGTTTTTTGTTTGGAGCTGTTTTTTTGATTGTTTTTGAATCTTGAACTTTTTTGAACGTTTTTTTGAATTATGTTTGAACTTTTTTCGGATTTTGATTTTTTGAACCTTTTTGAACTTTGTTCGAACTGCGACATTTCCAGCCAAAACGTTTGATTTGTTTTAAACGTTTTTTGAATTGTTGTTTGGTCTTTTTTTGAACTTTTGAAAAATATGGCAAAAGGGCGATTTTGCCTCAGCTCCAGCATTACAACGCGAGGAAGGTCTCCATGTCGTCGCCCACGCAGGGCGAGATTCTGAGATTTGCGCTGGCCCGCTTCGCCGTGGAAGGCGCGATGCAGGAGGAGAAAGTTCATCTGCGCGCCCACTCCCGCTTCGACGGGCAAGCGGGGCCAAAGGTGGGCGATGAATTGGTATTTGCGCGAGCGGAGCTACAGGCTGAAGACCCAGAGCTGGTCTGCGGCCAGGCGCGGAAAAAGGTTGCCGAGGGAAGCGCGCCCGCTGTTTTGGAGATGCACAACGGAACAGGGGCGAGCATCAGAAGCACCGCGCAGAGACCAGCGCGGGCGCGCGCGCGGACGGGGCCTCGGGGGAGTGCTTCCTGCCAGCGGAAGAGCAGCGCGGAAAAGTCGAGAGGCGGTGGCGCGGGGGAAGCCGCGGGCGCAGGTACTAGAGCGGTTGCAAAACGAGCCTGCGTCACAGGGAAACGACCGCAGTTGGGCGATAGCCGGCTGGAGAACGGGGGCGACGCGGGCGCCGGCGGTGCCGGCGCGGTCGAAGACGCGGCGCGCGAATGCGCGGATGCGACGGGGGGCGGTCTGTCGTGGGAACGGGCGCCGACGCATCCAGCGCCGCCGTCGCTCCGAGAAACCGCGTGACCTCGTCGGCGCGCGCGGGGCCGTGGAGCGAAGGCACGCTGCTGTGAGGGTTCGAGTGTGGCAGCCGATGCGAAGGGAGCGGGCAGCGCGTCGGCTCCGCGCGCGCCGACGACGTCGCGCGGCACTGGCCGCGGGCGACGCAGAGAGCGGCGGTGCGCCGGAGGTGGTGAGCGGAGGCGCAGAAGACGTAGAAGCGGAGAGACTGAGAGCGGGCACGCGCAGCGCACGCGCACCGCGTCCGCGCCGTCGAAGAGGGCGCGGTGTCTGCGGACGCGACGCGCAGAGCTACTGGAGACGGTCTGAAGGCGATTGCCGATCGCATCAAAGATCGCCCCGCAGCCCCCGCGTTCTCCGCCCGCGGAGCGTCCTTGGACAAAGAGGGCGGTCGTGTCTCGAGGGGTTGCAGTGCTACCGCAGAAGCATTGCGCGTTTCGCAAGTGCTTCTGCCAGGGCCGCGACGATGGGGAGCTTCGCGTGCATTTTGTGGAGGTCCACGGAGGAGTCGGTGGCCCGGAAGCTCACTCGCAAGGTGGGGGGGCCAGGAAATTCTGCACGCACGGAATGTGTACTGAAAGAGTGGGTACAATGCCCAACAGCAGTTCCTGTTCATTTTGAACAGGACTCGCTGTCCGCGCCGCCGCGGCCTGTGTCCATTCGAGACAGAAGGCCGCCTGCCCACCAGCGGCCGCTGTTGGTTTGGGACAACATTTGCTGTTGGGCATTGCACCCCTTCTTTCCGTACCCATTTCGGGCGTCCAAAGAAATGCGGAAGAAGATGTAACGTTGGTCGACGCACGACGAGGCCGCGGCATGGAAAGTTCGAAGCGGGGCGCCTCACGCCGCGCTGGCGGTCGATCGTCGATGTCTACGCGCGCGGAGTGTCTCAATAGGGACGCCGTGAGTTGTTTGGTTGGTGCAGGCGCTGCGGACCTGGAGGTTGGGGGTGTCAGACACGGCGGGGGCGTGAGTGCCACCGCCTGTCGTTGCTGCGTGGGTGGGCTCTCCAGGAGCACGCACAGCGGGTGCAGGAGGCGCGGGGTGTCAGACGTGGTGGGGGCGCGGTGGGGGGGAGGCCGGCGCCTGTGTCAGTCGGGTGGGGGATTCCAGGAAACTGGGGGTGTCAGAGGTGTTGGGGGCGTGGTGGGGGGTGCCAACGCTGGTTTGTGTAGGGCGGGGAGGTCATTGAAACAGTCACAGAGAAGGCCCGGGAAACTGGCGGTGTCAAACCTGGCGGTGGGCGCCGGCGCTTGTTTTTTGTAGGGCGGGGGGTCTTCGCAACAATGCACGCAGAGGGTCCAGGAGGCTGGGGGGGTCAGACTTGGTGGGGGTTGCCGGCGCTTGTTTGCGCGAGGTGGGGGTCTCTGAAACAACAGTACACACCTTAAAACAGTTCACACAGAGGGTCCTGGAGACTGGGGGTGTCAGACGCGGTGGGGGGTGCTGGCGCTTGTTCGAAAACGAGCGCACTGAGGGTCCAGGACGCTGTGCATGTCATGTCAGACGTGGTGGGGAGTGCCGACGCTTGTTCTTGTAAAGTTGGGGGGTCCCGAAAACAATACACAGAGGGTCCAGGAGGCTGGGGGTGCTAATCGTAGTGGGGGGTCCTGGCGCTTGTTTTTGTGGCGTGGGGGGGTGTCAGACCTGGTGGGGGTTGCCGGCGCTTTTCTTTGCGGGGTGGTGGGGTGGCAAGTGGCTTCCAAACGAGGCTCGGCCAATTCATCCAACATGTCCAAGTCATTTCAATTTCTTGTGCGTAACACATTGCCACGGGGCCCAAGCCCCATAATAAGAAGCACCAGGAGGAGAGCCATGGTCAAGTCGCATTTGGTCGCAAAGGGGCGGGACGTGCCCCAGCAATATGTCCGAAGGGAGATTGCGCACTGGCGTGCGCTCGTGATCGGGGCCGCTGGATTCCCACGCCAGAGTTTCTTTATCCTGAGCAATTGCCTTCTGACTTGAGCCAAACTTGTGACGGACGGAGGAGAAGATTCAGGATGAGGAGGAAGAGGACTAGGAGTAAGATGACGGCACCGCAGACCGACCTGAACTAAAGCTATCAGTGTCGACCCCGATAGCTCCGCGGCAACACCTCCGTTACTACCGGTGCTTGATATGATGTGATATTTTACATGCCGTTCCTCCACGGTCTTCAGCATGCCTCAGGTGAAGGGCATTGTTCGTGACGAGCAGGTGAACGCTCGGTCGTTTCTGAAGCTCTTCGGCGAGGACCCGCGCCGCCGGCGCACCGCGGGCCTTCGAGCGAGCGACGCTGCTGGTGCGGCCAGGGTGCGCAAGAGATTCGAACCTGGATGCGCGCGCCAGCATGCAATCACTGCAAGCGCGCATTGGACCGACGACGACGGTGACGATGACGATGACGATGACGATCGTCATCATCATCGTCATCGTCGTCCACCGCCCCTCTTGGCGCCGCGAGGTAGCCCCGCTCTCTTCCTCCTCCCGCTCTTCCCACCTGCGGCCGTCGTGCCGTCCGTCTCGCGCATTCGGGCCAAATCTCATCGGGAGTTGGCCAACGGTGCTATACGTTTGGTCGGGGCCCATTCGTCTGCTGACCACAGACTGCGCGACTGACCGTGCAGGTGGTTCAGGGAATGGTGGGGCCCACGTCTGCTTCGACAATTCGTTGCACTCCTGTTCCTGGAAAGCCCCTGGTCGTCTCACATGTCGTTGCATGGCACCAGATGGCCCCATCGAGTAGTTTCGAATGTTGCGCAATAGCCGGGTCAGCGGCGGGGGAAGTTTCCACATGCGTTCGGCAAAATATTGGCGTGTAGAATTCAAATAAGAAATGTCGTATTCGAGCGTTGGTGTTTTTTTTCAAAGTGCAGACCAGAGCGTTTTTCACGGGCGTCGCCCTTTGCACAATTCTCTCCCCGTCGCTGGACCCGGGATCCCAACCCCACCCTTTCCGAAAACCATTCCAGCGTGAACCACCCTTCCCCTCCCCAACACCCGTCCCCCTCAGAAGTGATCTGGGGGGTTCTAATCCTCCCATCCATTGAGCGCCAGAACGCGACGACGACGAACACGTCGACGACGACGACGGTGACGGCGACGACGCCGCCGACGACGGCGTCGACGCCGACTCGGACGGGACGACAAGGGAAACGACGACGACGACGAGGACGACGACGACGACGACAGAAGACATACGGCCAAAGAGGACGACGACGACGACGACGGCAGAAGAAGACACACGACCAAAGAGGACGACGACGACGACGACGACGCGGCCGGGACAATCAAAGGTATCGCCAGGACGCTACACACGGGGCGGGCCTGCGCCTGCCGAGCGGGGGGACATGGAAGCGGGCAGGACTTGCTGCCGGGAGGGCGGGGCAGCAAGCCTCTTGCGTGCTCGTTGTCGCTGTTGGTCACCAACAGCGACAGACACGCAAGGCTTGCTGCTCCAACAGCCGAGGTCCCGACCATCGGGGCGCGAGCGGGCCCGTGCCGCTTTCTCTGGCGCGTCCACCTTGCGGCACCACCACGAGCCGTGCCTGCTGCATCTCGATGATCATTGGGCTCGGATGCAACTCCTGGGAGGTCAGATTCTGATGTTGCCGTGGTCCGAAAACCGGCGCAATCCGGCTCAATCCGGCTTCATCCCGCTCAATCCGGCTCAATCCCGCTTGATCCGGCTTCATCCTGCTTAATCCTGCTTGGTCCGAGGCCCATTCCGGCGTAACAGCTCCCAAATGGTGCTTAAGCCTTCTGAACTTTTCCGACGAAAGCCTCTCAGCAGTTGCCTCCTAATTGGTGCGAGGCGATTGGAGAAGACACAGAGAGGCAAACTACACGAGAGCGACGGAGGCGACGGGCGGGACAGACGTGGAGCCTTCGCACGCGCATGCGGCACGACCGGGGGAGGATCCAGAGGAGCCGTTCGACGTGGCGGTCCCCATGCCGGCGGATCTCTTCGGACGAGTTTGTTGTTCGGTGGGTGTCTGGGTAGGATCGAGTCCGAGCGACTGGGCGCGAATGGACCCGAATGGACATATGTTTGGTTATGAGTGGGCCTCCCCCTGCTGGGCTGCTCCTTCAGGGACCCGAGTGCCATGCCTGCCACATCTCGGCGGCCACGGGGCTTTGAGAGGAGACTCCGTCTAGTGGCCTGAAGTGGGGTTTTTGCCATAGGTCTCTCAGGCCCCAGAGGTCCCGTGTCGTACCCCAGGCCGGTTCCCCCTCGGGATGCCCAAGTGCCATGAACGTTACATCGCTCGCGATGATCGTGGGGTTCTGAAAAGAGAAACGTTTCCCCCCCAAATGACGCCATTCTGTCTTAGAGGTCCCGGCAAATTGGCCCGTGTCTTACCCAGTGGTGGGTCTTTTCTGGGATGCCGGAATGTCAGATTCTTCCTCTCTTTTCGCATGAGGTCGGAGTGAGGAGAAGCGATACCAACACCACCAGGGGGCCCACCTTTAGCGTGGTTGCTGGGGATGTCTCGAGCGAGAGGGGGGGCCAAACCACCAGGAGACTCCCCTTGCCTCCTCGCACCTCCTTGCCCTGCTGGTGTTGGTGTCGCCTTCCCTTGTTCCCATGCGGCACGCTCGCTCATCTTTTAGGCCACGGTTTAGTGCATGAGCTTGCCTACCACAGGTCCTCGTGCGGTGTTCCCCGTTTGTTTTGCGACGTTTCGGTTTGCACAGCGGTCGAGGCCGAGTCGGGTTACTCTCAGATAAACAAGGACGCCTACATCCTATGCCGAGCGCGTTCCACTAACTACTCGCAAAGTGCCTACTCGCAAACGTCCGAAACACACATGTCCGCTTTGATGTAATTTATCGTCGATCCTCTCCGCGGAACGCGCTCGTCGACTCCAAGTGATGATCATTGGGTTCTGAAAAGGGGGATACGTCTGCCCCCGTCCCTCAAGCGGGGTGTCCTGCATCGGAGGTCCCGACAGTGGGCGCGAGCGGGCCCGTGCCGCTTTCTCGGGCGCGCCCACCTTGGGGCACCCAGGAGCCGTGCCTGCTGCATCTCGATGATCAGTTGGGTTCTGGGGGGAGAGAGAGAAAGAGAGAGAAAGAGAAAGAGAAAGAGAGAGAGAGAGAGAGAGAGAGAGAGAGAGAAAGAGAGAGATATCCACGCGCTGGGGAGCGCGCTGGCGGACGCTCGCAAGCGTCCGGCTTGCGATGGGCGTGGCGCGCGCTCTGGTGGACGCGGTGCCCGCGCAGTGCCGGCCCTCTGGCGCTGTCCGGTGCAGGGCGCCGCGTGGTGGCGGCGGCGGCGGGTAGCCCGCTTCTCCTCCCCCGTTTTCTTTCTCTTGTGCCTTGAGGGATTTGCGATTGGACGAGTGCGAGAGAGAAAGAGACAGCCACGTCTACCTACCCCAGAACTGCCATTATGCTTTTGAGGTCCCGACAGCCAGGGCGCGAGCGGGCCCATGCCATACCCTGTGTCGATCTTCCCTTGCCATGCCCAAGTGCCATGCTTGCTCCATCGTGAGTGCCGTGAGTCTCGTAAGTGGAGAGACGCGTCGACCAACCCCGGAGAGAGAACCCCCCCCCAAAAAAAACGTCTGCTTGAGAGGCCCGCGCAATCTGAGCGCGAACGGGTCCATGTCTGAACTCGTGGCCGTTACCCCTTCGGATGTTCAAGCGTCATGTCTGTTACATCGCGATAGTCAACAGAAAAAGCGTCCACTCACCCAAGCCGCGCTGCTTGGGAGGCCGAGTCGGTCAATCCCCCATGACAGGCTTGGGGATGCCCGCGCGCCATGCTTTCCACGTCGCGAGCGTCATGGGGCACCGGGGAAACAGACGTGCAATACCTACACCCGACAGCAGAGCGGCCGCGATGCCCGAGACGCCGCGGCAATCAGGGCGCGAGCGGCGCCGCGTTTCGCCCCGTCGCGGTCCCCCTTCTTTGGGATGCCCAAAAGGAAGGAGAGGCGAGGGAGACGGCGGCGTCACGCTGACGATCAGAAGTCCACAGTTTGGAAGCCGCTGCTTCGGCTGTGGGGAAAGAGAAAGGAAGGCGACGATGGCGGCGGCGGTTGCGGCACCGCGGCGGGCGGGCGGGCGGGCGGGACATGGAATGTAGGCGTCGTTCGTTGAGGGGGCAAGTCGTCGTCAGTCTCTATGTTGCCCTAGTCGTCGTCGTCGTCGTCGTCGTCGTCAGTTTCATCGACGTCGTCGTCAGTTTCATCGACGTCGTCGTCACTGTCAGCGTCGTCGGCGTCGCTTTCGTCGTCGTCGTTTTCGTCTTGTCGTTTGCCTGCGCGCGAGGGGGGGAGTGGGGCCCCCCCCCGTCGCCCCGACTCACGAGACCCCGTCCATAACTCTCCCCACCCACCCCATTCCAAGACGGAAGGTGTAAGTCGGGCGGGTCCCCTTACAGGAGGAATAGTCTAACATAGTTGTTTAAACATAGTTTAGGGCCGATTTGTTTACTATGTTTGAGCATTTCTGGACCTTTTGTATTATCAATTGTTTCGTCCAAAATCCGCCTGTAGGGGGACGCGCCCGACTTGAGGGAAGGTTGGATCGTGCCAGGGGCGCCCCCCCATATTTTTGCTGTTTAAAAATATTTGTTATATATATATATATGTAAAATAAAAAACGCGCGCCCACATACTATGTTTTTTTTGCACAGACGCTCCCGTGGATGTATTAGATTTATTGGGACCTTGGGAATGCTCCAGACCGTGCGTCAGCATGTTCAGCGCGGTTGCCTCGCGACACGTATGCGATAACATCTCCACATGTTGATACATATCTTCGGCATGTTATCAATTTTCATCCTTTCGCGCTATCCACAACCACCCCGTATCATACAACAGCCCGTGTCAGGGAAAAACCTGCGTTTCGTTGAGTTGTTTCGCCCAGAGGTCGCGGCCGTTGGCTGCCGACATAGGCGCACGTGTGTCAGGTTTCGTTGGGTATGCGGCTGTCTGTATCAGCCATTGCTGCGTCAGCGTGCCAAAAGCGCGTTTCCAGGTCGGGACTGTTTGCCCCGAGCGGCGAATGTTGTGAGGGTGCTCCAGTGTCGTAAAGGACCCCGTGTCCGAGTTGCGGAAGGCGAAACATGTGCTGTGCCGTGCCCGCGTGCCGTAGCGCGCCTGGGTTCCATAGTGTGGCGCTTTGCCGTGCCCGTGCCCGTCATGCTGCGGCGTGCTGCGAACGCGCAAGAGTGTGCCGTGCCCGTGCCCGCGGGCCGTGGCGTGCTTGGGCTGTGGAATGCGGAGAGGAGGGTGCCGTGCCCGTGTAAGGCGCCGTGCCGTGCACTTGCTCCTCAGAGTGCGAGGTTTGTGCCTTGCCGTGCCCGCGCGCCGCGCCATGCCGGGTTCGTTCTTGCAGCACTGACCGCCCACACCAAGCCCGCGCCCGCTCTGATGTTTGCAGTGGAGACGCATGCCAAGAAGCACCCTGCTTGCCTCTAGGGTGCCCTGGGCTTTTTGGGGTTCGATGGTCTTGCCATGGAAGGCGTGACGTTCCCACACCAAAAGTCAATGGACGTCTTGGGGTCTCAAGTCTGGGTTTCTTGTGGAAGGTTTCTTGTGGATTGGCCTCCACAGAACTCGCTGTGCTTGTTCTTGTACAACGTCGCTGTTTAGGGGCTCCCCATTGCACGAGGGCATCTGAGAGAGTCATGTCTCGCCCCCCTGTCCGGGTCTCGCTTCTGCTGCTCATCTTGTATTGCCAACCGGTGGAAGGCATCCTCCTCCTCATCCGTGGCCAGGACGGGTGGGCCTTCACATTGGGGACGGCAGGCACGTGGGCTTACCAGCCCATCGTAGAGCAGGTGCCGAAGGACACTGCGGGGAACCGCGCTTCGGGCAGAGGGTGCCGAGAACGACGTTGAGGAGGGACGGCTGCAGAGCAGGACGGTGGGGGGGAGGGGATATGGGGAGAGGGGAGTAGGGGGAGGGCGAGACGGGTGGGGAGTGGATGATGGGGAGGAGGGAGGGAAGGATTAGGAGGAGGAGGAGGGGGAGGAGGAGGAGGAGGAGCAGGGCGGGAGGCGGAGCGAGCTTCTTGCCACTCCCTCCGGCTGGGCGCCCTCCGCCTCGCCCTCGCCGCTGGCCCGCGCCGGCCGGACGTGAGGCTCGGCCCCCCCCCGTGTGGAGTCGGGCACGACCCTGTGCAGGAGGAGGTATTCAGACATACAGTCGGGGCCTTGAAGAAGGAACCCTTTTCGTTGGGGAGGGGCTCCGTGTTCATTAAGTGTTTCGCAGCTTGCCTCAGGTTTTCCTTCTGTTTTCGATCGGAAATCGAAGTTTAACTCATGGAAAAAAGGGCCCTCGTTCCTTATTTTGGGTTCCTTAGGTCAAGCCCCCGACTGCAGTCCAGAGATCGTCTGGGGACGGCGGTTCGACTGTTGTTGCAGATGTTTGCTGGTTGTTTGGCTATGTCTTATTCGGCGGCGAGCTAGGGGGGAAGTGAGAAGGGGCAGGCCGGTTCGGGGGTGAAAGGGGGCCCTCTGCAAAATGGCAGCGGGCGCAAACCATTCAAACTTCTTCCATCCTCCTCCTCCTCCTCCTCCTCTTCCTCCTCCTCCTCCCTCTTCCTCCTCCTCTTCGCATTCCTCCTCCTCCTCCTCCTTTCATCCCAATCGGAATACTCTTACGGAACATAATCAAAAGCAATCATAGGAAAAAAACAAAACAAGCAAAACAAACAATAAAAGCAATCCTGAAGAATTTGCTGGGGGGGGGGTCTCCTTTCATCCCAATCACAATCCTCTTACGGAGCAGAATCAACCTTAAGAAAACAACAAAACAAAAAAAAACATCCAGAGGAACTTGCTGGGGGGGAGGAGGAAGAGGAGGAGGGGGGGAGGGGGGAGGAGTCCCCCGGGATTGCTTTTATTGCTTGTTTTGTTGTTTTTGTTTTTTTTGTTCCTACGGTTTTGCTTGACTCCGCCCCCGATAGGGGAATCTGATTGAGAGGAGGAGGAGGAGGAGGAGGAGGAGGGCGACGACGACGACGACGGCGTCGGCGGCGACGACCACGACGACGACGACGGCAGCGGCGGCGGCGACCACGACGACGACGACGACGTCACAACACGCTCGAACAGGCACGCTGCACTTCGACCGTACTTCTGGTTTGTTTTTGCAGACTACATCCTCCCTTCCCCCCTTTCGTTTTTTCTTCCGCGCGGAAGACTTCCAACATGTGTTGAGGTTGTAAGCAGGAAGCTATGCTATTTTTGGCGTTTGTTCCTGCATTCCCCACCCCGTGCCTTGATGCGGCAGAAGGGGGCATCCACAAATGGATGCCCCCTCGGCCATAGACCCCCTCCTCCTCCTCCTCCTCCTCCTCCTTCCTCCTCCTTCCTCCTCCTCCTCCTCCTCCTCCCTCCTCCTCCTCCTCCTCCTCCTCCTCCCCCTCCTCCTCCTCCTCCTCCTCCTCCTCCTCCTCCTCCTCCTCCTCCTCCTCCTCCTCCTCCTCCTCCCCCCTCCTCCTCCTCCTCCTCCTCTCCCTCCTCCTCCTTCCACAACGGCAAGGTAAACCAAGGAAAACCAAAGGAAAAACCAAAGAACCAAAGAAACCAAAGGACTGGAGCCGAAAAGCATAGAAAAACCTAAGGAAAGAACCAAACAAAGCAAACAAGAACAAATATTCACAGACCTACCCTTCCCACCCCTACGCTCCACCGAGAAGGGTGCCAGATTTTTGTTTGTTTTGTTGTTTTGGTTTGTCCGTAGGTTTTTGCTTAGAAAAACAATTCCAAGACTTTGGTTTCTTTGTTTGTTTTGGTTGTTTCTTTCCTTGGGTTTTCTTGTGTTTTTTCCTTGCCGCTGTGGGAGGATGGAGGAGGGGAAGGAGGGATGAAGGCGGATGGGGAGGGAGGGGAAATGAAGAGGAGGAGGAAGAGGAGGAGGAGGAGGACGAGGAGGAGGAGGAGGAGGAGGAATGCGAAGAGGAGGAGGAGGAAGAGGGAGGAGGAGGAGGAAGAGGTGGAGGAGGAGGAGGAGGATGGAAGAGGTTTGGCTGGTTTACGCCCGCTGTCATTTTGCAGGGGGCCCCCTTTCACCCCGAAGCCGGGCAGGCCTTCTCAGAAGGCTCGGAAGTCCCCCGGACTTCTGAGACGTGTTCTAAGCCTTCCCCGAAGACAGACAAACACCTCTCAGAAGGCGCGAGGGCTCCTGAGGCGCGATGGCTCGGCTATTCTTGCAAATGTTTGTTGATTGTTTGGCTTTGTCTTTTTCTTCGTCCAGAGTAGGGGAAGGAACTCTATGCACCGACGCTTGTTCCGACCCTGCGCTGAAGTTCGCACAGGAACGCGGATCCTGGTGTACACGGGATCCTGGTGTATACAGTTTTCGTTGTTTCCCTGCGAAAACGAGGAACAAGTATACACCAGACCACCCCGACGTCGTCCCCGTCCTTGGAAAAGTCGTAAAATTGAAAAGCGGCCCGCAATTGGTCATGTGTATGATCCAGTTTCCGACAAAGTTCGCCCGCAGGAGGACACGCCCGACCTGACCCTAGTGGCCCCTTGTGCCGGGCCGTGTCCCAGCAGGGGGGGAGCGGCACCTTCGGGATGAGGGCGCGCGAAGCGGGGGACAGCGCCGACAGGCCCAGATCTCCAAGGGCATTCGGAGGTGGATAGACCTACCCTGACACGTCGATTAGGGAGTTGGCCATTTTCGGTTCGCGAGAGGGCGTCGCTGCCGTCATTTTTGCGGGTCCAGGTCCGTCGGTTTCGGTCCCAGGCCGTTTCCATTGAGGGGAGGTTTGCTAAAGGGAGTTCTGTCCACCGCCGAGGTATGTTCTGTTCAATCCCGTCATGTTCTCAGCTGATTTCGGCCTCTGGGGCAGCTCCTCGAGCCCCAGGACAGCAAGACCTGGCTCTACGACGAAGCATCCGCCCCAGGGAGGGGGCCATCACCAGCCTCGAACTTATCCCTATCCCTAAGATTGACACACTAAAAGGAGATGACAATCTTAGGGATGCACCCTCAGAAACTGAGGAACTCCCTAAGATCGCCATCGTGATGAGGCGATGCACAACATAGGGATAGGGATATGTTGCAGGCTGGTAAGGTCAGAGGTACTGGGGCCGCCGATACAAAACAAAAACAACAACAAAAGACATCTTCGGAGGTTTTGGGGGGTCACCGCCAGCGTGGGTCGGCGACTCCCTTCCTGGCGGATCTCATCGCGGGCCGATTCCCTTGCCGCCTTCCCTGCCCCCTCCGCTGACCCAGGGCCGATGTCTCTCTGTTCGGTCTGGGTCGGTCTCGATCGATCCCGACCAGCTCGGCCCGATTCGATTGCCACGCTCCGACGATCCGGTACATCCCAAGGTTTGCACGGGCGTTGCTGTGACTCCTGGCGCAGCCGATTTGACTCGGGTTCGATTCCGCGCTGGTGCGCGTCGACCCTACCTGCGGTTAGGTCGGGCGTGTCCTCCTACAGGCGGATCTTGGACGCAAAATGAAGGGTAGTCAAAAAATATTCAACAAATATTTAGAAATATATTTTAAAACTCAGCCCCTTTTGACTAGTTTCGAATCTCCCCCCCTTGTAGGGGGACACGTTCGACTTACGCCTGGGGTGCGATCCGAGTTCCGACAGTTGCCCAAAGCAGCCAAGATGAGGTCCGCAGGGAGGGTGCAGAGGGGGGGGGGGCAGGGCCCGCGCCGACCGGCGAGACAACACTCAGACAGAAAGAAGCTGTTTTCCCGCCTCGACGCTGGCTGATCCTGCCCTCGCTGACCCGGGTTTCGGAGCTCGTTCCCTGGCGTGGCTTTGGCCTGCCCCGGTTGGCGCTGACCCAGGGTGGTCGCGTCCCCGAAAGGGGAGACGCCTGGGAGAACGGGAGGAGAGAGCTACCGGTTTTTGTGATTTGCCCCAGGTCAGAGGAAGATCATCACAGAAGAAGAGAAAGGGCATAATCATAAATTGTTGGAGCTCCGCGCGGGTTTCTTGGATCGCCTCTGGGCCGCCCCAAGCGCGCTCCGCGCATCAGGGACTTTGGTCAAGCGCAGATCCAAGATAATCGCGCGGACCGTCGCAATAATTATGTTTGTGCTATATATGTATACACAGTTTATATATAGATGTATAGAAGCATATATATATATAAACAGATATGTATATATATATATATACATATATACGTGTGTATATATAACACAAAAAACTCGTCAGAGCCATCCCGACCCCTGCTGGGACAGGGCAGGTTCGCTCTCGGAACCCTCGATGTGGCGAGCGGTGGCCCGAAGCCCAGGGAGAGGGCACCCCATCCCCAGCTGCGGGGTGCCACCCCGCCAGCGGGGCCCGCCTGCTCCCTGACTGCTGTCCCGCCCGGCCCCCCCCCCCTTCCGCCTGCCCGCCGGGCCCTGCCGGCCTGGGACTCCCGCCTGCGCGCTCGTCGTCTGCCCGCTTCTCCCCTCCTGCCCCTCCGCTGGGCGGCACAGCGTGCCTGGGACCAGCGTGGCGGCGCGAAGCGCTTCATCGGTGCGCCATCCAGGCAACAATTTTTGTTGTACCTAATGCGTTTTCGCATTGGAGCGTTTCCGCTGTCGCAAAAAATTGGCGCTGCCGCTGCAGAGTGTTGGCCTCATTTCAGGATCAGGCTCTGACCCTGTAATGCGGAATGGCGTCCTCGCTACAGCGCGGGCCATTTTTCTGTCTCCGAGTCCCTCCTCATCGTTGTCGCCCCCTCCTTTCCCCTCCTCCGCTCTTCCCTGGTCCGCCTGCTCCTCACCCCTTCCATTCCAGTTCCCGCTGCTGCAGATCGTCTTCGTCGTTCTCTTCGTCTTTCGTCATCATCCACCTTTATCTCTTGCTCAGCCTGGTGCTCATCCGCCACCTTCTCCTCCTCCTCCTCCTCCTCCTCCTCCTCCTCCTCCTCCTCCTCCCTCCTCCTCCCCCTCCTCTTCTCCTTCTCCTCCCCTCCTCCTCCTCCTCCTCCTCCCTCCTCCCTCCTCCCCCTCCTCCCCTCCTCCCCCTCCTCCTCCTCCTCCTCCCCCCTCCTCCTCCTCATTCTCCTTCCCCTCCCCCCTCCTCCCGTGTACGCAGTTCCCCTTTTTTCCGATTGCGCGCAACACGGTTGAGTTCTTGGTTGGAAAGTTCCAGGTCCGCTACGACACCCGTCCGTGGATGAGAAAACGATCAACGCAATGGGAAGCTGAGGATGGGAGGGGGTAGGATGTCAGATGTGGCGCGAGCGCGCCTAGCTCTGTGGAGGGGAAGCATGCTGCCAAATGATTTCCAGATGTCTAAAAGATGTTTCAAACATGTGTTAAGTGTGTCAAACCATGTTTGAAACATGATTGAATCGTGCTTTACACATTCTAAACACATATCTAATTCAATGATCGGATTGTTAGAGTGTCCATTGTCGTTCCCCTCTTGTTCTATTCATTGTTAGGCATCCACAAGCCTAGCTTGTCGTTCCCCTCGCCCCCCTTGCTCTGTTCATGTTGCTGAGGGAGTGGGAGGAAAAAGCCTGCCCAGAGTCCCCGCAGGGTCTCCCGTGGCCTCGGAGGCCCGCAACAAGGCCCGGCCGCGTCGCAGGCCCTGGATTTTCGGAGAGCCTCGAGTCTCGCTTCCCTTTGCGCGGCTACTCCTTCATCGGTGCCCGCATTCCCGCCGAGCCGCGGGAGCTACGGCCCCGTGGCGGGCTGGCAGGTTTGGGAGGGTGCAGGAGGAGGGGGAGGACGACCAGTGTAGACCCAAGACGCAACGACGAAATGTCAATCAGCCTTCCCTCCAAGATCCCTCTCTTCATAGGGCCCCCCACGCGCTCATTCGCATGAACGGAAGTACCCTGTTGGAAAACATCCGTGAGAAACTCCCGAAGTGTGCCAACAGCACCATGATTGGGACACTGATGCCGCGGATCACCGTTATTATTGCGCCTTGACGATCCTGAACCGCGCCGGAACATTCTTGGGACTTCAGCACCGCGAATCAACGTGACGGCTTCGCCTGGGCGTCCCGACATCATGCCAAAACGACATCATTACAGTATATTTGAAGGTTCTGCAAACTCTTAAGACGAATGTGCGCGGCGCTAAGGCGAGAACCACACGTTGAACACGGGCCGCCGAGTGTGCGCGGCGCTAAGGCGAGAGCCACATGTTGAAAACGGGCCGCCCTCCATCCGCGAAGCTCTTGTTGCAGTTTTCTCACGAATGTGCGCGGCGCTGGGGCGAGAACCACAGTTTGAAAACGGGCCGCCTCCATCCGCAAAGCGCCTTGCAAATTTCAAAGACGAATGTGCGCAGCGCTAGGGCGAGAGGCACATTATGAAAACGGGCCGCCCGCCATCCGAGAAACTCTCGCAACTGTTCAAGACGATCGCACGCTGTGCGAAGGTGATGGCCACATTTTGTACACGGGCCGCCCGCCATCCGTAAAACTCTTGCAAGTGTCAAACTTCAGGATCGCGCATGGTGAGGAAGTCTCTGGCGAAACGCCTGGCGCGCCCCTTCTACTGGCCTCGGGGTGCGACAGGGAGGATTTAGCAGGAAAAAAGGATTGAGGAGGAGGAGGAGGAGGACCAGTGTAAACCCAATCTGCTTCAACGATGTTGGAATACACCGTCCCTCCACTGTCCTTCTTCGCAGGCCCCTACAAGGGTTCATTTCCACTGAGGAAACTGTCTCGTTGGGAGACAACCGTTTCAAGACCCTGAAGCGTGCCGAAACACCATTCTGGGGACACCAACTCGGGGAATCAACCTGACAGTTGCGTTTTGACGATCCTGAATCTTGCCAGAACGCCATTCCTGGGACTTCCCGTGCGCGAACCCACGTAGCTTTTGCACCCTCACAACCCTGAGTCCGTCTAAACATGATTTTTGGTACGTCGGCCAGGAGAGTATATGGAACTTTCTGCGCATGATTAAAACGAGTCTGACCGGCGCTAAGGCGAGAGCCACATTTTGAAAGCCACCCGCCCTCATTCCTTGAAATGTTTGACAATGTTTGGAACGAGTGTGCGCGGCGCTGAAGCGGCAGCCACATGTTGAAACCCATCCGCCCTCAATTCGTGAAATTCTTGCACATGTTTGAAACAAATGTGCGCGGCGCTACGACGAGAGCCACATGTTGAAAACCACCCGCCCTCAATCCGTGAAGCTCTTGCACCATGTTGTACAGAGTGTGCGCGGCTCTAGCGCAAGAGCCACATGTTGAAAGCCACCCGCCTTCATTCCGTGAAAGTCGTGCGAGTCTTCAAAACGAACGTGCGCTGCATCAGGCGATAACCACATTTTGAAAATTACCCGCCCTCCAGCTGTGAACTTGTTGCCAATGTTCAAGCTTCAGGGTCACTAATGGTGGGGACGTCTCTGGCGAAACTCCTGGCCTGCTTATTCGACCGGCCTCAGGGTGCCGCAGGGAGAATATATTTTCACACGAAAGAGGAATTCAGGAGGGGAGCAGCAGGAGGAGGAATGGCCAGGAAGGGCATTGTCGTGAGCGTTCCAGAGGCCCTGTGCGTCGGCAGCGCCAGCAGGCAGGAGGGAGGAAGGAGAAGCTGGACAAGCTGAGGGAGGATTCTAACCGAAGGCTTCGAAGTACAGTTCACACCAGGAGCGAAGGTGGCCTGGGCCACCTCGTGGGAGAGAACTCCCCGGCACAGCCAGGGCCCTCGAGGAGGGAAGGGAGGGAAGGGAGGAAGAGAGGAAGGGAGGGGGAGGGAAGGGAGGGAAGGGAGGGAGAGAAGGGAGGGAAGAAAAGGGAGGAAGGGAAGAGGAAGGGAAGTGGGAGGGAAGGGAGGAAGGGAGGAAGAGAAGGAGGGAAGGGAGGAAGGGAAGGGAAGGGGGAGGGAAGGCGGAAGAGAAGGGGGGAAGGGAGGAAGGAAGAGAAGGAGGAGGTCGCGCTGGAGCCAGCCCAGAGGACGAGCTGGTGCAGGCCAGGGCGTCGGCACTCGCGGGCATCGCGAGGCGGCAGGCCGGGGGGGGGGGGGGGGCGGACGAGCGCGCCGAGAGCCGCCACGCGGAGGCGCGAGGCCAAGGTCGGGTCGGACGGAGAAGGGCTCGTCGGTTCCAGGCGGTTTTACAGCCTTGGGTTGTGGAGGACGATCAATGGAGAGGAAGCGTGTTGCATAATAATTTCCAGATGTCTCACATCTGTTTCAAGCATGTTTTAGATATGTAAGAAGCATGTGTGAGACATGTTTAGAGCACGTTTTACACATTTAAAAACACATATTCAATACAATTATCGGACTGTCAGAGTGTTCATTGTCATGGCATCCGCAAGCCTTCTCTCTGGCAGCTGCGCCTCGCCGACGGCGTTCCAGGGGTTCCCGAGTCGTCCAGAGCAGCGGCGGGAGAGGCAGCGGCCCGAAAGCCAAGCGACGAGGATCACTCGGGGCGGACAGCCTCGGGGGATGGGGGAAGGGGGAGGTGCGAGATCGGCGGCGTGCGGCTGGTCTCGGTCCCGCCCCCAGCGCTCTCTTCGATGCACGGGCGCCTCCGACGCTGGGAGTCGCGGGAAGCAGCCAGATGCATGGAGCTGATTCGTGAATCCCCCCAGTGCTACAGTGGAGACCCATGCCGAGAAACGCCCCGCTTGCCACCAGGGTGCCCTGGGTTTCGTGGGTCTCGATGGTGTTGCCATGGCAAAGCGTGAGCTTCCCGCACCGAAAAACTCCATGGACGTCCTGGGGTCTCAGGGCTGGGTCTCTTGTCGAAGGGTCCTTGTGGTCGAGCTCCTGCTGTATCCCCCCCTCTCGCCCGCCCTTGTGACTGTCTCCTGCGGGTCCTCTTCGGGGTCAGGGGTGCGAGGCCCTGGCCCTCGTCACCGCGGACGGCCGGGCGTGGCCTGGGACGCCGGGCCATGGACGGTGTGCAGGAGTGGTTCAAGGGCCGCTTGGGGGCGCCCTCTCCAGAGGCAGCGTCAAGGGGGGGGGGGGCAGGCCCCGGTGGGGGGGCCCCGCCCCCCCCCCCCCCCTGGCCCATCCATCGCCGAGAGGGGCCCGATGGCTGGCCCAACCCCGCCCAGGGATCTGCGGACATAGTAGCGGCATCCGGGGTCGTCTTGGGCGGTCGGAATTCGGAAAATGAGCAACCACCAGAGCATCGCACATATGTAACAACAGAGTTAATGAGTTTAACCACTTCGGGCCTTCCTGGAGGTCCTCTTGGAGGCCTCTTGGGCCGTCTTGGGGGCTTATTCGGCCGTCTTCGAGCTACATTGGGCCGTCTTGATGGCGTCTTGGGCAGACTTGGAGGCATGTTGGACTCTCCTGGGCCATCTTGAAGGCCGGCCATCTTGGACCATCTTTGGCGAACGAACTTAAAGGCCATCTTTGGCTATCTTGGCCGTCTTGGAGGCCATCTTGGGGCCGTCTTCAGCGAAATACCCTTGCCTGCTCCAGGCAAGGGTTATGGGTGGCCGGCAGGCTGGGCCCAAACCCCAGTGGGAGTTGAGAAGTACCAAAATTTGCCAGATATTTGGCGCGCCGTGCAACCTTGTAGCAAGCACATGGGGCGGCGGATCGATCACCGCCGCCCCCTGCCTTTGAGGATACGCCTATGTGGCTAATTTTCTGACCAAGGTTTGGACACGCTACTGGGCCATGCGTTTCCTCAGCCCTTGCGGAAGACTTTCGGGGAACACGCGGGAGGAAGAGGAGGATGAGGAGAGGAAGGAAAAAGGAGGATGAGGAGACCTCTTGGGAGCTTCTTGGGTCATTCTTGGGACCTCCTGGGCGCCTCCTGGGGGCTTCTTCGAGGTGTCTCGGAGGCCTCCGTAGGCCTCTTCGGGGCCTTTGGAGGCTTCTCGGGGGTCTCTTTGGCCGGCCCGTCTGACGCCGTCGGAAGCCGTCTTGGGGGCCTCTCTGGGCCGACTTAGGGCCCTCTTGGGGTGCTCCAGGGCCGTCTTGGAGGCCATCGTGGGCGTTTCGGAGGCCTCTTGGCATGCCTTGGGACCCTTGGGGGCAGTCTCCGGAACCTCTTGGGCCGTCCTGGGGCCATCTTGGAGGCCTCTTGGGCGATCGTGGGGCGATCCAGGGAGTCTGTTGGGCCGTCTTGGGCCATCGGAAGGCCGAAAAGGCGCAAAAGCCCCAAACCTTCAAAACTCAGGGAACATCACTGATTTTGACCTTTTCGATCATTCCTGTGGATCCCCTGAGTGGCCTATTTGGTCGTCTGAGAGGCCTCTTGGAGGCTTCTCTGGCCGTCTTGGCCACACTGTTTGGCCATCTTGGGCTCTCTCGGGCCCGTCTTGGTCGTCTTGGAGGCGTATTGGGATCATCTTGGAGGCCATCTTGGGGCATCATAGCCGTGAAGGCGATCGAGGGATGGGTTTTGAGGAGCTTTCCGGGTGGCCGGCGGGCTGGCCCGACGCCCCACGGGGAGTTCGTTGCCAGGCATTTGGCAAGTTGTACACCCTTGTGGCAAGCCACAGGGGGCGGCGGATGACGGAAAGCGCGCGTAGCGTCGCGATCCGCTAGTCGGGAGAAATATCTCAAGTAGTGGCGAAGCGTCCTGGCTTGATTATAGCCCTACCAAACAATGTTCTGAGAACCTTTTGTGGTTTCCACGAAATGTTCTTAGAACATTTCTGGCGGAGTCTTCTTTGTTTTATTACATCGGGCTTATTTACTAAAAACACCTGTCTTGTTCTTAGAACATTTTTGGGTTCTACGAACATTTCGTGGGAGGACTATAAGAAAGCTGGGACGGTCGGTCCCTGCTCAAATAACAAGGGGTGGGTGGGCGGTAGGCAACGCGGGCCTCGGCTCTAATCCCCCCAGCTTGGGCAAGGTTTTGCCCACGACGGCCCAAGTCAGCCTCCCGAGCGCCAAAGAGGCCACAAGACGGCCGAAGACAGCCCCAAGAGCGCCCAAGATACTGCCAAGACGGCGTCGGAGAGGTCCAAGAGGGCCCGAAGACGGCTCAAGAGCGCTCCAAGAGGGCCCAAGATGGCCTTAAGACAGCCAACGAGGCCCCCAAGACACCCCAAGAGGCCCCCAAAAGGAACCCCCAAGAGGCAAACATCGGGCCATTCCCTTGGGAAAACATTCATGTTTAGCATATCCGCTTCTTTGGTCTTTACAGCGTCCACAACGGCCCAGGAGGCCCTCAAGCCCGCCCCAAGACGGCCCCAGATGCCCCTAAGATAGCCCACATGGGCGTCAAGGCGGCCAAAGAGAGCCCCAAGACGGCCCAAAAGAGGCCCTTGAGGGTCCCGGTTTCCAAGAGAGCCTCAAGAGGGCCACATGAGGTCCCCAAGGGGACCCAAGAGGGTCCCCAGAGGGCCCCAATGCGGCCCAAGCCCGCCAAGACGGCCCAAGAGGGTGCCATGACGGCCCCCAAAGGGCCCCAAGACGGCCACAAAGAACTTCAAAAGGACCCCCAGGAAGGCCCGGCTAGATTCGTTGTATTGGAGAGGCCTGACGGCCAGTGCCGCCGACCCTGATCGAAAGGGCTAGGAGTGGGGGGAGGAAGCGGAGGATGAGGAGGAGGAGGAGGAGGAGGAGCAGGAGGAGGAGGAGGAGGAAGACGAGGAGGGGAGGAGGAGGACGAGGAGGAGGAGGAGGAGAGGAGGAGGAGGAGGAGGAGGAGGAGGAAGTGCATCCTTTGTGTGCCCGCTCGAAGAAAGTGCGCCCCGGGAGTGTGATGTTCTGACTTTGGACGTGCTCCCAGAAGAGGAAGAAGTGCATCTCGGGCGTGCCCGCTCGAGGAAAATGCGCCCTAGGGGGTGGTATTTTGACTCGGGGCCCGCTCCCAGGACGCCTCTGCGGGAGGAGGAGGAGGAGGAGGAGGAGGAGGAGGAGGAGGAGAGGAGAGGAGGAGGAGGAGGAGAGAGGGAGGAGGGGAGGGGGAGGAGGAGGAGAGGAGGAGGAGGAGGAGGAGAGGAGGGAGGAAGTGCTCCCGCGTGCCCGCTCGAGGAAAGTCGCCCCGGCGGGCGTCGTATCTGCCCCGGCCCCCCCCCCGTCCCCCCCCCCCCCCTGCGGGGAAGGGATCAAAGGGAGGGGGCTTCCCTTCGACTCCACTACGACGTCGTTTAATTTCGTTTTGGATAGCGCGCCTGAGGAGGAGAGCCCTGGCCTGGGAGGGGGAGAGCGGAGACGACGGAGACGACGAGTCGAACGGAGAAGCCCCTCACACACGCCGCAGGGTCGGCGGATTTGGGTCCAACAAGGCTGTAACGCTAAAACCATGCAGTCACAAGACAGCTCGCCGTTCGGGCCCCACCACCATCCCAAATGGCGAGCATGTATCGGGCGACGCCCCGCACGCATTATCGCGTTCAGCCAGTCTGGACTCCTCCTCCACGTCCTACTCCTCCTCCCCTTCCCGCTCCTCCAACTCCCCTGTGGTCCTCCACCTCCTCCTCCCCCTCCTCCTCGTCCTCCTCCTCGTGCTCCTCCTCCTCGTCCTCCTCTTCCTCCTCCTCGTCCTCCTCCTCCTCTTTCTCATCCTTTTCTGTTTTCCCTGTCCATGCAACTGCTCTGCTGGCTCCACGCAGAGTTGTCTACGTAGAAACGCATGGTCTACAATTATGCTTCCACGCTCGCCGCTCAATGCCTTATCCAACGAAACGAGTTCTACGGTCGGTAGCCATTCGGGCTCAAGGCAATTTCACTCAAGGGCAGCCTGGCCTGTTACTGTACATTCCGAGCATCCGCGACCCTGACCTCGCTTGTTTTGCGCATCTGGGCGCAATGGCGACGGGTGTCCTCGTCGTGGCCGCAGCGCTGTCCTCGCTTGCCCCCGCACGGGCTGTCCTCAGGACTCGCGCCTCTCCAGGGATCGTCTCCTCGCTCGGCGTGATGAACGGGGCGGGCGTCACAAGGTACCTCGCCGACAATGTCAGGGTCGTTCGCAGCAAGGGCAAGTTCTATTGGGGCGACCCCGGGAACAGCGAGGCGTCCAGGTTCGCGGGGGCCACGAGCTTGGCCGAGAACCTCTCCTGGGGCTGGCACCACCCCGAGGGTGTCTACAACACGATCCCCGTCGGGGCCCCGCTCATCGACGGCGACATGAACATCTACCTCGGCTCGGACGACGCCGTCCGCAAGTTCACTGCCTCTGGCGACCTCCTCTGGAGCTACGCGCCCCGGGGGCAGCTCGCCGCCGCCCCGAGCCTGCTCCTGGCCGCGAGCTCCAGTGGCCGGAGGACCGTCTCGGGGTGGGAGGACGTCAGCCTGGACGGGATGACGGAGGACGAGCTCCGCCCAGACGCGCAGACGGAAGCGTCGGATGCAACTCTTGGGAGGTCAAGTTCTGATGTTGCCCTGGTCCGAAATCTGGCTTCATCCGGCTCCATCCCGCTCAATCCGGCTCCATCCCGCTAAGCCCGCTGAATCCCGCTTCATCCGGCTTCATCCTGCTTGGTCCGAGGCCCACGCCGGCGTAACAGCTCCCAAATGGGGCTTAATCCTCTTTCACTTTTCAGACGAAAACCTCCCAGCAGTTGCTTCCTAAGGAAGCAGAGCTCCGCCCAGAGTTCCAGAACGTTGGTGGCCATGGCGGGCCCACGTCTCTCGGGCAAATCAGGGTCGGCGACCGTCTGGTGGTGAGGCCCGGCGTGGGATACCACGCAAACGGCAAGGAGTACTACAGGAGCGGAGACGTGGGCGAGGTCGCGGAGATCATCCGGGGGACCACTGGCGAGCACAAGGCCAGAATTCGCTGGCTGCGAACACAGCACCAGAGCGTCGCAGGCTTCTCCGCCCTGGGCAAGAGGTTCCTGCGCGTCAAGGGGGAGGGGAAGCAGTCCACCACCCCAGAGATGCTGGTGGGGTCGACCACGTCAGGCTTCGTGTTCGCGCTGTCGCTCGAGAGCGGCGAAGAAATCTGGGCTGTCCAGGCTTCTGACCAGATCGCTGGGGTGAAGGGGTCTGTGTCTGGCAAGGACGGCATAGTAGTGGCGGCTGCCAACCGATGCACCGACAGGTATTGTTACAAATACCGTAATCAAACCAACCCGCTCGTGGCAGGAAATCATATGATCTGGGGCCTGCTCGCCGCAGATGGAAGCGTGGCGTGGAACTTCAAGCCACAGTCTCCGGTCTGGAACTTCGTGCCCCAGTACGGCAACGGCACGGTCATGTTCAGCGACTTCGAGGGCACCACGTACTGTCTGGACCTGACGACTGGCGCCCTCAGGTGGCAGCGCGACGGGTCCATGGGCACGTACACCCAGGCGCATGCGCTGTACTTCCCGGCTGGGGACCTCATCTTTGCGATGGGCGTGAGCGCGTACGACCACAAGCGCTGCAACCCGTTCCCAGCGCCAGGCGTCCTGCCTGCCTGCAACACCTGGCCCGGATCTCCTGGGTGGATCCGCGCGCTCAATGCGAGCTCTGGCAGGCTGCAGTGGGAGCAGGAGACCAGGGCTGGACCTAAACGGTGTTTTAGCGATTTCGTGGGCCGTTTTCGTTTCGATTTTGTTTTGCGGTAAAGGCGGATTGAATACAAAACGAGGGGCAACGAAAACAACACGAAAACGAAAAACACCGTTTCGGTGCAGCCCTGCAGGAGACCCCGCAGCCCCCCTCGAGCGCAGGCCTGGGCATGATGCACATGCCGCTCCACACGCGGCTGGTCGTCGCCCTGGGGCACAACTGCGCGTACAACTCGCCCACCCAGATCTGGGTCCTCGACCCGCAGAACGGCCACAGCCGCTGGACGAGGGAGGGCCCGACGCTGTGGAGCGACAGGTGCGCAGGCGACCTGGAGGGCGGCGACATCCGCAGGGCCATGGGCGGCCGTGCCGCGTGCGAGCCTGGAGCGTGGTCGACGCCGGTGGTAGACAGCTACGGCGACGTGTACATCGGCAACCAGGTGGGAGAGCTGCAGAGGTGGGGCTCGCGGGACCGCTCCGTGGGAGCCCGAGGCGTCGAGCTGCTGTCCACGTTGAGCACGGGGGTCGCCTTCCAGGACCAAGCCATCTCCTTTGCCCCAGGCGTCATGGCGGTGTCGACGTGCACCTCTCTCATCGTCTTCCAGACCGCCCCGGGTGAGCCCTCCCTCTCCGACGAGTTCCAGGACGTGGGGCCCGCGCCGGGGCCGCTGAGCTGGGAGAGGGACTGACGGTCCGCGCCTCTGATCGAGGCCGCCACCCGCCTCGAAGTTTTCTTCCGTTGGGGGTCCAGCCTCTACGTGAAGGAATCGCGTTCGGTTGGGCTCTTGCCAAACTCCGACGCGTTGGCTTCAATGCCCGAGCGCCCCAGGAGATGATAGCTAGCATGTCCTTTAAGTTATACAAGCGCGTTTATAAATGCCACGGCCGAGGTACGGTCACTTTTGACGGTTTGCTCGAGTGTCGCAGCTTGTGCGCGCTTGGGCACCGCCAGATCTCACGCATTGGCTGCAGCGAGCGACGCATTGGCCAGCACTTCCTGCAGGGCACATGCCTGTCGAGAGCGCCAGCTGCATTGATCAAAGCCTCGGTCCACCCGTTCAGCCCTCGGCGAGAAACGGCGCGCGCGAGCGGGCGGCGGACCTGAGCAGCTTGTGGGAGGGAGGAGGAACAGAAAGAAGAAACGAATCCTGCGGTAGCGAATGTTGTCGCTGCTGAGGGTTGCGTTACAGGTTGCGCGCGCGGCCACAGAAAAATAGCCGCGTATTCGCTGCGCCATATGTTGCGCTCCTCGGCCGCCGAGCATACCTGCCGAACGTAAAACAACCACCCATTGGTTGCACCATGGGTTGCGCCCTCGGCCGCCGAGGATACAGCTTGCGCCCTCGGCCGCCGAGAGTAAGATTGCCTCCTATGCATTGGTTGCGCAACAAGTTGCGCCCTCGGCCGGCGAGGATGAAGCTGGCTCCTGCTGATCGCACAATGGGCTGCGCCCACGGCCGCCGAACACAAAGCTGCGACCTTCGGGGTGCGACCTGTCAGTTCAGTTCAGATCAGATCAGCCTGTTCAGTCAGATCCACACGTTCTCCATCCCTACTTCTTCGAGAGTTCTTTGATTTTTTTGCGGCCAAGACCCTTTCATTTCTCATTGTTCTGTCCTGGGCCTCTGCCTGGCCACCGGGGGGCCAGGAACAATCAGAAACGAGCACCATTAGAAATGAACACGGTTAGACATGAATTGAACGACGTGTACCTTGCGAGAAACGAATTCAGGCTACGCCCGAAAGAACAACCATGGATCTTGACGATGTTGGCCCGTTGGGCCGTGCGCCATCTGGGGCCTCCAAGACGGCCCAGGAGATGTCCCCCCAAAGGCTCCAGGACGGTCCTGGGGGCCATCTGAGGCACCGTTGGACATGCATGTCCCGGAAAGCCGCGCGCTCGGCCCCAGGAAAAATCCATCTGGGAGCCCCCAGGATCGCCCAGGAGCGCCAGGAATTCCCAGGCTGTGGACCCCGTAGGAGGAGATTGGCATGAGGTGATACAAAGAGATCGCAGGGGTCTGACGACACTTTCAGTCGTGCTTCAGGGCACGGTGGTTTATACACATATATTTATATTTATATGTGTGTATAAATATGCATATATATATATATATGCATTCATTCATTCCTTCATTCATGCATGCGTGCATACATACATACGTACATACATGCACGCACACATACATTACACATACATACATACATACATACATACATACATACATACATACATACATACATACATACAGACATACATACATGCATACACACATACATACATACATACATACATACATACATACATACATACAAACAGACATACATACATACATGCATACATGCAAACATGCAAACATACATACATACATACACGCATACATGCATGCATGTATGCATGCATGCATGCATACATACATACATACATACATACATACACACATACATACATGCATGCATGCATGCATGCATGCATACATACATACATACATGCATTCATACTTGACACATGTGTATCTATATATATATATAGTAGTATCCCCTTCCTTTTTCGTCTCCCCCTCCCTCACTGAAGGCATACTGGATGCTTCTGGGGACCGTCAAACATCGATCTGGGGATGAACACCTGCAACGGGTGGACCAGGGAGGGGCTCGCGGGCCAACATTTTAAGTGGATGCGGCGGAGGATGAGGAGGAGGAGGGGAGGGGGAGGCGGAGGATTGGATGTGACACCCCAAGGCAGAAAAGGCAAGGCAATGCCAGCATGGAAAAGAGGAGTAGGAGGTGGAGGAGGAGGAGGGGAAAGAAAACGAGGACGAGATGACAAGAGGAGGAGGAGTAGTCAACGGGAGCAGCAGGATGAGGAGGAGGCGAAAGAGGAGGAGGCTGAGGAGGGGGGAGGAGAAGGAGGAGGAAGAAGGGGAGGAGGACGATGAAGTTGATGATGCTGATGCTGATGCTGATGTTGCTGATGATGATGATGCTGATGTTTATGCTGCTGATGATGATGATCATGAGAACGGTGCTAATGCTGATAGTGATGATGATGGTGATGATGAGGGTGAGGATGAGGCTGAGGATGAGGATGAGGACCAGTATGAGGATGCTGATGATGATGATGATGATGATGATGAGGAGGAGGAGGAGGAGGAGGAGGAGGAGGAGGAGGAGGAGGGGGATGAGGAGGAGGAGTAGAAGGAGAGGAAGAGAGGGACGAGGAGGAGGAGGAGGAGGCGGGGGAGGAGGACGATGCAGAGGATGTGGGGAAGAGGAACATGAGGAGGAACATGACGAGGGGGAAAAGAAAAGGACGAAGAGGATGAAGTGTAGAGAATGGGGAGGAGGAGGAGGGAAAATCATATTGCACGGATAGAGACGTGTGGGCGGAGGTGCAGGAGGTGGAAGAGGGGGAGGAGCAGGAGGCACGACTCGGGGCCCTCTGGAGCCGTCTTGGGAGCTTATTGGGGTCCTCTGGGTCCGTGTTGGGGCTCTCCTGGGCCCGGGAAGCCCCCCCTTCGGAAAGGGTAGACCCCCCCCTTTCCCTTTTTTCCCTGGCGAAGCCACCCAGCCCCCAGCAGAGCGGAAGCTCAGGCTGCAGCTGTTATAAACTCACACGCCGGATCGGCGGATATCTATATATATATATATATATATGTCGGCGGTGCGCCGTGGCACGAACCCCCCCCCCAGCACTACCGGGGGGTTTCGTGCACTACCGGGGGGTTTCGTGCAGCCCGCACCGGGTGCCGCCAGCGGCTTAGAACACCCCCCCCTTGCCGCTTTACCGGGGGGGTTCGTGCAGGCCGCACTGCGTCTACCTGGGCTCCCCCCCCCCCCTGTGGGAGTGGGGGGGTGGGAGTGGGGGGTGGGTTGGGGGGGGGGGCAGGGGGGCGGTTGGGAAGGGTGGCTCCCTGTCGAAGTGTGGCGTGTGCTCGCCTTGTGTTCTCTATTCGCGTCTGCTCGCCTTTGTTCCGCCGCAGCCTCTCGTATTGTGGCTCGTGGCCACAATACGAGAGGCTGCGGCGCAACTCCCGAGAGCCGCTGTGGGGGGTCGACGGCACGGCCGCGTAGAGAAGAACAGTGCCGCCGTGTTCCGGCACGCCCCTGGGATGCAATGCCGCCGCCGTGTTCCGGCCCGTCCTGGTAAGATTCGCGCGTCGGGGCTGGGGTTCGCGCGTGCCGGGAGCGCGCCGCTTACGGAGGGGTTGCGTCCTTACCCGGGGGGTTTCGTGCAGCCTACCAGAGGAGGTCGTGTTTACCGGGGGGGTTCGTGCAGGCTCGCACCGGGAATGGCGCCAGCTCGAACCCCCCCAGGAGAGATTACCGGGGGGGGGGTTCGCTCCGCACCGGGCACCGCCGACATATATATATATATATATATATAGATAGGTAGATAGATACCTGGGCACGAGGCGGGGGGGCCAAACAGATGAAAACTGCACCCCAAGAGGCCTCTAAGAGGGCAACACTCATGGAAATATCGTTCTAACACGCCCAAGATGCCCTCCAGATGGCCCAGAAGGCTTGCAGCACGGGTCAAGGGGTGTCCAACAGCACTCCTCCAAGGGCCCCAAGAAGGCTAAATCATTGTTTTTTTTGTTTTTTTCTGGATTTCGGCGTTTCTGCCTGTTCAGCTTCCTGACGCTCCAAGACGGATCCCTGACACACACACACACACACACACACACACACACACAAGCACACACACACACACGTACACACGTACACACACACAACACACACACACACACAACACACAACACACACAACACACACACACACAACACACACACACACACACACACACACAACACACACACACACACATCGACCCAACAGGCCCCGCACGAGGGCGCCGAGACGGCCCAGGGACGCCCCCAGACGGCCCAAGACAGCCCCAACACAGATGGAAAGGACCGCGAGAGGCCTCCAAGAGGGTTACAGTCACCGAAATATCGTTCGAACGCTCCCAAGATGGCCTCCAGATGGCCCACAAGGCTTCCAACACGGCCCAAGGTGTTTCCAAGAGCATTCCCAAAGGGCCCCGAGAAGCCAAAATCATTGATTGTCCTACGGTTTTTCGTGCATGTTAGCGTTTCTGCTTGTTCATTTTCCCAACGCTCCAAGACGGTCTCGGACACCCGAATATCGCCCCAACAGGCCCCCACGAGGACGCCGAGACGACCCAAGAGGCCTCCCAGGCGGCCCAAGAGGCTTCCAAGGCAGCCCAAAAGTGCCCCAAGAACGCCTCGAGAAAGAACTCCGAGGGGGAACACAAACCAACATTTCGAGCTCTCCGCCCCTGGAGGCCCACAAGAGGCCCCCAGCGGCCCCCAAGAGGCCCCCAAGAGGCCCCACAATGTCCCCAGGAGGCTCCCAGGAAGCCCCAGGAGGCCCCAAAGAAGCATTCAAAAACTCACCCCGGGACGCCGCGAGACACTCCTGACGGTCCTCGACGCCGTCCTCGGCCAAGACAGCCTCCAGGAAGCCCCAAAACGGCCCCCAAGAGGCTTCACGGCCGCCCTCGGCCAAGACAGCCTCCAGACTCCAGACGGCCCAGGACGCCTCCAGGAAGCGCCTGGAGGGCCCCGGGAGCGTTCGGAGGTAGCCCGAAACGGTTTCAAGACGGCCAAGACAGGGGTCGTTCCGATTTTCCCGCCTCGAATCGAATCGATTTCTGCGAGTGCCGATTCGAACCGACTGGGTCCGGAGATTCCCACAGCGCATGCGAGGACCAGGGGCCCTGGGGGCCCTGCCGGGGCGCTGGGGGCTCTTTAAAATCGCCAGAAAACGGCCCCAGATGGCCAGAAATGGCGCTTCCAGACAGCGAAAACGACCAATGACGGCCCGAGATTACTCCAGAAATTGCCCCTGACTGTCCAAGAGGCCTCCAAGACGCCCCAAGAGGGGTCCAAGATGCCCCCCGAGGAGCCCAGCAGGCAAACATCATTGATTTCCCATCACCTTTTTCAAGGTTCTTCGAGTCCTCGCCTTGTCAGTTTCCCGACGCTCCACGACGGCCCAAGAGGCCCCAATGCCCGCTCCAAGACAGCCCCAGAGGCTTCGAAGACGGCCACAAGACACCCTAAGAGGGCCCCAAGACGGTGCCAGAGGATCCCAAGATGGCCCGGAAGGGCCCCAAACCAGTCCCAAGATGGGACACGAACTGAAAATCCGAGCCTTCCACCCCGAGAGGCTCTCAGGAGGCCCTGGGAAGCCCCCAACAGGCCCCAAGAGGCCCCAAGAAGCTCCCCAGGGGCCGAGGAGGTTCCAAGAGGCCTTCCACGAAGGCCCCAAGAGGCAGAAATCATTGTCTTGCCATCGGTTTTCGATTGATTATCGAGGTTTCAGCCTTCGGGCATCCCGACGCTTCAAGACGGCTCGAAAGGCCCCCAAGTCCGCTCCAAGATAGCCGAAGAGGCTTCCAACAGGGCCCCAAGACGGCCCAAGAGGGACCCAAGACGGCGCCAGAGACGCCCAAGATGGCCCGAGAGGGCACCAAGACGGCCCCAAGAGGGGTCCAAGAGGGTCACGACGAACCGGAAATTTCAGTTTTCCACCCAGAGAGGCTCTCAGAGAGCCCCAAGAGGCCCCCAGCAGGATCCAAGAGGCCCTCAGGGAGCTCCCGAGAGGGCTGAAGAGGTTCCAAGAGGCCTCCCAGGAATTCCCAAAGAGGGCTCCCCATTGGTTTCCCCGGTTTTCTCAGCCTTTCGGCATCCCAACGCTCCAAGACGAGGCCCCAAGACGGCTCCAAGATAGCCGAAGAGGCCTCCAACAGGGTCCCAAGACGGCCCTAGAAGGCGGCGCCAGAGGCGCCCAAGTCGGCCCGAGAGTATTCCAAGACGGCCACAAGAGAGGCCCAAGAAGGGGAACGCGAACGCAACAGCAGAGCCTTCCGCCCTAAGATGCCCACAGGATGCCCACAGGAGGCAAAAATCATTGTCTTGCCATCGGTTTTCGATTGATTATCGAGGTTTCAGCCTTCGGGCATCCCGACGCTTCAAGACGGCTCGAAAGGCCCCCAAGTCCGCTCCAAGATAGCCGAAGAGGCTTCCAACAGGGCCCCGAGACGGCCCAAGAGGGACCCAAGACGGCGCCAGAGACGCCCAAGATGGCCCGAGAGGGCACCAAGACGGCCCCAAGAGGGGTCCAAGAGGGTCACGACGAACCGGAAATTTCAGTCTTCCACCCAGAGAGGCTCTCAGAGAGCCCCAAGAGGCCCCCAGCAGGATCCAAGAGGCCCTCAGGGAGCTCCCGAGAGGGCTGAAGAGGTTCCAAGAGGCCTCCCAGGAATTCCCAAAGAGGGCTCCCCATTGGTTTCCCCGGTTTTCTCAGCCTTTCGGCATCCCAACGCTCCAAGACGAGGCCCCAAGACCGCTCCAAGATAGCCGAAGAGGCCTCCAACAGGGTCCCAAGACGGCCCTAGAAGGCGGCGCCAGAGGCGCCCAAGACGGCCCGAGAGTATTCCAAGACGGCCACAAGAGAGGCCCAAGAAGGGGAACGCGAACGCAACAGCAGAGCCTTCCGCCCTAAGATGCCCACAGGAGGCCCCAAGAGTCCCCAAGTGGTATGACGAGGCCCCCAACAGCCTCCCAAGGGGCCCCCAAAGGCCCCCAGGAGACGTACAAGGGGCCCCAAGATAGCGCTCCAAGACGGTCTCGGACACCCAAATATCGCCCAAAAGGCCACCACGAAGACGCCCCCCCAAGAGGCCCCGGGCGGCTTCCAAGAAGCCCCCAAGACGCCCCAAGAAGTCCCCAGGAGGCTCCCAGGAAGCCCCAAGAGGCCCCAAAGAGGCATTCAAAAACTCACCCCCAGACGCCGCGAGACAATCCTGACGGTCCTCGACGCCGTCCCAAAAGGCCCCAGGAAGCCCCAAAACGGCCCCCAAGAGGCTTCACGGCCGCCCTCGGCCAAGACAGCCTCCAGACTCCAGACGGCCCAGGACGCCTCCAGGAAGCGCCTGGAGGGCCTCGGAGCGTTCGGAGGTAGCCCGAAACGGTTTCAAGACGGCCAAGACAGGGGTCGTTCCGACCTTCCCGCCTCGAATCGATTTCGATTGTAGTGGCCTCCGGCCAGTGCCGCCGATCCGGGGCGCTCCGGGCGCCTGTGGAAATGAACGAACGACGACGAGGAAGACGAAAACGACGACGAAAACGAATACGCCGACGACGACGACGACGAGAGCGACGACGACAACGACCACGACGACGACGACGACGACGACGACGACGACGGCGATGACGACGACGACGCGAGCGACGACGACGACGACGACGACGACGACGACGACGACGACGATGACGCGAGCGACGACGACGACGACGACGACGACGACGACGACGACGACGACGACGACGACGACGACGACGACGACGACGACGACGACGACGACGACGACGACGACGGCGACGACGGGGGGGGAGCTGGGTTGCAGGGGGGGGGGTCTGCTCTGCAGGGGGGGTCCGCTCGGCAGAGGGAGGGGCTGCAGGGGAGAGGGGGGGTCCGCTCTGCAGGGGGGGGGGGGCTGCAGGAGGGGGGGTCTGCTCTGCAGGGGGGGGGGCAGGGGATGGGGGGGGTCCGCTCTGCAGGGGGGCGGGGCTGCACGGGGAGGGGTCCGCTCTGCAGGGGGGCGGGGCTGGGCTGCAGGTGGGGGGTCCGCTCTGCAGGGGGGGGGGGGGGTCGCTCTGCAGGGGAAGGGGGTGCAGGGGAGGGGGTCTGCTTTGCAGGGGGGGGGTGCAGGGGAGGGGGGGGGGGGTCCGCTCTGCAGGGGGGGGGGGGCTGCAGGGGGGAGGTTCGCTCGGCAGGGGGGGGTCTGCTCAGCTCTGCAGGGGGGGGGCAGGACGGGGGGGGGGGGGTCGCTCTGAGGGGGGGGGGGCTGCAGGGGGGGTCCGCTCTGCAGGAGGGGGGGGGGGGCTGGGCTGCAGGAGGGGGGGGCCTCTGCAGGGGGCGGGTCCGCTCTGGAGGGGGGTGGGGCGAAGCACTGAATTAGGTTGGAAATAGGTCGGAAATGAGGTCCCCCCCTCCCCCCTCAGCAGAGCGAAGCTTGAGCGAGCTCAAGCCCACGCTCTCAGACTCAGAAACTCACACGCCGGATCGGCGGATTTCTGCGAGTGCCGATTCGAGCCGACTCGATCTAGAGTTTCCCACAGCGCATGGGAGGACCAGGGGCCCTGGGGGCCCTGCCCGGGCGCCAGGGGCTTTCTAAAATCCCCCGATGGCGGCCCGGGATCGCCAGAAATGGCGCTTCCAGACAGCGAAAACGACCAATGACGGCCCGAGATCACCCCAGAATTAGCCCCTGACTGTCCAAGAGGCCTCCAAGACGCTCCAAGAGGCCTCCAAGATGCCTCCCAAGGGGCCCCAGGAGGCAAACATCATTGATTGCCCATCACCCTTTTCAAGGATTTTCGAGTTCTCGCCTTTTCAGTTTCCCGACGCTCCACGACGGCCCAAGAGGCCCCAATGTCCGCTCCAAGGCAGCCCCAGAGGCCTCGAAGACGGCCACAAGACAGCCTAAGAAGGCCCCAAGACCCAAGACGGCGCCCAAGACGGCCCGAGAGGGCCCCAAAACAGTCCCAAGAGGGGGCCAAGAGGGGTATCCGATTTTTCCACCTCGAGAGGTTCTCAGGAAGCCCCGGGAAGCCCCCGACAGCCCCAAGAGGCCCCAAGAAGCTCCGCAGGGGGCCGAAGATGTTCCAAGAGGCCTCCCACGAAGGCCCCAAGAGGCAAAAATCAAGGTGTCAGCCTTCGGGCATCCCGACGCGCAAAGTCGGCCCAAGAGGCCTTCAAGACTGCTCCAAGATAGCCCAAGAGGCATCCAACAGGGCCCCAGGAGACGTACAAGGGGCCCCAAGATAGCCAAACAGTGCCTCCGATGCATCAAAATTGGCTCCAGGAGGCCCCCGGCAGGCTTCCGGATTGCCTCAACGTGGCCCCAGGCGGCCTCAAGTCGGGTCTCCACGCAGCCAAGACGACCAATGATTGCTTCAGATTGAAGAACATCACCTTCCGACTGCCCGGAGAACCCCGACGATGCCCCCAAGGGACCCCAAGAAGCCCAAAGACGCTCCCCCAAGAAGCACCCAAGAGGTGCCTCCCACAGCCAATTGAGGAAGCACGGGGAACCTCCCAGAAGCCTGTCAGATGCCCCCACGAAGGCCCAAGAGATCTCCAAGAGTCTCTCTGGAGGTACGACAATGTCACGCGCCCGTGCTTGATAGCGCTGTCAAAGATCTTCCAGCGCGAAGCGCGCGCGATGGTTCTAGTACATAACCCTGGGAAGCAATCAGTAAACCCCCCTCCCCCCCCCCCCCCCTCATCAGAGGAAATTATAACGCTTCCGGCACCGGGGCCGGGGCGGAAGCGATATCCTCCGCAGGTCACCAGAGGTCCGCGGAGGGGAGGTCCCCGGAGGTTCCCAGGAGGCATCCAGAAAGGCCTTCACAAGCCTCTGAATGCCCGGTCCCCTTGTTCCCCCGAGCCCAGCGACAAGGCACACCTGCCCAGAGTCGATTCCTGTGATTCTGTGCGTTTCTGTGAGATTCCCCAGAGATTCCTTTGATACTCCGATTGGCTTCTTTTGAGATTCCTTGCCGTTTCCATTGTGATTATGTTGGGACTCCTTTGAGACTCCTCTGGTGTTCCTTTGATGTTATTCTGGGGGTCCCTTGAGGTTCCGGTCGTATCCCTTTGATGCCCCATTGCTTAAGGGAGCATCACATCGACATCCGGGGCCGGTGGATTATTTTATTTTCAATACATGTGCTAATATATCGCGGGGGGGGTCGCGGAATCCGTCTGCGATATCTCTCCGTGGACTCTCCCATAGGATCCCCTGAACTAATCCATTTCCCTAGTGCGGTCGCCATAGGGATTGCTTATGTCCACGCGAGCCCGCGTTTTCCAGATTCCTTAGATTCCTTAATGGTTCGTTTGAGCTGCCGCTGAGATGCCTTTGCGATTTCTGTTGGGCTCCTTTGAGATTGCTTTGAACTTCCATTGGTTCCTTTGATATCATGCGTGGGATTATTTGTGATATTCTTCTGGGATTCCTTTGGGGGTCCTTTCAGGTTCCTCTGACATTCCTTCGACAATCCCTGAAGGGAGCATCACATCGACCTCCGGCGCTTGTGGATTATTTTATTTTCAATAAATGTGCTAACATATCGCGGGGGGGGTCGCGGAATCCGTCTGCGATATCTCTCCGTGGACTCTCCCATAGGATCCCCTGATATAATCAATTTCCCTAGTGCCGTCGCAATAGGGATTGCTTATGTCCACGCGAGCCCGCGTTTTCCAGATTCCATAGATTCCTTCGTGGTTCGTTTGAGCTGCCGCTGAGATCCCTTTGTAATTTCTGTTGGGTTCCTTTGAGATTACTTTGAATTTCCAATCGGGTTCGTTTTAGATTTTGCGTGGGCTTCCTTCTGAGATTCCTCTGGGATTCCTTTGGGGGGTCCTTGCAAGTATAGCTGCTTGCGGTGGTTTCATTGTTTGTCATTTTTGATTTACCTTTGATTTCCGATGCGCGTCAGTTTCCCAGTGTTCTAGCAAGGCGGGAACCCATTGGCAAGCGTTCGTGCGCATTGGTTGTTCAGGCTGTCGCCTCACGTTGCCGCCGGCTTCGGGCCGGGGGAGGGGGGCAAATTAATTAATTATTTTATTGTTTAATGTGCTAGCGATATCGCCGGAGGGCGCCGCCCAAAATAATTATTTTTATTTTATGTGCTAGCGATATCGCCGGGGGGTTTACCGTTTGCTTCCCAGGGTTAAGCGCATGCAGGTAGATGTATATATATATATATATATATATATATATGTGCATACATATATATATATATACATACAGACCGTCTTTATACTTATACACACGCCATTGTAGTACATAAGTACATAACTGCATGGCTCTAGTGCAACAGTACATGGTTTTAGTATATATATATACACGCCACTATAGATGTATGCTTATAGTGACACATACAGGCGTACACACACATATATATATATATACATAAACGTATATGTATGTGTGCACATATGTTCGGATATACTCATGAGTGTAAGCGGGTCTATGGTCAGCGTATATCGTATACATTTTTACCAGCGGGAACCCCAAACAGTGTGTTTTTAACAACGCAGGCTGTGTCACCCAGGTGGTGCAACCGACGTGGTGCAATCAAAATATATGTGGTGTGCAACCGACGTGGTACAACGCATGTGGTGCCATATGTGTGGTGCGCTATTCCTCGTGCAAGCTATGTTGTGCAATTTATGTGGTGCAATCGGGTGCAATATTTGTGTTTCATTTTGCGTGGTGCGACCCATGCCCTGCAATCGACGTGGCGCAAGAGGTGTAATTGTTTACGCTTCGCGTATCCCCACCAGCCCATCTCAAAACAGCAACTCTTGCGAAGCATGCCGACAGTCGTGTTTTTCAGGCGTGTTTCCGCCTGCCCCCGCATATCTCCCCTGTTCCTCCTTCCTCCCGCCTCCTTGTACATCCTCCTTGTGGGGGGGGCGGGAGAAGGACGAGGCGGAGGAGGAGGGAGAGAAAGCGCTCCTCGTGGTTTGAGTCGTTTGGGGTTTCTCGTCCTGGTGTGAGTCGTTCGGGCCCTTCTTCCTGGTGTGAGTCGTTCGGGCTCTTCGTGGTTTGAGTCGTTCGGGCTCTTCGTCCTGGTGTGAGTCGTTCGGGCTTCTCGTGGTGTGAGTTGTTCGGGCCCCTCGTCCTGGTGTGAGTCGTTCGGGCCCCTCCTCCTGGTGTGAGTCGTTCGGGCTCCTCGTGGTGTGAGTCGTTCGGGCGCCTCGTCCTGGTGTGAGTCGTTCGGGCCCCTCCTTCGTGGTGTGAGTCGTTCGGGCTCTTCGTGGTGTGAGTCGTTCGGGCCCCTCGTCCTGGTGTGAGTCGTTCGGGCTCCTCGTGGCGTGAGGCGTTCGGGCACCTCGTCCCCTTTTGGGGCGTCTTGGGGGCCTCTTGGCGGCCCCAGGGGCTTCTAGGAGCGTCTTGGGTGCCTTGGGGGAGCCTCTTCGGGCCTCTTGGGAGCCTCTTGGAGGCCGTTTGGGGCGTCTTGGGGGCCTCTTGGCGGCCCCAGGGGTTTCCAGGAGCGTCTTGGGTGCCCCGGGGGAGCCTCTTGGGGCCTCGTGGGGGCCTCTTGGGGGCCTCTTGGGGGCCTCTTGGAGGCCTCTTGGGGGCCTCCTGGGGGCCTCTTGGGGCCATCATGGGGCCTCTTGGTGCCTCCTGGGCGCTTCTTGGGGCCATCGTGGAGGGGATGGACCAAAGAAGAGGGGAGCTTCAATGAGCGCTGCCCCCTCAGAAGGGCAAAATGAGCCCAAACCCTTCGTAAAATCAATGATTTTGCCTTGAAGGAAGAGGGGAGCTGTAATGAGCGCTGCCCCCTCAGAAGGCCAAAATAGGGCCAAAACCGTAGTAGAATCAATGATTTTGGCTTCAAAGAAGAGGAGAGCATTTTTTCTGGTCCCCCCCGTCGGGGCCAGAATCCTCGTGAGGGGTGTCGTTTTTTAGCCCTCCCAGGAGTCGAAAATGACCCCCCTGACCGCCCGCGAAAGGACCTCTCCAGGCCCAGGGGGAGGGGGGAGGGGGAGGAATAAACCCCTCCCCGAAGGGGAAGGAGGGTTGAGAACAGAGCGGGCTCTCTAAACCACTCACGCCCAAAGGGCTGGTGGGATTCTTTTGGCGTGGTGTGATCCATGCTGTGCAACCTACGTTGTGCATTTAATATATACAAACGAGTTGGCACACCCCATGTTCTTGCAAACGTCCCACCCGTCCACCCGCAACCTGGTTTGCAAAGCCCAGGCGGTGGCGATTGCGGTGCATACTTGGCGTTGGCTGGTGCATCTCTGCGGCCGCGCCAACCTTAGCACGCGCGCGCAGTGGCCAGCTAGTTTGGCGCCGCCGGCGCGGCCGCGGTGGCGCTGATCGCTTGGCGCGTCCCAGCGGGCACTCACTGCGAGTCGGCGACTTAGGTGGGCGCGGTATCATGGTAACGCCGACATCGGTAGACACGATGATGATGATAGTAGGGATGTTGGTGACGATGTTCGCACCGACGAAGGCGCGGCCAGTGTGGGCGCCGATGCTGATCACGCCGACGACGATGACGGCGTCCCCGCGTTGGCGATGAGCGTTTTGGAAGGAGCTCGACATGCGCGCGCGGCCGGCCCGCATGGTTGTATTCGAGACGGATCGTGCCCCGCCCCAAAACGCGCGCAAGGGCGCGCGAATGATGCCGGCATGCGGCGCCAGAGGCCCGTTTGGCACGATTCCATGGACATGTTGGAAAGCGTATGGTTTGCTTAAGGATTCGCACCAGTGTGCGCAAGCAAGCTGTTTGTGGAACTTGATGTTGCGAAACCATGTGTTTTTGGATGTGTTCTGGACACCCGGTCTTGCAATCGTTACGAAGCCGAGTGTTTCTGAAGGACTCCAGCATGCGCGTGCGATGACGCGAGCGTGTGCACTTCGTCATGTTTTTGGCAACGGGTTCTCGCGACGACACGCGCGTAAGGGCGTTCGCGCAATTTCGGACTGCGCGCACGCGAAGCCCGTTTCGGAAATGTGTTGACAAACCTATGTGTTCTTAGGAGTTCGCGAGAGCGCGCGCACAATTTTGTTTTGTTGAAGATCCGTGCTGCGAAACCATATGTTTTTTTGTATTTCGGGCACTCGATCCCGAATTCCTTCCGACACCAACGGTTTTTGAATAGTTTCGGCATGCGCGCGCGACGACGCGCGCGCGTGCGCACTTCGTCCCATTCTGCGGATGGGATGTTTTGAAAATTGCAATTGGTTTTAGATAAACGAGTGCGCGCGCATAGTATTTGTTCTGCAGGGGATGACACGGGGGGGGGGGGGGCGATACCGCCTGAGCTGGGATCCTACATGTCCATATTTCGGATGGACGATTGGGCAAAATCGCGTGTAAGTTGCAATACGAGAAGGGGAACCGATAATCCCGGGAGGGGGCGGTTGAGCTTATTCTTACGGAAAAAAATTACGCGGTGCAATCTACGTGGTGCAATTGGTTTTTACCAACGAGTTGACAGGTCCCACGCTTTTGCGAACATCCCACGCGCCCACCCACCCACAACTTGGTTTGCAAGACCCATGCGGCGGCGATTGCCATGAGTGCTTGGCGTTGGCTGGTGCATCGCTGCAGCCGCGCTAGCCCGCGCACGTTCGCGCGCACAGCGGCCAGCTAGTTTGGCGCGACCGACGCGTCCGCGGTGTCCCTGACCGGTGAGCCCTTCACAGTTTGCTTCAGTGCGAATCGGTGACGTGGGCGGGCGCGGTATCATCGCGACGCCGGCAACTGCAGACACGATTGTGGCGGTGACGACGGCAAGGCCAATGACGGCGCCGATGTTGATCACGCCCGCCGAGAACGATGAGTCCTCGCGTCGGCGACGAATGTTTTTGAAGGGGCTCGACATGCGCCCGTGGCCGGCGTGCGGGCGAGCGACCCGCGTGGTATTATTTGACACGGATCGCCCCCCTTCCCGAGCTTGCGCGCAACAGCGTTCGAATGAGTTCGACCTGCGGCGCGCGAGAGGCCCGCTTGGTGGAATGTTATGAGCATGTATAAAATCCATGGTTTTCTAAAGAGCCCGCTAGACCGCGAGCGCCGGCTTTTTTGCAAACTGCTGTTGCAAACAATTGTTTTCATATGTGTTCGGGACACTTGGTTTTGACATCCTTTCGAAACCCACGGTTTTTGAAGGATTGCGGACCGCGCGCAGCGACGTTCGCGTGTGTTGTTCGTCCCATTTGTTGCAATACATTTTGGACAAACGCTGATTTGTTGATGAACGTGTGCGCGCGAGTTGTACTGCAAAGAATGAGGGGGGGAAAACCGAACTCCAGCCTGGCGGGGACGGTATGAGGTCAGAGGGACTGATGGGTCAGCATTATTGCGATGCTTGATAAGTCCGGGGGGGGATGGGGTAGAATCTATAAGTATTTTACGAACGAGTTGACTTATCCCACGCTCTTGCAAACATCGCACCCACCCACCCGCAACTTACCCGTGCGGCGGCGATTGCGATGAGTGCTTGGCGTTGGCTGGTGCATCTCTGCGGCCGCGCCAGCCCGCGCATGTTCCGTCGTTTGGCGCGACCGACGCGACCGCGGTGGCGCTGACCGCTGGGCACTTCCCAGCAGGCACTTCATTGCGAGTCGGTGGCGTGGGCGGGCGCGGTGTCATGGCGACGCCGGCACCAATAGACACGATTATGAGAGCAGCGATGCTGGTGACGATGGTGGCGATGACGACGGCAAAGCCAATGACGGCGCCGATGTTGATCACGCCCGCCGATACCGATGACGATATTTTCGCGGCCGACGCGCGCGATTGGCCCGCGTGGTATTATTTGACACGGATCGCGCCGCCCCCCATCCCCAGCACGCGAAGGATGGCGTTCGAACGACTTCGATATGCGGCGCGAAAGGCACGTTTGGTGGAATTCCATGGTTTTATAATCAATTCGCAAGAGCGCGCGCGCATTTTGTTTGGGTCCTGCAAGCAGACGTTGCAGCACCATGTGTTCTGATGTATATGCGGGACACTTGTTTTGTTACATCGCTGCGACACCGAAGGTTTTTGAAGGATTCCGGCATGCGCGAGCGACGACGCGCGCGCGTGCACGTCGCCCCGTATGTTGCAAGGGTTTCTTGTGGCAGAACACGCGCAGAGGCGTTCGAACGATTTTGGTGCGCGCGAGAGGTTTCCTTTTTTTTGTAGAAAGTTATAGACATGTGGAATACAAACCACGGTTTTCTTAAGAAGAGCGCGGACTTAGATGTGTTCGAACACTCTGTTGCGAAACCGTGTGTTTTTATATGTTTGCACGACATTCGATTTAGAATTCTTTTCGACACCTCATGTATCGATGGGGTTTCGGTATGCGCGCGCGACGACGCGAGCGTGCGCCTGTCGTCCCATATTTTGCAAAAAGGGGTTCTTGGCAACGGGTGATGGTTGATGAATGAGTGCGCGCGGATATGCTTCAGCAGGGGATGAGAAGGGGGGTGAACTCTGGCCTGGATGGGATGGTTCGAACTCATTTTCGGAACGGGCGATGGGGCAGAATCGAATGTGAATTGCACATCCCCAGGGGGTAGTGATAAATCCGGCCTCGAGAGGGTGGTGGATGATACACACACGCACATACATATATATATATATATATATATATATATATATGTATAGCAACCTCCGCGGTGCGATCTACGTTGTGCACTGTATGTGATGCAGTATGCGGGGCGGCGACGGGGCGGCGACGGCGACAACACATCCGCCTCACCGACGGTCAGGCCCAGACGACGGGCGGCGACGAGGCGGCGACGGGACGGCGACGGCGACAACATAGCAGCCAAACCGACCAGCAGGCCCATGCGACGGGCGGCGACGGGGCGGCGACGGCGACAACATGGCCGCCAGACCGACCGACAGGCCCACTTCGTCAGAAAACCAGTATGAACCCCAAGTGCAAACACTCGTTGGGCAATATGATTCGATCTCTGTGCACATCGATGTACACAAACAAGACGATTGATGATCATATATGTGTGCGTACATATATGATACACGCACAACAAAAAACACAACAACAGGAATCACATCACCAACATTATACATGCACATTTTTGTAATCTACATATACCTGTATATATACACATGTATTTTTTTTTATATATATATATATATATATATATATACGCAATCCGTTTGTACATAAAAAAGAGAGAGAGAGAGTAGAGAGAGATATAATGATAATGAGAGAAGCTGACCGCGTGTGATGATGCGCCAAGAGCAATGATGGAGGCCGCTCGCCTGGCGGCGCGGGCGAAGCTGACGGCCGGAGAGTTCGCCTCCCTGGGCGCCTCTTTCTTCGGGAAGGCCTCCGAGGCCGGCCGCGGCGCCGCCGCCGACGGGCCTTCTCCTCCTCTCTCTTCCCTCCTCCCCCCCCAAACCTCCTCCCTCCCTCCTCCTTCCTCCCTCCCTCCTCCCTCCTTCCTCCCTCCTCCCTCCTCCATCCTCCCTTCCCAATCCTGGGGGGGGGGAACGCCCCTTGATTAGGAGAAAGGCCGAACAGTCTTGTTTTAGGGGGCGCTTGTCTCAGAGCGGCAGCTTGGATTTTCCATAGGTTCACGGGGCCTCCCTCACTCAGCATTCCTTCCTCCCCAGCCCTAGGGCAGGGTTGGACCCAAACGGTGTTCTGGCGATTTCGTGGGCCGTTTTCGTTCCGATTTCGTTTTGCGTTAAAGGCGGATTGAAGGCAAAACGAGGGACAACGAAAACAAAACGGAAACGACAAACACCGTTTAGGTTCAGCCCTGCCCTAGGGGGAGGGAAACGCCTGTTAGGAGAAAGGCCGAACGGTCCTACTTTTGGGGGGCGCTTGGTCTCAGAGCGGCAAATTGGACTTTCCAGAGGCTCACGGGGCCGCGTTGCCTGGCGGTGCACCCGTGGGACTGGGGAGCCAGTGCGCAGTGCCCCTACAGAAAGACGGCCCCTTGGACAAGGGAGCGTCTTTCCGGCTTGTCACGGTCAAGTCCCAACCTGGCTCCTTGCAGGATATCGTTATTTTTTATTGGGTCCGCCTGGAGTTGTGGTCCAAACTCACGCCCACGCCCAGGCAGAGTGGGTATACATCCGCGATGTAGGAGATGCTCGCTTGTGGGCGATGTTGGGGGCTCCCGAGAGGCGTTCCAGCGCACGTGGCGGTAATCCCTCGTGGTCCGCCCCAGGAAGGCAGCGGGCCTCACCGACGGCGTTTATATGCTTTCCTGGCCAGCCAGCATCATGGAGACGGACTGCTCCCACGTAAGCTACAACGGGGTCCAAGTCGTAGACATCACTCAGGAGATTGCAGAATGGGGCACGATCGGCCCCCTCACTCTTCCAGGTATACCTGGACTCCCCGGCGGAGATGTTGTGAAGAGCAGGCTGCGGGGTAGGCGTAGGGTCTTGCTCCCCTCCCGCTTGGGCGCAGCACAGATGGCTAGGCACGGGCATGCCCGCCCAGGGGGCAACGGCAGCGCTCATTCAGACACTGTAGAACAACAAGGTGATCCCCTCGTCCTCGGAGCTTGCTGGAGGTGTGGATCTGGAGGCGTCCGCGCTCGCAGCGCTAGACGCTACCGCGCCGTTGCGGTTAGCGGCCATCCTCCATGCGGACGATCCCGTTATGCTGTCCTCGCGCGGAGCTGCACAGCAGTCACAGGCAGTGATGGCGGAGTGGGCTTTTCGTCAGAAGGCTTCCCCGCATACCAAATTTGCCAAGCATGCGGTCATGGTCCATGGAGGCGAGCATGCGCGACCCGCAGTCGCAGCTGCCCAGCCAGTGGTCCTTGCGCTGCGCGGTCTCCAGCCCATTCAGCTCCACGTGCCCTCGTCGTACACGTGGCTCCGTTTGCCATGGGACGGGAACCTGCCCCCGGAGTGCCCATTGAGCTCCCGCCGGGGGGCGGCATCCGCGCAGTGCGCCACCCTGGCGGCGGGACAGGTCTCCAGCGGCCTCCTTCTTACCAGCCTCGAACGTATCCCTATCCCTAAGATTGACACGCCAAAAGGCGATGACAATCTTAGGGATCCGCCTTCAAAAAAAAAGGGAATCCCTAAGATTGGCATCGTGATAAGGAGTCGCCGAGCATAGGGATAGGGAGATGTTCCAGGCTGGTAATCCTTCCCCTGGCCGCGGCAGCCGGGATCTTCGAGTCCAAATCGATTCATCCCTCCGCTGTGGCCCGTGGCTCTACCCCATCGCGGACGGGGCCCCCCTCCCCAAGCTCGGCGGCAGCGGCGCAGCACGGGCGCGGGCTCTCTCCCTGGCCGCCCGCCGTGGAGGAGCGCGGCCCCGGCCTTTGCGGGACGCTCTCGGGCTCGGGGCGCGCGGTCCCGAGCGTCGCCGGGAGGTGGGCGGGTCTCTGGAGGCCACCGGGGTCCGCCTCGGAAGGGCCATGCTCGCACGCGCCCCCCCTGGCGCACGTGCGTGCAAAGACTCCTATCCATATCCAGTGCCTCTTTGGGACTTTTGTGGAAGCGGCGCCGCAAGGCCGAGGCGCACTGGATATGGATAAAATCGAGCCTCCAGGGGGCAAATGTGTCCATATCCAGTGCGCCTCGGGGTTCTTGGGAAGGGAGCCCGAAACTCCATACTGCAGTGGATGTAGACAGAAGTATTGCCCGCAGCACGGGCCAACGTAGTCGCGCGCATCGCCGCATCTGTTGGAGCCCTGGGATCTGACAGATCGGCTGGCCTGGGAGGTAACTTTTCCATGGTCCAGCCTGGAGGTGTAGAAGACCAGAGCCCGCGGGATCGTGGAAGAACGTTGCCAGATGCACCTGGTTCATGTCGGCGGCGAGCGAGAAGGGGAAGTGAGAAGGGGAAGGCCTTCTCAGAAGGCTCGGAAGTCCCCCGACCTTCTGAGAAGTTTTCTGAGCCATCTCCGAAGGCACAGGAAACTGCTCAGAAGGCGCAAGGGTTTCTGAGAAGTCCGCCGCCTTTGAGAAGGCCTTCTCTTTCTCACTTCTCCTCCTCGCCCGGCGCCGACCAAACGCTGGCCCTACACACGCGACCGCTCCCCCACCTCTCCCTGGGCGAAAAAACCGGCGCGACCTGTCCGCCGCCGTAACTTTGGGCCAAAGCTGGGAAGCACTCCCCAGGGGTGGACCTAACGGTGTTTAGGCGATTTCGTGGGCCGTTTTCGTTTCGATGTCGTTTTGCGTTGAAGTTGGATTGAAGACAAAACGAGGGAAATCGAAAACAAAACGAAAACGAAAAACACCGTTTAGATTCAGCCCTGGCACTCCCAGGCCAGAGATCGCTTGCTTGCCTTCGCCTCCAGATGGTGCGTCGTATCCACGGCGGGGGCGCTCGCTCGTAGGCTCGTCGCCAGGACTGCACCTGCTGCGACGGCATCACCCACAGCCCCACCCTGCATGTGCTCGCCGCCTGCGCGAAGACCGGCCCCCTCAGGCAAGTCTTCTGGCAGGCGAGATGCAGGGATGTGCCACCCGACAAGGAGTCCAGCGTCAGGGCGGTTTTGTCGGCGCGGCCGTGCGAGGAAGGCCTCGCAGACGCGGTTGCGCTGGCAGCTTTCTTCGAGCAGGCGGAGCAGTCGTATAGGCAAGGCCAGGGAGAAACAGTCCTCCATGCCTCCTGAGGTGACCCCTACTCCCTCCTTGCGAACTGCGTCGACCTGAGGCGGCCAGGAGTACGAGCGGGGGTCCCTGCGGGAGATGTCCCCAAGAGGAGAATCCCCCCAGGCCTTCCCCTCTTCTCCCCTTGCGTCCGCTTCTCTGGCGAAGGCGCGGCTTCCTCTGCGCAGGGTAGAGTTCGGAGGCGGGCAAGGGCGGGCTGGGCAGCCACAGTCAAGGGAAGAAAAACCACCCGGGCCCGATACTTGGCGTTTACTAAGCGGCCTTGGGCGTTTACTAAACAGCCCTGCCCTGTTCGACTCCTTCTTTGGGTGCATTTACCAAACGGCCTCGCCTGACGGGGTGGTTGTTCTGGGGGTGGATGCTTTGCCCTCTGCACAAGCCGCCCCCGCCCTCCCCGCCCTCCCCCGACCGCAGCCACGCGCCGCCCCCCCCGCCCTCCCCTCCGCGCGCGCGCGCGAGCCCCGCCCCCCCCGCCCTCCCCACCCTCCCCCGCCCTCCCCCGCCCTCCCCACCCTCCCCCGCCTCCCCTCCCTCCCCCGCCCCTCCCCGCCCGCCCCGCCCTCCCCGCCCCCCCCCCCCGGGCCGCAGCCAGGCCGCCCCCTCCCGCCCCTCCCCGGCTTCCCCTCCCGCGCGCGCGCGCGACACGCCCGCCCCCCTCGGCCTTGCGACCCTCTGACCACACCCGGGCCCGTGCGGGCCCGAGGTGCAATCTCTCCCTCCTCCTCCTTCGCCTCCTCCTCCTCCTTCTCCTCCTCCCCTCCTCCTCCCCTCCTCCTCCTCCTCCTCCTCTCTCCTCCTCCTCCCCTCCTCCTCCTCCTCCTCCTCCTCCCCCCCCTCCCCCTCATCATCGTCCCCTTCCTCCCTTCTGCTGCCTTCTCCTGCTCCCCCTCCTCCATCTCCTCCCTTCTCCTGATCCTCCGTCGCCCTCAATTGGGTTGCTTGGGCTCCCGGGGCGCACATCTCCCCCAGCATCTCTCTTCCTCCTCCTCCTCCTCCTCCTCCTCCTCCTCCTCCTCCTCCTCCTCCTCCTCCTCCTCCTCCTCTTCTCTTTCCTGACGTTTTCCGCCTACGCTGTGCTCCTGTCTTTTCCCTCCGTGTTCCTCCTCCTCCTCCTCCTCCACCTCCCAGCGCCCTCTCCTTCCTCATCGTTACACGCTTCCCCTCCCTCCTTCTATAGCTCCTCCTTCTGCCCGGCGGAGATTAACCAGAGGACACGCAGCAAGCATTCAGCTTTTGACTTCAGCAGTTAATAGGTGGTGCTTACGTGGGGGGCAGGCAAAGGACAGAGTCGTTCACGCGGCAGGTTCTGGCTCCACAGTTTCGTCCGTGAGTCGCCTGGCGTGTCCTGCCTTTTTGGCGGCCCGGCTGGCCGCAGCGTCGAGGCATCCAATTGCGCAACTCCTTCGGCAGACAGCGGCGATGCGTTCGTTACAACACATCGCCAACAAGAGGTTTGGACCTTTGTGCGATGAGGCGTAGCCAGGTCGATTTTTCTGGGGGGGGGGGATTGGCAAGCTCCTCCTCATCTTCGTCCTCCTCTTCATCCTCCTTGTTAACAAGTTCTCTCTAGTCTGAGGACTGTTCGGCCACCCTGAAGACGCGGTCCCAGCCCCCACGGCCAATGCAGGGGACAGCCCTGAAGGAAGAGTCCTCCGAATTGTTTCCGATGGTTTTGAAGCTGAAGGCCTTCCGTGCCCGCCTGAGGGCTCTCGAGAGCTTTGGGGGGATGTGTATATGGGGGAGGGGAGGGGGAGGAGCAGAAGGAGGAGGAGGAGGATCAGGAGACGGAGGAGGAGGAGGAGGGGCGTTGGAGGAGGAGGGGCGTTGGAGGAGGAGGAGGAGGAGGAGGAGGAGGACGAGGAGATCCCCCGCAGACCCCGCACAAGACTATCCCGCGAAGGCCCTGACCCCGGCACCGCCGTCGAGCGATGTCGCCCGCACGGCGCCCCTCCTGCAGCTCATGAGTCGGACCCCCTGCGCCCCGTCCTCCGCCTCTGCCTCTCCTCCCCCCCCCCCCCCCCCCTTTCCGAGAGGGAGGATCAGCAGGAGGTCGGTCTTCCTCCTCCTCCTCAGGATCAGGTCCTCCTCCTCCTCTCTCCTCCTCCTCCTCCTCCTCCTCCTCCTCCTCCTCCTCCTCCTCGCTCCTCCTCCCCCCTCCTCCTACTCCTCCTCGCTCCTCCTCCTCCTCCTCCTCCTCCTCCTCCTCCTCTCCTCCTCCTCCTCCTCCTCCTCCTCCTCCTCCTCCTCCCCCTACTCCTCCTCCTCCTCCTCCTCCTCCTCCTTCTCCTCCTTCTCCTCCTCCTCCGCCGCCTCGTCCTCCTCCTCCGCCTCCTCGGAGGCGCGAGAGTCACGGCTCGCGGCTGCAGGGTGGGGGCCGCCCCCATGGGACGAGACATGCTGAGCCTGTTTTCCACCACCACCACCAGAAGATGGAGGGGGGAAGGAGGAGGAGTAGGAGGAGGAGGACGAGGAAGAGGACGAGGAAGAGGACGAGGAGGACGAGGAGGACGAGGAGAACGAGGAGGAGGACCCCCCTCCAACTGATGGTGGTGGTGGTGGAAAACACGCCCATCAAAACAGCCGAAGCAGGAACGGGAGGGGGAGGGGGCTCTCCATGCCCCTTTTCCCTGCTGCCCCTGCCTTTTCGGCCACGCCTGGCAAGCTTGATCTGTTGGCCCCTTGGCCTATGTAGGCACTCTCGTGCGATGTTTCCCCATAGACGCTACAGTCCTAGGATGAAAATCCACTCGACGTCCAAGAGGGAAGTTCGCCAGAAGCAGGCGCGAATCCCGCCGCGGGGGCCCGTGGTGCCGCGGGCGCCGGTCCGCTCTCCCGCGCGCGCGCGGGCGGCGAGGCGAAGAGCAGGGAGGAGGCCGACAACAAGCGGAGAGAGGCTCGGCCAGCCCCGCCCGGGCCCCTCTCGCCGGCTCCTTCGGGCGTGGGGGGGCGGGGGCGTCGGGGGGGGGGGGGGGGCGCGAGGGCTGCCGTGGCGCCGCCGCTTCCGGCCCCGCCGCCGCGCGCTCTGCCCGCTGCCAGGCCGCCCGTGGCGCGGGGTGGCGTAGGCAGAACCAGCGGCGTGCCGCCTCTCGTCGCTCTGCCCGGGGGGCGTCGGCGGGCCACCCCACCGATCCTGGCCAGGCCGCTCCTGGGCTCGGGGTCGGTACTCGCGCCTCCCCGGCCAGGCCAGGAGGGCATATAGGCACCCTTCCCCTTCCCTTCACCCTTCCCTTCACCCTTCCCCGGCCAGGCCAGGAGGGCAGAGGTCAAGTCCACATCGGGGACCCGCTTCGGGGCCCAGCGCTGACGTGCGCTCGCCCTCCCCGGCCGCGGCCCCGGCGGGCGGGCGCACCCGTCCTTGGCCCGCGCTGGGCCTGAGGTGGCCAGCTGGTGGTAGTACGTGTTTGGTGTTGCCGTCTCCTCTGGCTTGTTCGCGGCACGAAAGGCCCCTTCGCGCGCCTCCCCTGGGCCGCCACACCAAACTGACGACCTTCACGTTCTGAGAGCCGCACCCGCCTGCCGTCCCCTCTCCGCGGCCGCCCTCCTCTTCCCGGCTCTGCTGGTGTGCAATTTGCCAGTTTCGCACCCCGATCTCCCCCATCCCCGCCGCGCGAACGCCGGCGCTGCTACCCAAATGTTTGTTGCTGCTGGTATGTCCACTCCGTTGTTCGTTTTCCCTCGCGGGGGCGGCGCTGCCCTCGTCGTCGCCTCGGCTGGTGCCGCGCCGAACCGAGGTCAGAGGCCGTTCCAGCCAAGGTCCAGGTTCCTGCGACCACTCTTCGCCCTGACGTTCTCCGCGCTGCTGACGCCAGGAGCTCTCAAGCGCAGCTGTTTTAGTGATCCCGCGCGCCGCGGGTCCGAGCTGCAACTGTAGCCCGCCCCAGCTGTGGGCTGGGGGGGCCAGGCATGTTTGGCTGACGGGACGGGGGAGGGAAGGGCCGCGCGCGCTTTCGCACCACAGCAGGGCAGCGCAAAGATGGAACGCGCTGGCGCGGCCGCCGCGCGCGCGGGCGCGGCCGACCCGAAGCCGCGCGCATCTGCGTTGTTGTCGACGAGAACAGGCTGCCGTCGGACCGGTTTTGGGGCCCGCGCGAGAGGCCCGGGCGCGTGAGCAAGGGATTCGCGCCGCTCCCACCGACGAAGATCCAGTCGCAGTTCGCGGCGTCGCGCAAGCCGGTCCAGGCCCAAGTCCAGCCCAGAGCCGGGGGCGCCTTCGCGCGGAGAGCGCCGGCCATAGAAAAACCCGCGGCCACTTCCTGATGGCGTTCGAGGAAGCGGCGTTCCTCGTCGAAAACCTCCTCTAGTTGACAGGCTGGGCGTCCCAGCTCCAGCCGATGGAGACGTTCTGCGCCAGGTTTCGGGCGCGGGCGCCCAAGAGATGGGCGCCCCTGAGCTTCGGCGAGCTCCAGCACGCCTCCGATGTGTTTCAGCGGCAGCGGGCGCGCGCCAGCAGAGGGAAAGAGGGCGGCCACATCGACGACGCCGCGGCTGCCAGCTTGACGGCGGACGCAGTCGAGCTGGACGAGCGGTTGGCGCTGGCGCCGGGGCTCTTGACGGCCCAGCAGGATCCCGCGCCCGACTCGCGCGGGGATCGGGACGCTGGCGGCGGAACCCGCCAGGCCGGCGACGGGCAAGTCGAGCAGCCGATAAGCAAGGGCAATAGCAAGGCGGACCTGCAGCACCCAGAGGAAAGCGCGGGCCTCGGACGCGTCCGCCACCGCGGCGCTGAAGCGCGACCAGCCGTGAAAGTTCATGGCGAAGTCGGGCACCTGCTGCCTCGGCGACCGGCGCTGGTACGCGCGCTGATTAGGCGCGGCGGGCGAGGGCAGCGAGCGAGCCCAGGCCAAAGCGGCGGCGGCAGTGGGCTTGCAGGGGCGAGCCCGCCCGACGGCGCGCCGCGCGGCGAGCCGGCGCATCCGACCGACAGCACGCCGCGCAGCGAGCCTCGCCGCCGCCCGCTCCGGGCCCGGCGCCTCCCGCGCCCCGCGGCCCGACGCTCAGCTCGCGTCGTGCACGCAGATGACAGAGCACGCCACGTCTGTGCTAGATCGACACGAACGAGCGCATCAACGCGCTCGCCCTGCAGGAAAACCAGGCACGCCAGCCCAGTACTACCGTGTAGCGGCCCAAAGTCGCACGCGGGCAGATGCTATAACATGGCACCGCAGACCGGCGGAGAAGCGGCTGCAGGCGCCGTCGACAGGGGCCGCGCGCATCGACGCGTTGGCGCCGCCAGAGCACATCGCGCACCATTGGGGCCCAGCGGCTGGCGCGCCCACGCATGCGCATCGCGCCCCACAGCGGCCGCCATTGCCCGCGGGCGTCCCCAGCGCGCTCAAGCGGCAGCGCGTGCGCGCAGACTACGAGCACTGGGTCGTCTGCCAAGTCGAGACAAGGCGCCGCGTGGCCGCGCGGCTGCAACAGGCCTCAGCGCCAGCGCAGCTCGCTGATCCCAGAAGTTGACGCGGCGCCCCCACGGGCTTCTCATTGTCTCGCGCGCGAACAGATGCCGCTTGCGGAGGGCCACGACGACGCGGGCGTCATCCTCGGCATTGCAAGCGGCTTCCCCGTCGCAGGGTCCCTGCCGGACGCGCTGCAAATCGCCGCCGCGCCGCCGACCGCGAAGCCGTCGCCGGTCGCTATGGGCAGAGTCTCGCGGCGCGCAGTGGAGAGGCGCGCGGGAGCGCCGCGGGAGGTGCTGCGGCGCCCGCGCCAGGGGTCTGGCAGACGCGAGTGCCGGCAAGGTTCGCGGCCCGCGGCGGGTGCGCATAGACGAAGACGGCGGCCCCCGCCCGAAGGCGCCGTTCGCGGAGTGGCTGTCAACCGCCCGTTTCCCGCGAGCACAGGTGCAGACGGCCGCGAGCTACGCGCGCCGCCCCGTCGACGACTGCGCCGGTTCGGGCGCGAACCCCGGCGCGTTGCCCGCCCGCGGCCCTTGCCGCGGCAGAGCACGTCGCCGAGGCATTCGCGCGCTGAGGCGAGGGCGGAGCCCTTCCCCGTTGCAGGCTCCCAGGGTGTGGCAGGCGTGGCATTTCCTCGACGCCACGGGGGGTGCGCTGGGGGTGGGGGCCCTATGCGCTGCAGGCTCCCAGAGCGTGACAGGCGTGGCATGTCCTCGACGCCACAGGGGGTGCGCGGGGGGTGGGGGCCCTATGCGTTGCAGGCTCCCAGGGCGTGGCAGGCGTGGCATGTCCTCGACGCCACAGGGGGTGCGCTGGGGGTGGGGGTCCTATGCGCTGCAGGCTCCCAGGGCGTGGCAGGCGTGGCATGTCCTCGACGCCACAGGGGGTGCGCTGGGGGTGGGGGCCCTATGCGCTGCAGGCTCCCAGGGCGTGGCAGGCGTGGCATGTCCTCGACGCCACAGGGGGTGCGCTGGGAGGTTGGATGAGGAGGTAGAGGAGGAGGAGGAGGAGGAGGAGGAGGAGGAGGAGGAGGAGGAGGAGGAGGAGGAGGAGGAGGCAGCAGCAGCGGCAGCAACAGCAGCAGCTGCAGCAGCAGACGCAGCAGCAGCAGCAGCAGCAGCAGCAGCAGAAGCAGGAACAGCAGAAGCAACAGCAGGAGGAGGACACCGAGGAGGAGAAGGAGGAGCAGCAGCAGAAGCACCGATGGTACACATGGGAAATATCATAGGTATGTGGGGTTCCTCGGTAGCGTAATTGATAAACAAGTGTGCGCGCATACCGCTTCTACAGAGGATGAAAGGGGGGGCCGACACCGGCCAGCCTGGGATGGTACGAGGCCATACTTAGGATGGACGGTGACGGTGGGGCAGAGTCATGTGCAAGTTGCAATGCGCAAAGGAATGCCGTTAATTGGGGGGATATCCTAACCTTGTTTTAGAAATGAAAGCCTAGGTTGTGCATAATATGGTGTGCAATCGTTGTCGTAAAAAGCGCGCCCCAGGTGTTTTCTATTTCCTCGTGCAATCTATGCGGTGCAGTCCATGGGCGGCGACGGGCGGCGACGCGGCGGCAACGAGGCGGCGACGGGGCGGCGACGGCGAGTACACAGCCGCCAGACAGGCCACACGGCCCAGACGACAGGCGGCGACGAGGCGGCGACGGGGCGGCGACGGAAGGTACATAGCCACCAGACTTGCCACACGGCCCAGTTCCTTAGAGCACAAGCAAGAATCCCGAAGTGCAAGCACTCCCAGGGAAAATAGTGTCCAAAATTGATCCCAATGGGCACTGCGTTTGATCACGCGTGTGTCCCGTTGATCCCACCCCTGGCGGCGTGTGGTTGGACAAAACATACAGCTTCGCCGCTTCAGCTCTTTAGCGCAGCCGTTGTGACCATCGAGCTTGTTGGTGCCAACGTCAAGGATGTCAGTAAAGACAAGAGCATGCCAGAGCAGGCCGAATACCATTGCAGGCAACGAGGTACACACATTATTGAAGACGGCTTCGCTGCTGTGTCGTGCTTGTCGTGATACCGAATGCCCGTTGTTCTCATTGCTCTCTTTTTCGCGACGGTGCCTTGGCTCGCACTCAATATTGCGAAGTGCGAAGGCCTTGCCGGTTTTGCCGAGACCCTGAAGGGGGACGACGACGACTTCGACGACATTCAAACATTTAAGGGAACCCATTGTGTTTGTTCTCGTAGGGGTTCCTTGGCAGTGCTCTTGCGGCTCTCTTGGGCCTCTTTGGAGCCCCTCGGGGGCTTCTCGGGAGCCTCTTGGGTCTTCCTGGGGGCCTTTTGGGGTAGAACGCTCGAAATGTCGGTTGGTGTTCCTCCTTTCGTGAGCCTCTTGGGGCTTTATTCGGCCGTCTGGGGGGCCTCTCGGGTGATCTTGGGGCTGTCTTGGGGCGTCTTGGGGCCGTCTTGGGCTGTTTTCGGACGCTTCTGGCAGTCTCTTGGACCGTCTTGGGGCGAGTTCGGTGGCTTCCTGGCCTGGAAGCCCGAAGAGGCGAGGATGCGAAACACATGGCACAAACGATAGGGACATCCATGAGTTTCGCCGCTTGGGGCTCTTGGGGCTCTCCTCGGAGCCCTCTTGGGGCGCCTTGGGGTCTTCTCATGCCGTCTTGAGGGTATGTTGGGCTGTCTTTGAGCGATAGTGGCTTGCTTCAGGGCCCGCTTGGAACAAGCCGCGGTACAAGTGAGCTCGAGGCGTCTGAGAGGCAAGCAATCGACGGGAAAACTCATCCCAGAGAATGGTGATCCTCCCTCCCAGGAGGGGAGGGATCAAAGGGGAGGAGCTTCCTTTCGACTCTATTACGACATTGCTCGATTTCCCCTTGGCTGTGACGTTTGAGGAGGAGCTCCCTGGGCCCGCTGCAGGCGCACATTAATGTAAGGCTCTTTCCTCTACTCTGGTCATGTGTTGTAGCCTCAGCTCCCAGTGGATGCCCGCAGCATCTTGATACTGCTACGCGTAGGCTGGACCGTTCCAATTCCTGGCCCCCACACCAGAGCGCAATTCTGATTGTGATTACATGCATCCCCAGTGGCGCTCGTGTTTACGCTGGGACCTTCGCCTTGCAGTCCTCATCCTTCTCCTCTTCTTCCCCACGATCAAGTTGGGCACATCAACGCTGGTCTGGCGCAAACATGGTGTCCAATGTTATGTATGTGTGGTCTTCCCCGCGGCTTACAGCACCACTGGTTATTGCAGCGGCCTTTCTCCCATGGTCCATGGTTGTGTAATGGGTTTGGGCCTTGGGCCTCGATCTTGTTCGTGCTATTATGTTGCTGCCAGTGTGACGCGCCCCCTTAACGTCCGCCTTCCGCTCCCTCTCCACACGCGAGGAGGCCTACAAGTTCAAGGTGAAACGTTTGCGAGATCGTCAGCAGCAGGAGGTGCAGAAAGACTTGGACGGGCTCTTCTGAGCCTGCGAGCCTTTGCGGCCTCCTCCTCTTCGCTTCCAGCAGAGGGAAACATCCACTCACATCACCGCGCCTCTGAAAACCAGCCACTAGTAGTTGATCGAGGCCTAAATCGACTCTGGCTCTTAGTCAGGCGGGGCTGCCTCACCATTAAGCTCCAGGCCCAAAACGGGCCTGTGGAGATCTCGTGGTTGCGGAGGCTTGCTAGATTTGGGTGAATCGTTCCCTATCCCTCCTGGGGTCCGTTCTTGATGGGCCTGTTTTCCACAACCACCACCATAAGTTGGAGAGGGAGGTGGTTCTCCTCCTCCTCCTCCTCCTCCTCCTCCTCCTCGTCCTTCTTCTCCTTGTCCTTCTCCTCCAACTTATGGTTGTCAGCCCTCGCTCCTGCCCACCTCGCCACCCCCTCCTGGCTACAGAATCCGAGGCGGGAATCTATGCAGGACCACCGCCTGGAGGTTCAAGTTTCGGGGACCTCGGCGGGCGGTGGATACGAACATATTCGGGCCCCCGGGAGCCAAAATATATCCGTACCCGCCGCCCGCTGGGGCACCAGGACGTTGGTTCCCAGGCGGTGGATATGGATAGATCCACGCCTCGCAACAGAAGGCACGTCAAGTGAGAATCTGGCCCGCGAGCAGGTGCCCCCGCAGACTTTTCTCATCCCCCACTGACCCTTGGGGCCCACGGAGGCCCTGGGGCCTCTCGGGAATCAAAACATCTCCACGAAGGTGTCTCGTCGTCGGTGTCTCTTCGTCGGTGTAAACTGTAACCTCCCTCTTGCTGTCCCTCGCGTTCGCCCCCCCCCCCCCCCCTCTCCCCCCTTAGCGTAGCGACCACCGACGGATGCTGGCCAGAGCAACTTGCTGAGGTCTCCGAGGTCGTTCGTTCGAGGTCCCCGGAGGTTTCCTGCCCCGTGACCCCCCCGCCCCCCGAGGTCCAGGGACCTTCCGAGCGCACCCGACCAGGGGGGAACAGAGGGGGGGACTAGCTATGGCGCGGCAGCGTCTTCCCCAAGTATCACAGCGGCCTGGCTGTGGAATCCACAGCCTCTGTGGCAACCTGCCGTGTTGCCAACAAGCTGCGGAAAAGGGCCAGTGTGACCATCGCCGCCGCGCCAGAGCGCATCGGCACCCTCGCCGCGCACCGCGAGCGAGACCGCCGCATCAGCACCACCAGCACCAGAACGAACGAGCAGAGACGAGCTGCACATGCACCAGCACCACGACAGCGCATCCCTAGCATCAAAGAAGACATGACGGCATCAACAAACGGTCGGCGCTCCGCGCGGATTTCTTGGATCGGCGCCTGGGGCCCCTCTGGCGGTACCTCCGGCGCCGCCCCCGGCGCGCTCCGCGCGTCAGGGAGGGGGGTCCAGCGCAGACCCAAGAAATCCGCGCGCACCGTCCAGCGTGTATGTTTGCAGTGGGTGCGCGCATCAAGAAGCCATATGTTGTTCGTTTGGGTACCCCAGATTTCGTAATAAAAGGGAGGGGGTCTGGACCCTCCAAGACAAGCCATTTCAGACCCCCCCCGTGGGAGAACCCTCCAAAGCATCGTCCCCAGACCCCCCAGGCCCTCCAAGATAGCCTGGAAGAGACCACCCCCCCCCGAAATGAGACCCCCCTCCCTTTATTACGAAATCTGGAGTACCCTGGGTTTCTTCGATCCGCGCGCTGCGCGGAGACTTCCCGCGGCCCTTGCTGCGTTCTGAGTGCTCCAGGCTTCCCCTCCGGTGCACTTCGCGCGCAAATTCTCAGGGTTGGGTTTCTTGCGAGGGTTTCTTGCGGCCGCGCCCGCACTGCATGTCTTCTGTAGCAGCACCAGCAGCAGCGGCAACACCATATTCAGTGTCGAACACGCTGCGTCACGCGTGCAGCTGCGGACCCCTTGCCCCGCCTCCTCCCCCTCCTCCTCATCCTTCTCCCCCTCCTCCTTCTCATCCTCCTCCTCCTCCTCCTCCTCCTCCTCCTCCTCC
>CAUYUJ010015986.1:190676-301781 GCA_963575745.1 Prorocentrum cordatum
CCGCGCACCCTCCGCGTACTGTTTGTTTACACACAGGATGCCCGGGAAATCCCGGGAAACGACTCGCTGAGGCGCCGGCGTCATTTTTTTCCCAAAATGCTGCTCTCGCGCCGGCGTTTTTTTTTTTCAAAATGCTGCTCTCCCAGATCATCCGATTGCGTCTGCAAGTGTTGTTTATCGGGTGGGAGTTTTGTTTCTTAGCCGGAAGTGTTGGAAGTAGCCAGATTGGTAGCGAAAGCGGGCTGTTTGGTGCCACAGATGCCCGGCAAGTGCAAAACCACCTCCTAGCAGTTCAGTTTTCTAGACCGCAGTCTAGTTTTCAGCCCGGCGTTCAGAAAATCTAGCCGGCAAAAGCACGAAACCATGTCGTCGGAAAAGCCCTCGCTGAGACAGTGCATTTCTTGCACTTGAAGCATTGTTTTTTGACAGTATTGCCAGTCATGCCACTTTGACATCGTAACAATGCACTTGCGCGCAAACCAAATTCGAACCAGCAGAGTGATTAACCGAACGGTATTACTGGCAACCCCGACCATCCGCTGCGGCTGGAAGCAGCCGAATAGTCTAGATCTAAGTGGTGCGAAGCATTTAAGAGCAGCTTTTAGGAGAAATCTCTTGTTATTGTTGCCTATATCTTGTTATTTAAGTGAGATCGGTTAAATTTAGAAGCGCCGCTGTTATTTTTTGGAGATCATCTCCTATGCGTGCATCACCACCCTTAAACCTAGAGATAAGAGATCTGGTTGACGAGGCCGAACGTCTTTACACTGTCCCTGGGTGCGCGTCTGGCTTCAGTGATGCGGTGTTTAATGTTGTCGTTGTTGTTACTGGTATTCGCGATCCTCGCCTCGCGCCCCGCCGCAATGCACGCGCGACCCGCCCAGCGCCCCGCCCGCCCGCGCCCCGCCTCGCAGGAGACCTCGATAGAAATCCAAGGCGCTATCTTATCGACACGCCCCGCGACCGCCGCGAGCGGCTGAATTGCGGCTTCGTTGGCCACGTCATAAGGGTTTGTTCCATTTGGGGTCAGTGTTGTTATTTTTGCTCGTCGTCGTCCTACGATCCGTCGCGCCCCGCTCGCGGCCCGCCCAGCGACCCGCCCGCCGGCGACGTACCCCACATGGGGCCCCGATAGAAGCCAACGAACCAGATTTATCGCCCCGCCCCGCGACCTTTCGAACGCGGTAGATTTGGGGGACTTTTGAGCCATCTCAGAAGATGACCACAACGTAATTTTATTCGATTGCGCAAAGCATGAAAAAAACAATTACGTGTTAGGGGAACGAGGAATTGAGAGCGACTGCCCGTTTTTGCCCACTTGATCGCCGCCCACATCGCTGTAATCACCATCATCGCGCGGAGGGTGGGGGGTTCTCAGGGGCGCTTTGATCTTCGCGTCGTGGGGAAAAGCACGGAAGTCAGAGGTAAAGTTTTCGACCCCATAGTTTGACCTCTGACTTTTTCGGCGGAGGGGGGCCCCTGCAGGCAAGGCCCACCTACCCATGGGTAGTTCCTCTCGCTCCCGTTCCTCCTCCGTTCCTCCTCCCCCTCCTCCTCCTCCTCCCATTTTCGCAGTCGCCCTCCTCATCACCTCTTTCCCAATTCGTGTTCGTCCTGGTCAGCCTCCGCCCCAACTCCTCGCCCTCCTCACTCAATTCCCCGTTGGCCCAACTACTTATTTAAATAAGTAGTTGACTCAACTACTCATTTCTCAAGAAATGAGTAGTCCAGCGTTTGGGCGAGCAATGTGACACCACATATGAGGAGTAAAACGCGTCTCAAATGCAACCTCCTTGTTGCACCATGCCGAGCACTCCATGCCCCTGGACCCCTTTTTGCAATGCAGGGAGCAGCAGAACACGGGTGGCACTGCATATGAGGAATAAAACGCGTCTCAAATGCAGCTTCCTCGGCATGGTGCAACAATGAGGTTGCATTTGAGACGCGTTTTATTCCTCATATGCAGGGCCACCCGTGTTCTGCTGTTCCCTGCTTTGCAAAAGGGGTCCAGGGGCATGGAGTGCTCGGTATGGTGCAACAAGGAGGTTGCATTTGAGACGCGTTTTGTTCCTCATATGTTGTGTCACATTGGGCGAGCGTCGTCGCCGGAATCACTCATCCCGCGATGTCGCCCAAGACAGTTATGTTTTGAGTATGGTTTCCTTTTCTGGGGCGTCTCGCAAAAAAAAAGGTGTCTCGTTTTCTTGGTCTCATATTTAAGGGCGTCTCGAAATCGAGCCGCTTAATTTCGAGACGGGAGTTTCGAAAACGCGGTCTGCTTTGATTGCAGCCGCTTCGAAAGCGGCGGTTTTCGAGACGCCGCGGAATCGAGGCCAACCCGCCCTTCACTCGTATCCGCAACCGAAAGGTTTTATATGGGCTTACACATTGCCCTGTCAAGCGGAGACCTGCGCTTGACGTTCGTCTGGCGGGCTCGTGGCTGGTGCCCGAAGCCTGCCCCTCTCGTGGCCTGCAGCAGGGTATCGCCGTCCGTACCCCTCGTGGCCTAGTGGCGCTGGGATTGAAGGCTGGGGGATCGTAGCTCGCAGCCCGTCGCAGCCAGTTCGCTCTGTGTGTCGCCGCCCACGCCCCCTCATGTCCATTGCCGTGTCTTGGGATGTACAGATAAGGCGGTGGATAGTGATGATGACGATGGCGATGATGATGCGATGATGTTTTTTTCATCATGTGGCCCCTCCCAGGGCCCTGTACCTTGTAATTGCAACTCTAGGGACAGTGCTGCTCATGCCACCACCGCCTCTCGAATGGGCTAGCTCGCTGATGAAACCGACGAAATCTTCGTCTTTGTATGCCCAGAAGAGCCGAGGGTTGCCGATGACTGTCCCCATGTATTCTGCCATCTCCTGCCACATGTGCATTTTTGGTTTGCACTTCCAAAAAACTTTGTTCTTGGCTTCGGAAGAGAGTGATTTATAAAGCAGCAGACACTTTCGACACGAGCTTGCTGCACGATCAGCATCGTATACATCATTGCCCATTATCGTGTAGAAAAGAAACAAGCACCTCAACATTTCCAGCACAGAGAGCGAATGGACGGTGCCATGGAACTCGTGCATCTTCTCTGCCAAGCACAATCCGAATGGAACCATGTATCGAGTCTCCGCCCCCTTCGCGCGAAATGTGGGTGATTTTGATTGCCTTTTAATCATCTCCAGAGTCAAACCATTCACGCGAACAGGAGTGCGGCACTCTTTGTAATGCTCCTTGACGAGAAGGAGCAACTGGTCCACTCGTTTTTCCTGCGTCGTCTCTGAGAAGAAACCTTTCGATGCGATAGCCTCCCAGAACAAATTCCCAAGTATATCTTGAGAGACGCCCAGATCCAAGCAATGTAGGACATCAATTGTTATCATGATCGCGTGGAAGCACGGCGCCCCGAAGAGGGGGCTCAAAGGGACCCCTGAATTGCTGAGGATGCTAAGCATATCGCGCACGTTGTGTCTGCATTTTCTCCACGCTGCTTGGATGCTGAAATCGTTGTACGGCTTATCGCCATCTGGCTGCGTGGCCCCGCAGAGCCAACAAATTGATTTGGATGCCCAGCCGCTGAATCCAAATATCGTCTTGTAGAATTGCCAATCTCCTCGGATCTGCAACAATATTGAATGGAATCCAAAATCTCTGCCATGCTTCAGTTTCGCCCGGCTCTTGTCTGACGGTAGCCACTCCAACGAGTCGTGCCGCGAGGTAGGAAATCGGCCCATGTACAAGCACCGGAGACTCCGCAAAAATATGTCGAGAATGCCATCTATTGTGCATCGCCCCTTGCACCCGCATCCACACATGAATTCTTTTTCAACCATTGCGAAAAGAAAACGCTCCGACGATGGGAAAGCCAACATATTCCAACTATATACCTCGACTGTTTTACGTCGTTGATGGGGCACTCCATCGCCGTGGAAGCCGATGCAAATCAAGTGCCCGCCCGACAGATGCGGCGCCCCGCGCGTGACCTCGGCTCGCAGCGCTTCGAGCCCTGATGGCACGGAGCAGAGGTCGCCCCACGATTCCCCAGCCTTCTGCACGAGCAGATGTAGCAGCTCGTGAGGAAGGAGAAATGGCATCCACACATCCTCTCTTTTGATGCCCGTCTTGGGGTTGCAGCACGGTGCTTTCGCCCAATACAAGTCGGGCATGTCTGTTCCTTTCAAGCACGCCCTCAGCATGTCCCGACACATATTCTTTGGCTCGGCTCCACGGGAACCAACCCTTGCAAAATCATCGACTCCTCTGGCCCCAGCTTGACTCGACTTCGAAGCCAGGAGCTGGGCATCCAGGGCAGACATTTTGTTGCGTAGGAAGAGCCGACTCAAATGGGATCTGTAATCGCTGATGTCCGCATCGCTGGGGGCCGAGCTGCTGGCGGGCGTAGTTGCCGCGCTGGATGGTCGAGCAATTGCGACGGCGCGGGCGTCCATGACATGTTGCTTTGAGCCCCCCGTTGGCCTGCATCTGGTGTCGCACGAGTGCTTGCCATATGGCCCATCGGCTGTGCGCGCGGCTCGCTGTTTGTGCCCAGTCCCGGGATACATGCGATCCACAATGCAGGCTCGAGCCAAAACGGCTATGGGCGAAAGCTGAATGGGCGACAGTTGCCAGAGGCACGCGCTGCGACGATTGTTATAAGGAATACAAGCAGAAACAGGAGCGGAGGGGCCCCCTCTCGAATCTTGCAGGCACGCGCTCACATTCACCCAGTCACGCAATCAGACGCGCCGCCGGCGCCCCCCTCCAAACAAAAAAGCCAAAACAATGGTTGCGAGCATGCCCATGGCACGCGCCCCGAGCCCGACCCTGAACAGGATGCGACACCCTCCCTCTCTCTCTCTCTCTCTCTCTCTCTCTCTCTCTCTCTCTCTCTCTCTCTCTCTCTCTCTCTCTCTCCCTTGTCTGCCTTCCTGTCTCTGTCTCTGTCTATCGCCCGCCTCCCACGGCAGTCAGCGCGCGCCGAGCCCGCTCAATTGGTCAACCCCTTCTGCACGAGGGACACGGCCCCCTCGGTGAAGGTGTCCAGGGCAGACTCGCAATCCTTGAACACTTTGTCGTATTTCGCTTTGTTCTTGGCCCACTTGAGGGGGTCCACGGCGCTGGTATCCTCGATGAAGCGCGCCATCTTGCCCTTCTTGGCCTGCAGCGTAGACAACTGCGACCGCATCTGGGTCACGAGCTTCGCCGTGACGAGAGTGCCTTTCTTTTTGTCCTTCACCAAATCGTACTTCGCCTGCAGCTTCTCCGCCAAGTCGGTCTGTTTTCCGACCTTGGTCTTCAGCGACGTGTAAGACGAAATCCATTTCGCCTTCTCCGCCGTTGCCTGCGAGATGGCGTCGGCCACGCATCTGCGACACCGAATTCCCAGGATGAGCCCAGGCAGTAGCTTCGTTCCAGCGCGCGCGGCCGGAACCAAGCTGAGCCCCCTGAGCACTCCGAGAAAGCAGGGCCACAGCGGCGCAGTTCAACGCAATCCCCAGCCTCGCGCAACTTCTTGTCTTCGGGCTTCTCGTCCTCGATCGCCTTGGACCCCTTCGCCTTCTTCGCCTTCTGGTGGACGGGCTGCTCGACGAAGTCGTCGTCCATGAGAGCGATCGAGTCGTTGACCTCTCCAGCGTCGACCTTGTCCTTCGTGCCCTTGACGGTGATAGCCTTCCTGCGCTCGGATACGTGGTTGTCCACCATCCTCTTCGAGTAGTCGTACTGCAGCTCGCCCTTCTTGGCCAAAGCAGGCTTTTCAGAAGCCCTGGTGGGGCAGCCCTCCACGAAGTCGTACAGCTTCTGCATCGTCGCCTCGTTCTCTGGGTTGTACGGGAACTTCTCCAAGTCAGCGACTTCCCAGATGTGAAGCCATCCGCTCTTGATCGCCTTCTGGCTCCGACTCGTCAGGGACTGCTCTTCGATCTGCTTGAAAAATGACCCGGCCCTGTCCAGCGCCAGCTTGACGGCCAAGGAACGTTTCGCCTCGTAGCTCTTGGTGTTCTTCCACTCCTGGAGGGGGAACTCCCCCAACCGTCCTTGGCCAAGCGCTTCAAGTGGTCCGTGACTGCTTGCGCCCCTGCCTGCCCCAAGGGTTGCCCTGGCTTTAGATCGGCCAGGCGGTCCAAACCCTTCTTCTCTGCGTCGGTCTTCTCGTGCGGCACCACTGCCGTCGCCGAAGCTGCAGCCGGCCTCCTCATCTTTGCGCTCTGGGGGGTCTTGCGAGGCACCTGATTTGCCATGCTCGGTGGCCAGCGCAGGTATGGAGTGCAGGAAACCTGAACGCGCCAGCTCGGGGCGAAAAGGCTGCGCGGAAGGCCGCAGCGGGGTCGCCGAGACGCCGTGCGGGATCCCGAGGGCCAGAGTTTCAGAAGAGTTTCAGATCTGAAACTTCAACGCTGCATGTTACAAATGTGCATTTTGTATGGAACTGTCAATGAAAACCAATGTTTCTCATCGCGGAAAGCGCTGTCTGAAACTACAAAGTTTCAGATAGTTTCAGGCGCCGACTGCGCCCTGGGAGGAGGGAGGAGGGACGGTGGGGGGAGGGGGAGAGGAGGAGACCGATGCACGTTTCTCACAGAAGCCGCCAGGAACTCCATAGCAGCGCAAGTGTCCACATATCAATGAGTCGTAGCGTGATTGAGACATGCAAACGCGAGCTGAGATCTACACAGCAAGGACGCGTACTCTGGCGCCTACTGAACCCTACGGCCTAAACCCATTCGCCACTGCATTCTTCAGCGACCTGTATGAGACTCCGCCAGGCGACGTCCATATATTGCATGTCTGGCCCCTCTTGCGATCCGCGCCGCCCCTCGTGATCGTCTTGACCGTCCACTGGCGCGAGGTGGCAGCTGGCCTCCAAAGAACGGACGATGCTGCTGGCCTCCGAAGAGTTGTTGCCCTCGCTGCCGCGGGCCTCCGGAGTGTTGCAGTCCTCGAGGCTGCGCCACCTTCCCCGTTTGCCACTGCGTTGATGCGCTGCGCATGGCGATGGCTGGCATCCCCACTCGCCCCTCCCACTAGTCACCGAAATCAAGCGGCTGCGATTTTGCCCTGGTCTGGCGGGGCCCCGCCCGCGTGGCCTCGAGGGCCGTTTCGTGTGGAGTGGCCGTTTCTTTGGGCAATGCAATTGTCCTCGTGTTTGGGGGTATCCAATGTGTCCTGGGGCCCTGGGACACTGGGGCCAGCCATCGCCAATCGCAGACCAACGCAACGCAGGTGCAAACCTGAGCGTGGAAAATAATCCAACCACGGGATCTCTGTGACCCACTTCGTGCTGCCCTCCCGCTCGTCGAACAGGAACTCGCACGCGACCATGCCCGAGAGTGCGTCGCAATACACAGCGTCAGCTTTCTGTGCGCTCCCGTCCTGCAACGTAGCCATACCGGTACTTTGGGCATGATCCCAGTAGAACACAGGCTGGAAAAATGCACCCATATCGTCGGCGCCGTCAGCATGCAGGGGTGGTTGCTTAGCTCCGTGTCCGGAGCTTTTCTCGTGGTCGTCGCCATGCTTGCGAACCGCACCTAGGACCGCGCAATCGCCCTCGTCGCAGTCCACCGTGTCGTCCTCCTCTGAATCGCTATCACACTCCCGAATCAACGACTTCGTGGCCTGTTTCATGCTCGATCCGCTGAGCGAGCCTTTAGCTGTTGAGCCTGGGGTGGTTCGGCCAGCGGGCGGCGGCGAGGGCGATGGACTGAGCGTTGTCGGCGCTTCCCCGTAGGCTTGGACGAGGCCAAGAAGCCAGGACTGCAAACGTGAGCCTGTCCTGCAATTCCCTCTGATCCTCTGGATGTCAATCTGCATACGTTTGATCGCGTATGCCTCTGCCTTGGGGTCCTTGACAATGCCGCCGACCTTTTCATTGCTGTATAGTTTGACGCCTGCCTCGAGCGTGTCTTTGTTGAAGATCTTTGTGTACTTGAACATTGCCCGCAATATGTCACAATGCCTCTGCAGGCAGTCTTTGTCTGTCTCGTTTGTGAGCTCTTTCTCTTTTTCCTCGTCGTCGCTACCCCTTCCAACCGCCTTGAATTTGTAGTCAATCAACTTGCCATTCTCTTGGCATCTTTTTACAGCCGAGCCTCGAATATGTGTTGACAGAATGTCGCGAACTAGTTCGGGTGTAAACGTAGATTGTTGGGTGCTTCTTCCCATGGCCGGTGATTATGAAGGTTCGGAATCAAATCAACATGGAGCCAGCCTTTTGAGCCCAAAATGGCATGCGGTATACGCAGCATCATCAGCAACAGCATCATCATCATATGTGCCGAATCCCGTACAAGAGTTTCGCCCGAACGCCCCCCCCCCCCTCGTGGAGCCATGTGGCACACAAGAAATACTATGGACCCGCGCTCCCGAGGCCGCGATCCTTCCTAGAAACAAATACTTCCGCGCTCGCAAGGCCACGACCCACTGAAACAGTATAGGGAAGCGGGCTTCCAGGGCATACTACATGCTTCCCATGGGAGTAGCCTCTGCACCACACCACTATATGCCAAAATGACTTCAAGACCGCTCCTGTTCTAGATGGCCTCCAAGATGGCGCAATATTGCCCAAGTGGTGGTACCAAGAAGATGGCCACTTTGAGCCCAAGATGGGGGGGTCGAACGAAGTAGCAAAAAAGAAGTAATGTACATGTGCAGTCTTGCTTCTCTTTACGGTTGGAGGGGGGAGGAGGGGAGTAGTTGAAGTTTGGAGTAGGTGGAAGGAGCATGAGCAGGCATGAGAAGCACGGAGGAGGGAAGGGAAGACGGAGGCGTGGGGGAGGGGACAGGTGGGTGGAAGGAATGAGGAAAGCAAGAATGTAAACTTACGTTCTCGCTCTTGCCTGTGATTGGAGGGCGGAGTAAGGAGGCCATCTCGGAGCTGTCCCTCACCATCTTCTTCCCTCCTCTTGCTCTCTCCCTCCTCCTCCTCCTCGTCATCCTCACTCACCCTTACTGCTACTCGTCAAGGTTTCGGCGAAAACGAAAGCATGGGAAGAAGGAAGGAACGCAGACAGCGGATGTCCCTAGTGTCTGTGTGGTGCACTCTCAGGGGCCCAATAGCAACTTAATACAACATGTGAGCCCGCACGGGGGGTCAAGTTGAAGGTTCAAGTTGAAGGTTCAAGTTGAAGGTTGCCTTGCCACTTGTCTTGGATGGGTTGACCAATCCAGTAAATGAATTACTTAATTCGTCGGAGGTTGAATTGGTCGGAGGTCTAGTGGATTCCTTGATGGACGAATCGCTGCCTCACTGCATTACTGCATCGTTGACTTACTGGGTTGTTCAAATACTGAAACACAAGATCACCGTGCAATTAAATTACTGAGTTAACTCAATCCGGAAAGTCACAGTAAGCCGCAAAGAAAAGCAATACTGTAAAGATACATTGTTGTGTTTGTACTCCCCCCTTAACTCTTGTCGCTAGTTCCACGCATCGCTCCTCGTTGCCTCCTGCCAATTTCCTGTTGCTTCCCTCATCCTTACTCCTCCTCCCTCGAACCGCAGAGAAAAACAAAAATGTAAGATTACATTATTGCGTTCATCCTCACCCCTTTCGCCCACCAGGCGCACCAGGCGCTCCAAGCACACCATTCACACCAGGGAACACCAAGCACACCAGGGCACACCACCGGGCACACCAGGCATATCACGCACACCCAAGCATACCCAAGCATTCCAGGCACACCAATACGCCAGGCACATTGGCGCGCCGCGGGCACGCAACGCCACTCCAGAGCTGTGGAGGAGGAAAACTTGCGTTTCTTGCTTAAGAAGATCACAAGTTTTTCCTCCAACCTCGTCTGCCGAATACGCCCCACCAGCACACGGAAAACACACAGACCCTTCGTACAAATCGCGTGCATGTCTCCGCGTGTGCGTGTGTGTCTGTGCGTTTGTGTGCCTGGTGCGCTGGTGGTGTGCCCGCGGCGTGCCGCCCGTGCGTCGTGAGCGCGCTTACGTTTCCACCAGTCACGGCCTGGTAAAACTAACAGCCTCGCAAAGCGAAGCGGATACCTTAAACCCATGGGCGTGACAAGTGGTTTCGCGGCGTCAATGTGCAGACGCCTCAAAAACACATGTTTGAAGATTTGCGAGCGTTTCCTGCTTCAAAAAAAAGAAGAATCTGCGAAACTGATAATACCAAATCATTACTGGGAATTTGTCCAGAATGTTGTGCGAACTCCCCCCTCCCCGACCTTTCCTTGTCACTCCTCACAATACCCCTCATCATCATGCTGCTCCTCCTCCTCCAGATTCTGCCGAAAAAGTGGGTTGATTCCCGCCTCCCGGATCAATCTCCGGGAGGGCCTCAAGGGCGAGACAGGGTCAGTCCCACTGCCTCCGGAAATCAAAACACCCTTTCGGCAAAACCCCTCCCCAATCTATCGCAGTCCCAACGGGCAAGTGGCGTGTGAAGACATTAACAAGCCAGCCTGGGAATATTGGAATATTACAAGCTACAACATAGAAGTACCCAGGTAGAGCAAAAACGAAGCGCGCACCCCTAGCATAAAACTGTGCTACCACCAAACCGAAGCGGCTCGATTCGAGACGCCCTTAAATATGAGACCAAGAAAACGAGACACCTTTTTTTTTGCGAGACGCCCCAGAAAAGGAAACCATACTCAAAACATAATTGTCTTGGGCGACATCGCGGGATGAGTGATTCCGGCGACGACGCTCGCCCAATGTGACACAACATATGAGGAACAAAACGCGTCTCAAATGCAACCTCCTTGTCGCACCATACCGAGCACTCCATGCCGCTGGACCCCTTTTGCAAAGCAGGGAGCAGCAGAACACGGGTGGCCCTGCATATGAGGAATAAAACGCGTCTCAAATGCAACCTCATTGTTGCACCATGCCGAGGAGGCTGCATTTGAGACGCGTTTTATTCCTCATATGCAGTGCCACCCGTGTTCTGCTGCTCCCTGCATTGCAAAAAGGGGTCCAGGGGCATGGAGTGCTCGGCATGGTGCAACAAGGAGGTTGCATTTGAGACGCGTTTTACTCCTCATATGTGGTGTCACATTGCTCGCCCAAACGCTGGACTACTCATAGTTGAGTCAACTACTTATTTAAACAAGTAGTTGGGCCAACGGGGAATTGAGTGAGGAGGGCGAGGAGTTGGGGCGGAGGCTGACCAGGACGAACACGAAATGGGAAAGAGGTGATGAGGAGGGCGACTGCGAAAATGGGAGGAGGAGGAGGAGGGGGAGGAGGAACGGAGGAGGAACGGGAGCGAGAGGAACTACCCATGGGTAGGTGGGCCTTGCCTGCAGGGGCCCCCCTCCGCCGAAAAAGTCAGAGGTCAAACTATGGGGTCGAAAACTTTACCTCTGACTTCCGTGCTTTTCCCCACGACGCGAGCGAAGATCGAGATGCCCCTGAGAACCCCCCACCCCTCCGCGCGATGATGTGGGCGGCGATCAAGTGGGCGAAAACGGGTGGTATTAAGTCTGGGGGATTAATTACAGGAGCAGTCGCTCTCGCAGCAAGCCCTTGCTATTCCTCGTCCCCCAAATCGTGTGGCCATCTTCTGAGATGATTCAAAAGCCCCCATTCTGCCGCGCGCGACGGGTCGCAGGTGGGTCGCGTGACGGGTCGATGAGTTTTGTTCGTTTTTTTTTTTCTGTTGGGGACCCTTTGGGGGGGGAAATGTGCAGGCGGGCGGGTCCGCGGGTGGGTCGCGGGGCGATGGCGACGAACAGCAATAACAACGGTAACGATATCAGAACTTTGGGGCCGCAGAAGCCCACTGCAGGCGCGCTCATGAACCGCGTAAGACCGTTCGGCCCCCTCGCGCTGATATGCGAGGCATGGGGGCATGGCCAAGATGTGACTCGCATGCTCTACGCGTGAAGCAGCAATATCCACACCGTCGGGATGAGGAAAGAACGAGCCGAAACAGACGAGTGGATCGGAAGGCCTGGGTCTTCCTCTTCCTCTCCTGATTATATGTCGTCGTCGCTGTTGTCGTCGTCCTCCTACACCTTTCTCCGCCGTTGCCATTTTGGCCACTCTGGTAATACAAGAGAAGCCGTTCTCCTATTATTGGATGGATCTCTTGTTCTGTCAAGAAAAAACCTTCTCTTGGGTTTAGACCGTGTTGGATGCTCGGGGAATGGTTTCTGGGTGTCTCGTTTTATTGCATGCATGTTTAACCGTGGAAGCGAGCCACTCTTAAACATGCGGCCAATAAAACGAGGCACCCCCGATACAGCAGAACCCTGTCTCAGTCGCGCACGCAGGGACAGTCTAAGACCGTTCGGCCCCTCACTCCAGTAAGTTTAAAATCAGTCGTTATGTTGGCGGAAGTTCAAGTTTTAGCTTGCAAATGCAACTCGATCGAATTAGCCTTGCTCATGTAAGGTCAATTCTTGAGATGTCAGAAGTGCAATTTATAGAAGATCAATTTGTGGCGGACGGACAGGGCTCGTTAAGGCGCCGGCTTCATTTCTGCTCCCGAATCCTTCCCCTGGTGGCGTCCGGTTGATGGCCGCGCACCCTCGGCGTACTGTTTTTTTACATACAGGATGCCCGGGAAATCCCGGGAAACGACTCTCGCTGAGGCGCCGGCGTCATTTTTTCCCAAAATGCTGCTCTCGTTGAGGCGCCGGCTTCATTTCTGCTCCCGAATCGTTCCGAATCGTGCTCCCGCTGCAGCGTGGGCCTCATTTTCGGATCGGTGTTTGGCCTCCGTCGTTCAGGATGGCGTTCTCGCCCCAGCGCGGGCCTTTTTCTCGCGCGCCCATCCGCCCGCCACCACCGCGTCGCACCGCCACCACCACCACCACCACCACCACAACCACCACCAGCACCAGCACCAGTACCAACACCACCACCACCAGCACCACCACCACCACCACCACCATCACCACCACCACCACCATCACCACCACCACCACCAGCACCAGCACCGGTACCAACACCACCACCACCAGCACCACCACCACCAGCACCACCACCACCACCATCACCACCACCTTCACCACCACCACCACCACCACCACCACTACCACCACCACCACCACCACCACCACCACCACCACCACCACCACCACCACCACCACCACCACCACCTTCACCACCACCACCACCACCACGACAACCACGCACACACGCACGCACGCACGCACGTGCACCACCACCCACTACGCACGCGCGCGCGGAGCTACAGGTCCGCTACGACACGCGTCCGCGGATAGAGAAAATCAGCGCCATGGTAAGGGATGGGAGGGAGGGGTAGGACGTCAGATATGACGCGAGCGCACCTAGCTTGTCCCCCTCCCCCTCCTCCTCCTCCTCCTCCTCCTCCTCCTCCTCCTCCTCCTCCTCCTCCTCCTCCTCCCCCTCCTCCCCCTCCTGTGGGCCCCGTGCCCCGCCTCGCCCCTGCGTCGCCGACGGGGAGAGCGCGGGCGAGCCACCGTGCAGCGCCTGCCGCCGCGCGGGGCGGAGGCTGCCCGCCGACGCGTTGGGCACCGCTGCTCCTCCGGGCCCCACGCGGGCCCCGCCGCCCCTCGGAGCATCGGACGGGGCTCTGGCGAAGTCGGGCGTGTCCCCCTACAGGGGGATTCTCGACGAAACATATAACATGCCCAAAACATACACCAAAAAGGTAAAGCAATACTTAAAACATAGCCCCCAGTATTTTTGTGTTTTATTTTTATGATGTTTGGGGTACGTTTTATTTTTCGTCGAAAACCCCTGTAGGGGGACAGGCCCGACTTCAGGCTCGGGTGAAGTCGGGCGTGTGACTCTACAGGACGAGTATTTTCAAAACACAGTCGCAAAATACACAAACATACCCCTGGGGAATAGATGACTGTTCGCGGATTAGGGCCACAGAGATACCTACACAGCGCCATTCTGAAAGGTAATCATTTGAACTGACCTCCCGCGTCAGGGCTCCGAGTGGTAACCGTTTGGTCCCGACCTCCCGCTTCTTAGGCCCGACGCCCTTTCCGGGAGGGAAAAAAACAGGGGAATGGTATGCTTATTATTATTATTATTATGATTTCGGAGTATTGTTTGACTATTTCTTATGTTTTGTCCAAAATCCGCCTGGAGGGGGACACGCCCGACCTAAGGCTCGGGCGATGATCCATCCGTTCCAGAGCGCGTTCTTCCGGAGCGCTCCAGGGCGCTCTGAGAAGGCCGCGGCGCCCGAGACCATCCTCCAGAGCCGCCTGTGATCTCAGATATTCTCCCGATGCAGATCCCTGCTCGACGTCGTCGTCGTCTTGCCCTCGCAAGAGGGGCCCGAAAGTCGCCCTACGACTCTCTGCAAGATGCCGACTCCCCCTCGCCCCCAATTTCAGTGTTCAGTTGCGCGCGCGGCGCGGTGCGCGGACGCCGTAGGACACTTTGAAGTCGCGTGTTTCTGCATCAATATTGAAATTTGGGGGTCTGGGGGCGCCGAAGCGGCGCGGGAAAACTTGCATTAAGTTTCGCGGAGGGATGGACGACCGTTGTCACCCTCTGTCCTGGGTCAAAGTCTGTCTGTGACCAAGTGTGGCTGTGTTCCCCCCCAGACCTGGATTACCAGCAGCACGACGACGAGCAACACGGCGGACTCCAGCAGCCTGACGATGTGCAGCACGACGTGGACCGATTCGTATTCCGCCCTCCTCTTGCTCCTACGCCTTTTCCGACTCCGGCTTCGACGCCATCTCCAACGCTTGGGGAGTGCGAAGCACGACGGCCAGCAGCACGACACCGAGTAGCACGGCGGACCCCAGCAGTTCGACGCTGAGCAGCACGCCGGTCTCGTGACGTTAACCGCTACGACCATCCCCAGGCGGAAATACGGAAAGATATTCCTACTCGTGTTTGTACCGACTTCCATCCCCCCGCCAGGCCCGACGGGTACGCTAGCTCCGACGCTTGCGCCGACTCCTGCAACGAATTCTGATCCAACTGCTGGGACATCGTCGGGGCCGACGCCTGCTTCGACGTTGGCATGCCAGCCGCATGGTAACACTGTTTTGCTGCAGGTGCTGCTTGGGTGGGGAGGGCGATGACGTATACGGTCAACGAGTGGCTGGTCGAGATCTTCGATTCCTGAGCGTGTCCTGATTGTTTCCGGAGCGCCCTCGCGAATTTCCATTGTTTCCGTCTTTCTGTCCTCGCTCCTCCCCTTTCCTTCTTCCTCCTCCCGCCCCTATGCGGGCCTCGTTGAGTATGATGTCATGTTGTACGCGTGCATGGGCTTGCCACTCCTGCCTGGCGGGCCGCTGTTACTCAGCGAGCCTCGAGCGCCCACCGGTCGGGGTTGCCTTTGATTTTGTTTATGTGATTTTTATTGGTTCTCTCTGCCCCGCCCCCCTCCGCCTCCTTCCTTCTTCCCCGTTCGGCTTCTCACCTCTGCCCGTGTGGGAAAATTGTGCGAGCGTCGCCGGCGAAACCCGGTATGTATACGCGCGCCTTCCTCGCTCTCCTCCACCTACCCTCGGTCTGATGCAGTGCTGGATTTCTGCAATTTGCCACTCGGGCCACTCGAGGTTTGTGCACAATTCCGCTCTAATCAGGGTGATACGGTTCTGAAGGTAATTCGTCCGTTATGTCTGTAGTGTCTCTTTTTCCCTTTGTCCTCCTCCTCCTCCTCCTTTTCCTCCTCCTGGCTGCCGTTGTGTGGGTTATATGAATGACCAGGTGGGCCATGGGTTTTCCGCCCACTTGCCGTGTTTTTGTTGTTCTTTCCCGCGTCCTCCGCTCTGCGTCTCCCTCCTGTTGCGCACATATTCGGTGGCACGCTTCGACAGGAACCGCGGACATCAGGCTGGTTTAGCGCTGTCGCGCGTTTGGGGGCAATGCACAGTGACAAATGCGAATGCTTTGCTGGCTGAGGCGTGATAACATGATGGGGCTGTTTTCCATAGGGGAATAATTTTAAAACATGTGGCATTGTGTATCCCATGTGAAGCTTTTAGTTTTCGCCAGTGGTTCATGTTGTATCGGAGGTTGAGGGGTGAGATCGAACTGAGACGGAGACCCCACACCGGAAAATCGGTTTCGGTGTCGTGTTCGGGTCGTGCGTGAGCGCGAGACGAGGCTGCTTGAGGGCGCGACAGGAGCTACCTGCCGTCGCTAGGGTAACGTCAGAGCAAACTACCCTCTTCCCACCCAGTTGGCGGTTTTGGGCCCAGGAGTCTGGTGGGTGTCCTGTGGCTGTCCCGCGGTTGTCCAGATGGTTGTCCTGTCCCGATGGTTCTCCCGATGGTTGTCCCAATGGGTGTCCCGATGACTGTCCTGATGGTTCCGATGGTTGTTCCGCTGGTTGTCCCGATGGTTGTCCCGATGATTGTCCCGATGGTTGTCCCAATGGATGCCCTGATGATTGTTCCGATGGTTGTTCCGCTGGTTGTCCCGATGATTGTTCCGATCGTTTTCCCGATGGTTGTCCCAATGGTTTTCCCGATGGTTGTCCCAATGGGTGTCACGATGGGAGTCCCGATGATTGTTCCGATGGTTGTTCCGATGGTTGTCCCGATGGTTGTCCCGATGAGTGTCCCGATTGTTGCCCTGATGATTGTTCCGATGGTTGTTCCGCTGGTTGTCCCGATGATTGTCCCGATGAGTGTCCCGATGGGTGTCCCGATGATCGATCCGATGGTTGTCCCGATGGTTGTCCCGATTGTTTTTCCGATGGTTGTCCCAATGGGTGTCCCGATGGGAGTCCCGATGATTGTTCCGATGGTTGTTCCGATGGTTGTCCCCATGGTTGTCCCGATGATTGTCCCGATGGTTGTCCCAATGGTTGCCCTGATGATTGTTTCGATGGTGGTTCCGCTGGTTGTCCTGATGATTGTCCCGATGATTGTCCCGATGGTTGTTCCAATGGTTGCCCTGGTGATAGTTCCGATGGATGTCCCGACGATTGCTCAGATGGTTGTCTCGATGTTTTTTCCCAGTGATTGTCCCGATGCTCGTCCTGATGGTTGTTCCCATGGCTGTCTCCCCCGATGTTTGTCCGAGGTCTACCCCGATGTTTGTTCCGAGGTCTACCCCGATGGTTGTCCCGACTGTGGTCTCGATGTCTGTCCCGATGGTTATCCCGATGTTTGCCTCGATGATGTTCCTTTTGGGTTTCGCACAAAGTTCGCTGGGCGCCTTCGGCGCCTCGGGATGTTGACCAAAGCTTAGCAACAGAAGCGATAGTTGTCCCGATGGTTGCCCCGATGGATAAATAGCTTGATCGACAAGCGCATAGTGAGATCGATGGATGTACAGACAGATGTCGAGGTCGATCGAGATACCGATACAAATATTGTCAGGGAGCTCGGTATATAGTGAAAGCTATACATAGATCGTGAGGTCGATCTATAGATAGTGGTTTCGACATACCGTGAGACCGATACATCGGGATGCGTATAAGCATTGTGGTTTCGATCGTGAGGCCGAACTAAGCGTACGTATATGCCGAGGTAGCGCAAGTACGCCAATTTGTGATTAACAAATGCCCGGACCCCCCCCCCAGGCTGATGAACAGACCCCGCGGGGCGCGATATTTTTTATCACGCGCTCCATGGAGGAGGAGAGAGGAGGGGGAGGGAGGAAAAGGAGGAGAAGGAGGAGGGCGAGGAAGAGGAGGAGGAGAGGGAGGAGGATGATCAGTACCCGCCTTGCTCGGGTCGAACGGAAGGCTGGGGAAGGAAAGGGGGGAATGCGAAGCCTGCTGCGCGCAGCTGGTTTCGGTCGCCCCGCCGAAGGGCCAGTCCTCGACGCATGGCCGCTTTCGGCGCCAGTAGGCGCTTGGAACATCGGAGATGAGAGCTGCTTGGCACATCCCCCCTTGGCTGCGCCCCACTTTCGTCCAGCCCGCCTTGCCCGCAGGCCCGCATCGGTTCGACAGAATGAGGGGCGCCCTGGCTCGCCCTTGCCTCCAAACACCCCCCTTGCCCCTCGTTGGCGGCCGGGCGTCGGCGCTAATCACCAGCGCCGCCTCGTTGATTTTAATATGGCGGGCGCCACCCCGCGATTCGCCCGAGCATGGGAACGATTGCGAAGGCCTTACGGCCGGTGCCGCCGACCCTGAGAACGACGAAGATGAAAACGAGGGGGCGGCAGGGGGAGGAGGATGGGTGGGAGGTGGATGAAGGGTGGAGGAGGTGGATGAGGGAGGAGGAGGGGGGAGAAGGATGTGGAGGAGAAGCAGGAGGAGGAGGAGGAGGAGGAGGAGGAGGGGGATTGGGAGGGGGAGGGGGAGGGGGAGGGGGACGGGGACTGGGAGGAGGAGGATGAGGAGGAGGAGGAGGGGGACAAACCCCACAAGGCAGTGGTGCTCCAGTTAAGGCAAGACACCCATCATATTAGGGTCAGAATTGCCAAGAAGCATCAGAAAGTCCCAGTCGAAGAAGCAATTGGGCCCTCGAGGCCCCCTCCAAGCTATGATGAGATCATAGACAAGTTGGAAGAGTTTTTGGCAGGCATGAAGTTAGATCCTGAGGAATCAGGCAAAGAAGGATACATGAGCCTTTCTCCTGAAGATGCCATGTACCAGGACGGCATTCATCTCCTAGATGAATCCTACGCGGCTTGGAATGAAAAGCTTCGTTCTGAAGTCTATGAAGCGACCCAAACAGCTCCAGAAGGGTTTCTGATTGGTTCGACGCCAGAGTTCAAAGAAGTACCACTCTCTGCACTCTTGATGGGCAAGTCGTATGGAAGAGTAAGCCCCGAGCGGGCTCTAGGGTGGGTCGTACACCGCCTCGAAGAGATTGGGACACATTATGTTACATGGGTGGAGGCCCCAGCAGGCACTCCTATTGGTAGAGTCCTCGATAAGTTGCTGAAGCAGTTAGAAGACCTACCCGAACATGGAGGCCCATTTCGCAAGTTCTGGAAGGATGGGGAGATCTTTCACACCCCACTCAGCGAGTCGGCCAAGGAATTGCGACTCAAGGCTGTCGACATCGAAGAGTTACAGAGACTTGTTTATGGGTATCAGAATGCATGTCAGAAGTTGGAAGGGGCAGATAGGGAGACTAGTAAGGGAAGCTGGGAAGCCTGGTGCGAGCAAGCTGCGGAAGGAGGAGGCTCTCAGATTTACAGGCATCTGAAGGGCCCCGAAGAATTACACGAAGAAGTAACCCTGACAGACCACGGGCCCTCATCTTCTCTGCCCAACCTCGTCCAAGCACAACTTGAATCTTGGGGTGAGAAATGGCAGTCTACTCCAGAACCCCAGAGACTCCCCGAATGGCTCCAATTTCGGGCACGATATTGGGTCCCAGCAGAAGTCCCACCTGCTAAGCTCAGGAAGATTGCCCGAGGTTTCAAAACCAGGACCTGTCAGCCAGACGGGTACCACCCGAAGCACATTGGTATGGCCTCCGACGACGGGCTGATTACGCTGGGGAAGATTTACGTCTTAATGGATATGCTAGGGGTAGCACCTTCCTCCTGGCATGAATTGCAGTTATTACTTGCCAGGAAGCATAAGGGAGGAGGCAGAAGATGTATTGGGCATCTGTATGCATTCATTAGGGTTCATGGCAAGTTGGGAAGCCGATACTGCAAAGAATGGGAAAGGGAGCACGGCCTTGGTGCCCCGTTTAGTGCCAGCCAGGGCCGTTCCCCAGAGGACACGGTATGGCGGCAATCTGCTAGGAGCGAGGCCCTCGCGGGCCAAGGAGGACATTAGTTCTCTCTCCTATGGGACCTTAAGAGCTTCTACGAGATGGTGGATCACCATTTCCTATATGAGCATGGGTTGGCTTTCTCTTATCCCCAGCACGTCATGGTTTTCTCCCTGCATGTGTATCGCTGGGCAAGAAGAGTATTTATGGATGGATGCTATTCTACTAAGCTTTTCCCAGGGAGGGGGATTACAGCAGGGGCATCCCCAGCCACATATGAGGCGAAGACCTACCTCCTCCCTGTCATGACAGAACAGCTAGAAGAAGGGCTGAGCACTAGCTTGCATATTGACGATCTCACGCTCTCGAGCTTTGGCATGCGCACCAATGTTGTATTAGAGAAGTTGATTGAGCTGGCCTTCCATATTCGCAGCCGACTCCACGAATTGAAGCTGAAGTTGGCGATGCCGAAGATTAGCATTGTGGGCAGCTCAGGAGAGCTGGTGGAAAGAGCCAAGAAGACTCTTGGGACTTCAGCAGGTACTGCAGGCTGGGGAGTTGAAAACTTAGGTATCGACTTCCCTGCAGGTAAAACTGCTAGGTATACGGGGGCCCGAAAAGTCCGTCGGCGTAGGTGGCTGGCCTTGACAGCCAGAGCCAAGCGCCTAAAGGGGATCAGGGGCAAGAAATCCAAGGCCCTTCGGTCCCGATTCTACCTTACGGGAGTAAGGTCCACCATCCATTATGGGGCGGGAACCTCTGGGTTCACGCCGTCAGAAATATCTAGGTTGCGATCCCTTTCGGCAGGTGCCTCCGCCTTCCACCTCAGGTCAGGACAGAGTGATCTGTGGTGGGCCACACTGGATCTTCAGGACCCGCTATCTCTTGCAGGAGCTTGTCTAGAGCGTTACTGCCAGGAATGGTGGCGAGCTACATCTCCAAGACCTGAGCTGGAAAGGCACGCTGACCAACTGACAGTATTTGAATTGCGGGATGCGTTCTTAATTGCTCAGGATAGGTTGACCCACACAAGGTGCACTTCATGGCTTGGAAAGGTGTGCGGCCCTATCTCACAAATGCTGCCATGGCTTAGGAAAGGACAGTGGGCCATTTTTAGCCCAACACACTTTGCCTCATCTACGGGCAAAGAGTTCAATATAACAGAGACACCTCCCAGAGTGGTCTCAAAGGAGTTCGTTGCAGATGTAAAGGAACAGTTGATCCAGCAGCATATAGGTAGGGTGTTACCGCCAACCAGCCCCATAGTCGAAAGGGGGCTATGGACGGAGGGATTTAAAACTGCACTTAGGAGAGCTTCGAAGAAGCTCACGTTTAAGCAGGTGCAGTTGGTTAGGTCTATGTACTGTGGAAGTTGTACCACGGGATCCAAGCTTCAAGCTTGGGGATTTGAAACAGACGGGCTATGCCCATATTGCCATAAGTTGGACACGGCATACCATCGCATATGGGAGTGCCCATTCTTTCAAGAAGCTAGGGATGAATACCTAGAAGACTTTCAAACCAATGCCCTGGCCCAGGGGCCTGATGACCCTTTCTTCAGCAGGCAATGGGCACCCAGGCAAGAACTAGAGAGTCCCATAGAAGACTGAGACGTGATTCATTTTAACGAAAGGGGAAGATGCCCACCTGGCAACTTCGCAGGAGACCTCCCGATCTTTATAGATGGGAGTGGACTCCACCCAACTTTACCTGGGGTTGCCAGGGGAGGCTGTGCAGCTGTACAGCTTAACCAGGAGGGGGCCCTCCTTCGAGCAATTCGGACCCCGCTGCCTGGCTTCTACCCCCAGAACTCGGGGCACGCAGAGCACGGTGGGCTAGGGTTAGCAGTAGCATTCTCTGACTACCCAAGGACGGCTCCCATTATCGCCGACTACTCTGGACTTTTCAAAGGTCAAGACCCCATCAGAGTGCTAACAGGCACCAATCAATTTGCTGGCTTCTGGCGGGCCATTGCTCGCACAGTGGAACCCCAGCGTTGGCCAGAGCTCCAAAAGGTAAAAGCCCATAGGAGCACCTCTGAAGCCACTACAGATCAGGAGCGGTTCCTAATACAAGGCAACAAGGCAGCGGACTGGCATGCAGGCCAGGCAGCAGCCAGCCATGACCTTGACCCTGGCATCATAGAAGAGCATGACGCCAGCGTAGAGCTCTACACCAACCTTCTTATAGGAGTAGGGCGCATGCTAGACCTCTGGCCCCACAGGGAAGAGCTATATGGGAGTTTAACCAAAGCATCGGCACCTCGAATACCGAGGCCCGTTGTGGACTATCACCAGCCCCATTGGACTGGAGCAAGCTTTCGATGTATCCGATGTTTTGCGGCGGTAGGGCCCAAATCCACCAAACCTTGCAGGGCGCAGCCTGTAGCGCTCAGGAACACTCTTGAGACTGCGAGGCCCCTGCAACATGCATTGCAGGTTGGTTGGATAGTAGGGTCCCGTTTGCCTATACTATTTTGTGTTCGTTGCGGGGCCTTTGCAACTGGCTCAAAGTCGGGCAAAAAGCTCATGAAGCCGTGTGATAATAAAGTCTCCTCGGAGCTACGCAAGCTCCGCCGTGGACAGGTACCAGCAACCACTCTCCATTTTGAAGATGTAGGCCCAATTTCGGGGTTGTATACCGTCTGGTGTGATATGGTTTATGACGACGCGGCCCCACCCCTTCTAGAATCTGTCGCCTGGGAATGCCCTTGGGGACCAATGGTGATGGCTGACATTGAAGGTCTCAGCATTAGCACTGTCTGCAGCAACGGCACTGTCAGCCATGCCAGGCCCTATGGGGGACCAGACTTTCTTTGGGAGGGGGGAAGGGGGGTTATTTCTTGTTGCGTGCGCTGCTGCTGTTCCTGCCTTGCCCCTATGCCTGCGTGCGGTGTGGGTTTATGGGGAAGGGATGCCTCCGCGACCTCGAAGCTGCTTTTGGCAGCCGGCTGGGGGAGGAGGAGGCTGTGTGCGTGGGGGTGTTTGTGTGCGTGTGTGTGCTGTTTGTTGCGTGCGCGCGCGGTGGAGGAGGAGGCCCTCCCCCCACCCCGTAGCAGCGCCAGCAGTGACAGCGCAGACATATAACACTGTCTATAAGTAGCCTTTCTATCAAACTAGGGACTTTGGCTTGGAGGGCGAGCGAGGGCAATGGAGCCTGTGGCCAAGAAGATGCCGAAGAGCAAGCCCATGCTGCCCAGGCCCAAGCCCAGGCCTAAGCCCAGCAGCAGCAGCAGCAGCAGCCTTGCGCCGAGACCGATCGGGACCAAGCCTGGTGAATACGGCTTCTATGGTCCTGTGCCGTACCTGAGGCCTAAGGCCTCGGGTGGGAGTGGGAGCGACAAAGCACCGCTCCCGCGTGAGCCGCCCCCGGCCCACCTCTTGAAGAGCAAGAGCAAGGGCAAGGGTAGGGCCATCAAGCGCAAGCTCAAGATTGACCAAGTCAAGATTTTGAAAGCCAACCTGTCAAAGGTCCAGGAATATGTCCGCCACCTCAAGTGCAAGCTGAGGGACCACGGCGTATCCAGCAGCTCTGACGTGGACTGAGGGCTGCCCAGTTAGGCAGCGTAGGGCGAGTAAGAATAAGGGTCTATATAAGAGTTTATATAAGGGTCTTCCATTTTCTTCTATAACAGTACTCGCCCTACAAATTAGGAGTAGACCAGGTCCTCCTAGGCGTTGGTGCCAACTCGTCCAGTCAGCGTTGCTGGGGTTTTGATTTTAAAAGGGACCCAACACATTATGAGGAGGATTAGAGGATTGCGGAGCAATCAGATGGGGTAGAAGGGTCCCGCCTCCCCTCCTCCCCCCTGCCCTACAACGTGGCCACCACGTTCGGCGAGCTGATACCAGCTGCGCGGGCAGGGAGGGGCATGGGGGGAGTGTTTACCCCTCCGCATTTCCTTTCCCCTTTTCTCCTTCTCTCTCTCTCCCTCTCTCTCTTCTTTTGGTCGGATTTGAGCTGTGTCCACTTTAGCTTGCTTTAGTGTTCTGCTCGTCTTGACCTTTCGAGTCTTGAGTCTTGAGGAAGAGGAGGAGGCCAGAGGCTTTCTTGGGACAGCCTGGGGCTTTCTTTAGGCCGTCTTGGGCCGTCCAGGGCTCCTTTTGCGCCGTCTCGAGGCACTCTTGGAGGCCTCCTGGGCAATGTGGGGCTCTCTTGGGCTGCACCTTGGGAGCCTTTTGGGGCCTTTTGGGGTTTCTTCGGGGCCTCTTGGGGGCCTCTTGGGGTTGAGAGCTCGAAGTGTCCGTTCGGGTCCCCCGTGTGGGCACTCTCCTGGAGCCGTCTTGGGGGCCTCTTGGGCCGCCTTGGAGACGTCTGAGGCCGTCTTGGGGCCCTCTTCGGCCGTTGCGGGGCCCTCTTGGGGGCCTCTTGGGCCGTCTCGGGGCGATCTTGGGGGCCTCTTGGGCGTCTTGGCGCGTCGGAAAGCGGAAGAGGCAAGGACGCCAACATTGTTCGAAAACGTATGGGAAATCCATGAATTTTGCCTCGTGGGGCTCTCATGGGGAAGCTCCTGGAGGCTTCTTGGGGCGCTTTGCAGGCCTCTGGGGCCGTCTGGAGGCCGTCAAGGCGTCTTGGACAGATCGTTCGGCGATTCGGGGTCATCTTGGACTGTCTTTGGGGCCTCTTGGGGCACTCTTGGTCCGTCTTGGGGCTTTTTGGGGGCTCCGGGGCTCCCAGGGGGGGCGTCGTATCTGACCCCCCCCCCGACCCCCCCCCCTCCGCGGGGGATGGATCGAAGGGAAGAGACTTCCTTTCGACTCATAGACGACGTTGCTCAACTTCGCTTTGGCTGGTGCGCTGAGGAGATCCCTGGGGAAAGGGGGGGGCTTCGACGAGCCTAGAGACGGGGGAGGCAGGGAAAGGGGACGACAGAGACGACGACCAACGAATGACGGAGATGACGACTTGACCGGACAAGCCCCTCACACACGCCGACAGGGTTGGCGGAGTTTTTTAACACGCGCCCCCCACGGATTTGCTGATCACAAGCTGACATTACCCAGCTGTCCGCGGCAAACGCCGCCACCGTGCCCGTGCAACAGTGCTGCAGGAAAGAGTCTAGGTGTAGGAACAACGAAACTCCGACGAGTGGTCTGCTGAGGACGGGTCGTGAATTCGACCTCGTCTTCGTCTGTGCGGTAGGAAGAAAGTCCAGTTCATACCCCGCGGCAGTTCAGCGAGTGGTCTGACTTGAGGACGGTCGCGGTTCCGACAGCGTCCGCGCGGTAGGGAATAGGACGAAGAGGAGGAGGAGGAGGAGGAGGAGGAGGAGGAGGAGGAGGAGGAGGAGGAGGAGGAGGAGGAGGAGGAGGAGGAGGATGGGGAAACAATGAGGACGATGGGGAGAACATTTCTTGGGGCACTCCTGGGGCCTCCTGGGGGTTTCCTGGGGGCCTCCTGGAAGGCCTCTTGGGGGCCCCTTGGGATCCTCCTGGGGCCTCCTTGGGGCCTCGGAGGCTGCCTTGGGGAGGCGAGTGTCCCATGTGACGCCTCTGGAGGCTGTCTTGGGGGCCTCTCTGGGCCGTATTGGTGCCCTCCTGGAGCGCTGCACAGCCGGGCCGCTGAAGAAGGAGCACCTACTTTTCAAAAGGGGCCCGGGCGTTCTTCGGGTGTGCGTGCGCTCCGCTCTTTTTGGGGCTGCGATCCCCCCTCGGTGCCCCCTCGGACTTCGTGGCTTGGTATCGCTCGGACGTGTGTTTTTTTTTTTCTCGACGCGGATGATTTAGGAGCATCCTCGATCATCTGGCGAAAACACCACGCACGAAACCGAAACAAACACAGGGAATGGACGTCCGAGCGATGGCGGGCGTGGGCTTCTTTGGGAAAGAGGGGCCCTCTTTCCTTATGTGTCGTCCCTCGGGTCAGCGGCCCGACTGCAGGGCTGTCTTGGGGCCCTCTCGGGAGCCTCTTGGGCGATCTCGGGGTCCTCTCGGGCCGTCTCGGGGCCTTCTGGGGGTCTTCACGGGCTGCCTTGGAGTTACCCTGGGAGGCCCCTGGGACGTTTTGGGCGATCGAAAACTCGGACACCAAATAGGCGATGATTTCAAAATCCCTCAAACGCTTAGAGAAATCAATGATTTGGGCCTCCTCGGGCTCGTCTGGAAGGCCTCTTGGAGCGGGGCCTATCGGGCCGTCTTGAGGCCGTCTTCAGATCGTCTTGAGCAGTCTTGTGCCATCTGGAGCTGTTTGGGTGTCGTCTTGGCGGTCTGAGAAGCTATCCTCAAGGCCATCTTGGCCGTTTGGAGGGGAACACATGTTCTGAGGGGACGGTTTCTCCACGACGGGAGTGCGGGGGGGGGGGGGGGCGGGGGCTAGAAAACATCAAGAAGCCTCCAAGACAACAGACGAGCATTCTAACACGACCACCTTGCAGGCACGGTGGCATCCACGCATGGCGATTATATCTCCAAATCGTTGCCGTGTGAGCAGCCGTCGAACCCCTGAGACCATGTGACACTTCCGCTCTACAGAACCGCTCTTTCCGTTCCCGTACCGGCCCAGCTCTAACACGCCCACCGTGCAGGCATGGTGGCGGATATTTAAAGTGAGATCGGTACTTGAAAAGTCAGGCCGGTACATGGTGAGACTTGGAGAGGCAGTTCGATGGATGGGTACGGTTGTCCTGAGGGGTGTCCCGTCATTGTTCTGTTCTTTGGCCAGCCTCGTTATCGGTTTTTTTTATGTATACCAGAACCATGCGGAAAGTTCTGAAGAGGATTCTTGCGGGTTTTTCTCCGGCTTCCTGAGCGATTCTTTGGCGAGCCTTGCGTACTCCATAGGCGCTTTTCGGATTCTGCAAGATTCCCCGGGGATTCTCAAGGATCCTCCCTCAGAAGTTCCCAAGGTTTTTTGAAGTTGTCTTGAGTGATTCCTAAGGCTTCTTGAAGGTTCCTGGAGATTCCGATGGATTTCTTTGAGTGGTAATTGAGGGAGTCCTGAAGGGATTCCGATGGAGATTCCTCAGGGATTCCGAGGTTTGAACATGGTGATGCTGATGCTGATGGTGATGATCATGGACTTGATGAGGATAGAAGTAATTCGGATGATGTTGGTGATGCTGAGTCTGATCATGATGTCTGTGATAATAGTGGTGACGGTGATACTGATGTCCATGTTGGAGACGCATGCGATGTATATGATGGCGAGCTTGTTGACGATTCTGATGGCAATGGCGAGGGTGGTGAGTATGACGTGAGTTGTAGTTTCGCTGCGAGAGAGCATGAAGCATGTTTGCATCGATGGTAGCGATTGATTTGCATTGCTCTGCACGGTACTGGATTGCTTTGCAGGGACTCGCATTGTGTTGCATGTCGTTGCAATGCGGTGCTTTGCTTACGCTGCTGCGGTCCGATCGATGTGTTGGGTCTACGCAGCGGCCGTTGACACGCGATGACGTATCCACACATGGTGGTGGACACAGGCTTAGAGCAGGTTGCACAGTTCAAGTTGATCCCAATCACATCATGGCCCACTTGATTTCTGAAACAGCACACGGGCCGTTTACATCGCCTTTCTCTTTGAGTGCAACCAATTGGCCACACGACACCCATCGCCCGAGCGGGGGTTACGCAGAAAGCCCCAGCGGGTGCACAGACACTTTTACTTGTCACATGAGATACCAACGTCCAGTCGATTGCGCCAGCGTTCTCGCGCAAGCCTCCCGCCAACAACAGAGATCGCACGTGGGCGCACTCCTACCTACACGGGTTGCCGCGTGGGTGCCCTGCGCGGGCCGTCGCACACGGTCGCCGTGCCCGCGTGCATACGATCCAGGTGCTCGGATTGCCGGACCCCCAGTCTTCCTTGAGTTCTGACATTGTTCGAACGTGTGGCAGTTTTCTGGACAGTCTTGGACCATCCTGAGGAACAACACGCACGGGGAGTTGACGTCGGAGCGATGGCAAGGACGTTTTTCTGCTCCATGGGTCGAGGGGGCCTTCTTTGGCCTCACCCTCTTCGGGGGCGGGCCGATCAGACAAGTGTACCGCAGCCCCCCTCCTACGTCGTGTTCCTGACAATGGTTTAACGACATGTATCGGCGGCGAGCGAGAGGAGGAAGTTAGAAGGAGAAGGCCTTCTCAGAAGCTTTCTGAGATTTCCCCGAGGACAGAGGAAAACTTCTCAGAATGGGCACGGGCTTCTGAGAAGTCCCGCCGCCTTCGGAGAAGGCCCCCCCCCCTTCTCACTTCCCCCCATCGCTCGCCGCCAAATGTGAGACCTCGGTCTCGACGCCCACCTGGAGCCCCCCGCGTTCGCTGGCGGCTCGCGCCGCGCGCGCGCGCCGCGCGCGCGGAAGGACGCTGGCCGGGCGTGCCTCTGCCCCTCGCCCAGGCCGCCTCCTCCTCCGCCTCGTGTTTTCGCGCTGTCCCTCGTGCTCCTGGCTCGCCTCCCCGCCCTTCCGGAAAAGGCTCGCAGACACACTCTCGCTGGCATTGTGGAAGTCGATTAATGGAGGGGAAGCGTGCTGCCAAATAGTTTCCCGATGCCTGAAAGATGTTTCAGCCATGGCTTAAACGTGTTGGAAGCATGCTTGAAACATGTTTGGAACATGTTTTACACATTTTCAACACACACTCAAAATTCAATGATCGGGTTGTTCGAGTGTCCATTGTCGTGGCATCCACAACGCCGGCAGATCCTGGGAGCCCTGCGTGCCTTCGTGGTGTTGCCTGCAGCTCGTCGGCCAGCAGCAAGCAGCGTCTGAGAGCCGATGAGACAGCGCACGGATTCGGCGTTGACTTAGCGTCGATGAGCGTCGATTCAGCGGTGACGAGTGTCGATTTAGCGTCGATGTAGCGTCGACGAGCCGATGAGATAGCGCGGATGTTGCGTCGATTTAGCGTCGACGAGCGTCGATTTAGCCTTGACCCGCGTCGATCCGCAGGATCCGACAAGGTGGCATGGGAGGCTCCCAGGAGTTGCCACTGAAGTATGCTCGCAGCAACGCCATGCCTGCCGAGGGCCGTCCTGGGCCCCAGGATGGTCGGGGGCGGAAAAGAGGGGGGTGATGACTAGGGGGGGTGGATATCATGGCGGGGGCCATGATATCTCCCCAGATTTCATGGCGCCTCTTCTTATTTCATTACGTCCCTGGCCTCCCCGCTGGGCCGCGCACGTGCCGCCGGTCATGATCTGCACCCCCCCCTCTTGGACACTCCCCTCTTGGCCGCTCCCGAGATGGTCCATGGACTGGCCCCCGGTGAGGAGCCAGGAAGGCGTACACACCATGTCAGGGCCCATGATGACCCTGGCCAGGCTGCGTACTTGTGTATGGGTGGTTCCTGCTCGTCCCTCGTTCTCCCTCTCCTGCTCATCCCGCTTCCTTGTCTTGATCCTGCCATTGTCCTGCCGGTATTCCTCCCACCTCGCTCTCAGCTTCTTCCTTCCTACTTCGCCATCCTCCCTACTTCGTCATTGTCCCTGCTCCTTCGTCGCCTCCCTCCTCCTTCTCCTCCTCCCAGCTCTTCCGTCCACCTCATGCACCCGTCCATCTCCTCCCTCCTCACTCACTCCTCACTCTTGGCTCTGTTCCTCCCTTCCTCCGCATCTTCCCTGCTCCGTGCTTCCTTCTCTTTCCTTCTCCTCCTCCTCCTCCTCCTCCTTCTCCTCCCTCCTGCCGCCCCCTCCTGCTTCTCCTTTCTTGTCCCTCCTCCATCCGTCCCCTGCTCCCTGCTTGTTTGCATCCCTGCTTCGTCCTTCTTTCGCTTCCGTCTCCTTCCTCCCCTCCTTTCTCCCTTCCCCCTTCGCTCCGTTCTGCTTCCCTCCACTCTGCTCTGGACGCCATGTAGCTTGTCCGAGCAGCGGTGTTGGGATTGATCGTTCCTCACGGCACACGCTGGGCAGTGCAGGTGCAAGCGTACATATACATGCAATGCGCGCGAGGGAACGCACGATCAGAGGCCCCATAAGCTTCCAAGATGGAGGCTCCACCTCGATCCTGGCTCGTGGTTCTTGGGCTTGGGATGTGCACCGAGATTATTTGTGTCAGCGTGTTTCAATCCAGGGAATCTGGGACGATTGCTCGAGCCTTGGCATTATCCAAGTTGCTGCCGTGCATGTCTGTGCCCGTCGAGCATGGACGAGCGCCCCACAGGCTGCGAGAATCCTTATCCGTTGGATGTGAACGCGGCTTGCGATGCAGGCGCTCCCCTAAAATCGAACGTGAGGATGATCACTGAGAACAAAAAGAGCCCCCAGCCCTAGTAACACGATGGAGACGTGGCCTCACTTAGGTCCCGTCTTCGCATTTGGGATACTAATTCTGGGCGGTTTGGTCTGATAGATCTGCAGAAAAGAGAGAGAGAGAGAGAGACCCCTTACGGTGGAGGCGTTCGTCAAGGAATGTGCCCAGGAGGTTTCAGATCCTGAAGGGTTCCTTATCTGATGAGTGCGGCGGTAATATGTACGGCCACTCCACGATTGGAGCTCAACAGGCTTCCAGAGTCCGGGCTCCTTATCCAAGGGTTCCTTATCCTATGCCTTCGCCGTATCCCTAATGTGCTGGGCCCTCCTAACTTTTAGGTCCCCTCCCAAAAGGGTTCTGGGTACTCCTGCTGCTTCGCAGATGACGGCCTGAACTGGCCGCGTGGCGCGGCTCAGGCCTACACATTGTTCATGTCTCATTCTTCGAGAGTTCTTTAATTGTTTGGGGGGCCAAGATCCTTTCATTTCTAATTGTTCTATCCTGGGCCTCTTCCTGGCCACTAGGGGGGCCAGGAACAATAGAAACGAGCACAATTAGAAATGAGCACGATTGGAAATGAAGGACGTGTACACTTTGCATGTTCGGGGCGTCGGGCGCCGGCGGAACCACAACGGCGGCGGGCTCGCCGGAGCCGGCAGAAGGTCGGCAGAAGTCAGAGGAGGAGAAGGCACCCATACCTCTACCCTTCCCCCGTTCTCCCCTTTTCGGGCCTCCTCGGAGGCCCTCGTCGCCACCGCTGGATTCGCCTCGAAATCCTGGTCAGAACGCGCCCCAGGAGAGGCCCAGGGAGTAGCGGTATCGGTACCTCTTGCTTTCCCCCAAGAAGGCGGCGGAAGTACAATGAATACGTGTTCTCTGAACAGCTTGCCTGGCAGGGTCCTGCATCACCAAGATCCCCAAGATCTCATACATGTTGTTCCGCACGGGCTCCACAAACGATGGCCGCCAGATGGTCTGGCATTCCTGGGGCGCACATCGCATCACTACATCACTCCCAGACACCCGACGACGTGTTTTCGTCGATGAGCGGCCTCAGAGGTCCCCGCCCCTTCCTCGAGGGCAGGCTTCTCGCCCCGGATCCGCTTTTGAGGCTCCCGGGGCCCGATGGCGAGCGAGGCCGATGTGGAGGAAGAACCGCCAGTTGATTCTATAGCAACTCGTAATTCTGTTTTTCGCATCGAGTAGCTTCTAGAGTCGATGAGATAGCGCCGATGTAGCATCTTTTAGCGTTGATCAGCGTCGATTCAGCGTCGATGAGCGTCGATTTAGCGTCGGTTGGCGTCGCTTCGCAAAAGCCGGCATGGTGCTACGGGAGGCCCCCATGAGTTGCCACCGAAAGTTCAGCAATCGTCTCGTCGGATGTCTTGGTCTTCGTCCTGGATACAGTCGGAGCGCCTAAGAAGGAACCCTTTTCGTTGGAGAGGGGCTCGGTGTTCCTTGATTGTTCCACAGCTTGCCTTGGGTTTTCCTGAGGTTTTCGATGGGACATCGAATTTTAACTTATAGAAAAAATGGGCCGCGTTCCTTATTCAGGGTTCCTTAGGTGATCGTCCCGACTGTCGGGGGGACTGGGAAAGGGGGGGTGACGAAATTTGCTGCACGCAGCTGGTTTCGGCCCCGCCGCCGGGCCCATTCCTCGATCCATGGGCGCATCCCGGCGCCGTGAGGCGCCTGGATAGGGAGGAATCAGGAGGGAAAAAAACACGGACACAATTCTTCGCCGATTCCCCAGAACATATTGGGAAAATATGGAGGGTGGGGGGAAGACGAAAACCCCGAACACATGGGGAAACATGGGGAATCCTGTTCTCTGTGTGTATTTATTTGTGTGTCCCTGGCCCCCATTCAGAAGTGCCCACCCCGTGCGCGCGCCAAGAGGCGCGAGCGCCGCAGCAGGGCACGCCCCCCTTTTGGCGGCAGCCCGCACGTCCCGCCGGCGGGACCCCCCGCCGGGCGGCCGGGCAGACTCCGAGGGCCATGCCGCGATGCTGAGGCCCAGGGGCCGCGCCCGCGCAGCTTTCCTACAGGTGGGAGGGAGGAGGAGCGGCAGCGAGGAGGTCCACGAGGCCTCCCCGAGCTGGGGGCTGGGGATGTCGCGAGCGAAACGGGGGGGACCACACCACCAGGGAGATCCCCATTGCTCCTCGCAGCTCGTCGCCCTGGCGGTGTTGGCGCCGCCATCCTTTGTTCCTATACAGAGGAGACACATGCCAAGAAACATCCTGCTTGCCTCCAGGGTCTCTTGGGTTTCGCTGGTTTTGTGGAAGCTGTGGAAGTCGATCAATGGAGAGGAAGCGTGCTGCCCGATAGTTTCCTGATGTCTAAAGCATGCTTCAAACATGTTTTAAGAATGTACAAACAAGTCTGAAACGTGTTTAGAAAATGTTTGACACATTTAAAATGAATGTTAAATTCAATGGTAGGACTGTTAGGGTGTCCATTGTCGTGGCATCCACAATCCTACAGAGGAGACCCATGCCAAGAAACATCCTGCTTGCCTCCAGGGTTTCTGAGGTTTCGATGGTTCTGCGACGGAAGGCGTGGCGTTCCCACGCCCAAAATCCATGGACGTCCTGGGGTCTCGGGGTTGGGTTTCTTGTACCTGCGCTGGGCCCCCTGGCAGCGCCTCCGGCGCCGCCTCTGGCGCGCTCCGCGCGCCAGGGAGAGGGGTCTGGCGCAGATCCAAGAAATCCGCGCGGAGCGCCAAAAGTTTATGTTTATGCAGTTTTTTTTTTTTGTTCTAGCCCCCTCGTCTTTCTTGTCCTCTTCAGATCCTCTGATCCGTGTCTCATCGTCCTTTCTCCGACCCCCTTCCGCCTCCACCTCCTCGTCGCTGCTTCCTCCCTCGTCCTTCTCCATGTGCCACCCGTCCGCTCCATCAGTTCTCTTTCTCTCTCCCGCCTGCCCCCCGCCGCCTCACTTCGGCCCAGACCATTGCTCCCCCTCCTCTCCCTCTCTCTCCCCCTCCCTCCCTCCCTCCCTTTCTTCTCCTTTCTAGTCCTTCCCTTGACCGCCCATGATCATCCATCCTCCCCCCTTCATCCGGCTCCCTCCTCGTCTTCCTACCTCTCCCGGACCATCCTTGCTATTCTTCCTCTCTCTCCAACCTCCTCTTCCGCCTTTCCTTTCCCTAACCTCGCCGTCCTCATGTTCATTGTCACCTTCCTTTTCTGTGCTACTCCGCAGGCTTGGGGATGAGGCCTTCGAGTCGGCCTCGCTGGAGGAAGGGAACGGGCAAGAGGACTGAGTCATCCGCTGCTCAGCATTACGCAGTGAGGTGACAGGTGTAACGCAGGCGAACCTTAGGAGGAATGCAGGGGGTCAGCTGAAAGTTATGTGGCGTATCTCCATGTCGGCCGAAGTTTGTAAGGCTGAGCGCGAAGACTTGTTCCCACCATCTTCGCTAGCCATCAGCAGTCAACACGCTGAACTGATGATCAGATCGGGTTCGGAAGGAGGGGGCTGTTTCTTAGGCTCTTGCATGGTTGCTCCGCTGGTGCGCCTCGTGCACCCAGACGCACATGCGGCCAAAAAGTGACTTTGCTCCAACTTCGGATGGGAGTCAGAAACCAGTTCGAGACCAGCTGAGGCGTTCCAAGAAGGGCCTTGCCTCCGAGGATCGAAGGGGTCGCCATCTCTTCCTCGGCGGAAGGTCGGCGGAAGCAAAACGAGGCCGCCCCCGCCGGCTACCGCCCAGCGGAAGCCCGCGGAAGCTCGGCGAAAGGCGGCGGAAGTGCAAGAGGCGCCCTCCAAGAAACGAACACGTTTTTGGGTTCCAGGCTTCCGAGATCGCCCAGTTCAGCTCGGGAGCGGCAAGGAGGGGGGTGATGACTAGGAGGGGGTGGATATCATGGCGTGGGCCATGATATTTCCTCTGATTTCATGGCGCCCCTTCTTCCTTTATTGCGTTCCTGGCCCCCATGCTGGGCCGCGCACATGCCGCCGGCCATGATTTGCGCCCCCCCCATTTTGGACACCCCCCTCTTGGCCGCCCCCGATCAACGCGGGAGTTCGAAGCCAGGTCAAGGTGCACTCGGGGCGGTCTGTCGTGGGCCCCGGAAGGCCTCGCGTCGGCGCGCAGAGTCTCTCGCGCACGGGGGCTTGAGTTTCCCTCGTGGCCCGCCCTCCCCTCGGGGGCGGCAAAGAGGGGGGTGATGACTAGGGGGGGGGGATCTTATGGCGGTGGCCATGATGTTTCCCCAGATGTTATGGCGCCTCTTCTTATCGGCGGATTTCATTACGTCCCTGGCCCACTCGCTGGGCCGCGCACATGCCGCCGGTCATGATTTGCGCCCCCTCCTCTTGGACGCCCCCCTCTTGGCCCGCCCCCCCCCCCGCACTGGCTTCTGGCGTCGCGCTCCCGGTTCAAGCCGACGCGCGCACACATGTGTTTACAAATTTCAAGGCGGGCATGTCCCTCTACAGGAGGAGGAATAGGCAAGAACAGCAAAACAACATCTGGGGATCATTGTTGGACTGTTCTGGACATGTGTGTGCAAAGTAAGAGTCTTAAATTAGTCATCAACCTCTCCCTTTTCTTGGTATGATCAACCGAAGAGCGTCCTTTCTCTCGGCTTCTGCTCCTCGGTGCGCCACTCGCACTCCCCTCTCGCTTGTATCCTCCACTCCCTGCCCCCACTCTCCGCCATTCGGTCCCCAGAGGTGGCCCTCGAGACTTCTGTATCAGACCTCCCCTCCTCTCTTCTTCGTCGTCACTCCCCTGCGTGACTGTCCAGACCGTTGCGGCACATTCACGAAAAACGCAAATATGTCATGTCATGTTATGTTCGGGTATGTTCTGTGATATGCTGGTGTCCTCTATTCTGTCATGATGTTGATCTGCTATGTTCTGCCATGTTCTGTCATGCTCTTGCTCTGTCCTGTCATGTTCCGTTGTGTCATATTGTGTTCTGTTGTGTTTGTCGAGGGCGCGAGGCGGAACACCCGGGATTCTTGGGACAACTTGGGGTCTGGCGGCTGCGGTATGCAGGGTGTGTTCTGTTGTGTTTGTCGAGGGCGCGATGCGGGATAACCAGGACGCTCGGGGCAACTTGGGGTCTGGCGGCCGCGGTATGCAGGGTGTGTTCTGTCGTGTTTGTCGAGGGCGCGATGCGGGATAACCAGGACACTCGGGACAATTAGGGCTCTTGCGGCCGCGGTATGCAGGGTGTGTTCTGTTGTGTTTGTCGAGGGCGCGAGGCGGGATAACCAGGACACTCGGGAAAATTTGGGGTCTGGCGGCCGCGGTATGCAGGGTGGGAGTGGCCGGGAGGTCTGTTGCTTCAATCTAGCGACCCCAGCCTGTCCGGTGGGGAACAGCACAAAACACACACACACAACAAAAAACAACCAGACGGAACATAACAAAACAAAAACAAAACACAAGCCACGCACACGCACACAAACATGATTAACTTATGGCTCTGACTTTGCACACACAGCTTGACTTCTGTTGAGTATTTCTTGAGTGTTTTGACTGTGTATTCCAAAACCCGCCTGCAGGAGGGCACGCCCGACCTAATACAAGCTCGAGAGGTCGCCCCGTGTGTGCACTCTTCCAACGGAAGCGCGCGCCCCCACCCTCGCTCAGCGCTGGCGCGGGCACGTGTTCTTCGAACCCAGCGGGAGAGAATCTATCTGGCGAGAGGGAGAGCGACACGCATGAGTGCCGTGTGCGTCTTGTCGTGACTCGCTGGCGCCACGCGCGCGCATCTGCCTACCCTTTTCCGCACTTGGCACGGAGTAGGGGATAGCCTCCAGTTCGAGACGACACGACGACGCTTACTCGGGCTCTGGGCCATACCTCAGGCCTCCCGCGGCCGTTCGGGACGATTCGGACACCACTGGAACGTTCTCGGCGGGGCGCAGTTGCCAGAAGGCATGCCGAGGCGGAATAATCTCGAAGAGCCGACAAGAACATCAGAACATGGGCACGACAGCCGACAGACAAAGAAGACAGGGGGGCGCGCGGCAGGCGGTGGGGCAGGCCCCGACTCTCCACAGTGCCAGAAAATAGCCCTCCAGGCCCATACAGTCAAGACTTAAGTCGGGCCTGTCCCTTACATGGGAAAAAGTCCCCCCCCCCCAAAAAAAGGTATGGGGACTATTTGTTTCGAGCATTTGGGGAGTATGTTTCTAGTATTTTCCATTTTTCGCCCAAAATCCCCCTGTATGGGGACGGGCCCGACCTAAGTCAAGACGATGAGCTCACGAGCGGCTCCGGTCTCTGGCCGCTCCTGAGATCTGGGTCGGGGAATCCCGTCGTGGCCGAGGCTCGAGGATCCTTCGGGCCAGGGCGATGCGACAGATCACGGCGAGGGTTGCGGCCCCGTCTCGTGCCGGGGAGGCCCCAGTCGGCAGACCGATCTTGCCCGGGGAGAGGCGCCGTAGAGAGAGTGGGCCGCCAGTTCTGGTCGCGCTCTGCTGTGGTCGTGTGTTGCTGTTCTGTCACGTCATGCTTTCCAGAACGTCGTATGCCTGAGCACGGGGAGGAGGAGAGGAGGAGGAGGATGGAGAGGAGGAGGAGGAGGAGGAGGAGGAGCAGGAGGAGGAGGAGGAAGATGAAGGATTCACTCGATGTCCATTCGCTCTCCCGCGAACCATGACCGACCGAACGCACATGGAAGGATGCCTGAGCCCTGGTGGGCTCCGCGAACCAGGACCGACCGCTCGCACCTGGAAGGCGCCCGACCCCACGTGCATGCACTTCCAACAGAAACTTGCCTTCCTCTTCCCTCTTCTTCGTCAGTCTCTCTCTCTCTCTCTCTCTCACCGAGCGCGCTCCACTACTTCCAAAGAGCCTACTCGCAAACTTCCGAGAAGCACACGTCCGCTTTGATGTGATTTGTCGTAGATCCTCGGCGGGGGATCCGGGCCATTTGCGAGTAGTTGCTTTTCGGGCGAAGAGAACTATGCACATGCACCGATCCTGACAACGTCCATCCTTGACCCTGGATCGGTGCATATACCTTCCTGGCCAAGGCAGGAGAGCGTATGCACCGATCCTGGGCTCAGGATGGGCCTGGCCAGATTCGGTGTATGTGCATAGTTCTCTTTCCTCTAACTTTGCAAGTAGTGGAACGCGCTCGTCTACTCTCTCTCTCTCTCTCTTCATCCGCCCCTCTGTCCCCTCCAGGGAGCTCTGGGGGCTTCTGCGAGCCGCTGCGCGCAGGAGGGGCCGACCGACCCCACCTCCAGAAGCTCCCTGCCTGGCCCCTTGGGAGACCTCCCGGCAGGCCGCCCACGATCCGCTTCGATGCCCTTCGATCCGCCAGCGGGGGCCGCGATTCCGATTCGAGTCTCGGGCCGGACGAGAGGGGGGGGATTGATTTGGGAGAGGGGGGGGGGTACGAATTGCAGCTGGTTTGGGGAGACGCGGGAGGCGCCGGGAAAATCAGCTACGCGAGCTGATTCTCCCCCCCCCCCCTTTTTATGCTGTCCCCCCCTTTCGCCCGGCCCGAGATTCGCCGGCCGCGGCCGCGATTCCGATTCAGCCAGAGCCCGGCGCGGCGATGCGATGTCGATTCGATCCGGGGCGATCCGTCGGCGATGTGAGCCGGTTCCGATCCGATGCGACTTCGCGATTCGATCCAGCTCGGGCCTGCCTGGTCTCTCTAAAACGACGCGAATATCGGGACAAAATCGGATCGGGATAACTCGGAATCTCTGAGTATCGGCGGGTTTGGAGGATGTATTGGGCGCCGCGGCCGCTCCAGAGCATTCCGGAACGCTCTGAGAGCGCTCCGGAACGCTTTGGAGCGATTTATCCCGATCCTAGCCCTGTTGTACTCTCTTCACACCTTATTCCTCGTCGCTGTTCGTGGTCCTCTCTCTCTCTCTCTCTCTTTTTCCCTATCCGCCTCCTCTGCCGCCGTCGCCCCGCCCAACGGGCAGGGCTCCGCCACGGTCTCGGCCAACTTCTCGGGGCTGACGGACCCCAGGCGCGCGGGCCAGAAGGCAGGGGTCGACCTGCAGTGGAGACCCATACTCAGAGCCCCGAATCATCAGGGGTAACTCGGGTCAGGGCTAACTCGGGTTCGCTTTTCGGGATTCCGAACCTGAGTTACCCCGTGCCCGAGTTACCCCGGATAACTCGGGCGTCCAGAGCCCCAAATCATCAGGGGTAACTCGGGTCAGGGCTAACTCGGGTTCGTTTTTCGGGAATCCAAACCCGCGTTACCCCGGACCCGAGTTACCCCGGATAACTCGGGCGCCCAACATACCAAGAAACGTTTTGCTTGCCTCCAGAGTGCCCTGGGCTTTTTGTGTTTCGATGGTTTTGCTACGGAAGAAGTGACGTCCCCACACAAAAAATTAGCCTGGCGAAAGACCCAACCATATGCAGTTGTGGGTATCGCATTCGGGGAAGCCCCCTATGGGGCCACGAAACGCTGTACTGGGTGGGGGGGGACGCATGCGAACCGCGCCACTGGGACCTTCGGTGGAGCTCCCTATGGGGCCACGAAACGCTGTACTGGGTGCGGGGAGGACGCATGCGAACTGCGCCACTGGGACCTTCGGTGGAGCTCCCTATGGGGCCACGAAACGTAGTACTGGACGCATGCGGGCTGTGCCACTGGGACCTTCGGTGGAGCTCCCTATGGGGCTACGAAACGCTGCCCTGGGTGGGGGAACCGCATGCGGGCTGTGCCACTGGGACCTTCGGTGGAGCTCCCTATGGGGGGGCTACGAAACGCTGCCCTGGGGGGGGGAACCGCACACTGGGCTTCGGTGGAGCTCCCTATGGGGGCTGCCCTGGGTGGGGGAACCGCATGCCACTGGGACCTTCGGTGGAGCTCCCTATGGGGCTACGAAACGCTGCCCTGGGTGGGGGAACCGCATGCGGGCTGTGCCACTGGGACCTTCGGTGGAGCTCCCTATGGGGCCACGAAACGCTGCCCTGGGTGGGGGAACCGCATGCGGGCTGTGCCACTGGGACCTTCGGTGGAGCTCCCTATGGGGCTACGAAACGCTGCCCTGGGTGGGGGAACCGCATGCGGGCTGTGCCACTGGGACCTTCGGTGGAGCTCCCTATGGGGCTACGAAACGTGTGAGGGGTGTGCCGAGAGCAGAGGCAAGGAGGGGGAGGAGGGAGGAGGGCGAGGAGGGGGAGGAGGAGGAGAGGAGGTGGGACGCGGGGCGCTGTCTCTTCAAAACGAGGACCCAACACCACAGGATGGTTGGGAATCAATGCCCGTCCTGGGGTCTCAGGGTTGGGTTTCTTGTGGTCGGGCCTGTACTGTAAACGGTGTTTTGGCGATCTCGTGGGCCGCTTTCGTTTCGGTTTCGTCTTGCAGCAGGGGCGGATTGGAGACAGAACGAGGGCAAACGAGCACGGAACGAAAAGCGAAAAGCGTTGCTGAGGCCGAGCCCTGCCAGAGGACGCGGTCGGCTATCTTGGCCTGGGCTGCTCCCGAAGGGGCCCTCTGCTGCGCGTAGGGGTGGCCCTTTGCCGGAGGGGCCATCAGCGAGGGCCCCGAGCCCGTAGGGGTCCCTCCAGCATTAAATCGGGCATGTATCTCTTCAGGAGGAGTACTCAAGAATAGTTCGAAAATAGCCTGGGGACGATGTGCCGTGCGTTGTTTGTTTTTGTTCAGTTTGTTTTGATCATGTTTGAGGTTTGGTTGGGCATTTGTTTACATTTCTTCCCAAACCCACCTGTAGGAGGACATGCCCGACCTAACCTCATCATTGGCTGGTGCGCTTGGCTTTGCCCTCCGCGGTCGCCCAGAGCCGCGCAGGAACGGTCATTCCTGCCCAAGGTCGCTCTTGCATGCAGGCGAAGGGAGACCGATGGCGAAACATTCAGAATCCGCAGCAATTGGACGTGTTCGGTTGTCAGGCAAGTTCTTCCGCTTTCGAGCCGTGCCCGAGCAGTCCGACAGACAGCGAGCCTGGGCACATGTGCCTCTAAGGCTTCTAGGAGGGGATCGGCTACAGAATTGAGTTACCCGCATCTCAGAGATCCAAATCAGGACTAGCCAGGCCACTCATGGGCTCAGATCGGTGTACAAGCCCTCGACGCTGAGCCCAGATGGCACAACCATTGATCTTGGGCTCATGATTTGACTGGCCAGGATGGGCGCAGATGTCTCATGAGTAATGTGTGAGTTCTGATCGTGCGTTCACCGCGTAGCCAGCACGCGTTTGCGGCCCATCGTGGCGGGACAGATCAATGATCGTTTTTGGTGGGCGCTAGGAGGAGAATCAGCAGGAGGAGTGGGAGGTGGAGCGGGGGGAGAAGGATTATGATGATGACCAGGAGGAGGATCAGGAGCACGGGAGTAGGATTGCAGAGATATGTTGGCGTCTCGAATGCTTTTTGTTGCATCGCCCTGCCGGTGTACCCTGACACGCGCCGATCTGATTGTTTCAATCGGCGGCCGAAGAGGTCCCGACCCCTTCGGCGAGTTCCTTGCCCCGGATCCATTTCAGATGACCCCTTGGCTCGGAGAAGGCTCCCGAGGGCCGAAATCGAAGAAATAAACCGTCAGGAGTGAAAAAGCATTTCGTCGGAGATCTGGGTACGGTAGGCTCGTGTCGTATCGACGCGGCGGCGATCCCGACGCGGGCACTCAAGGGTGAACGCCGCCATTGGCCCAGAATCGGCCAACACGGAACGATCTGGCGTTCGGGAGCCGCCGCTCGTGCAGTGTTGAGCGATCGGAAGCCGACGTCAGGGTCGTCACGACACGAACCCGCCGTGTGCGGCAACTGGCCGTCGTGCGAGCCCCCGCCCCTCCAGGCGCACCACCCAGAAGCAGGTCTCCGGCGGGGTCAGCGCGATCATGTTCGACTTCGACGGCACCCTGACTGCCACGCCTGGCGACAGGTCAGGCAGCTTATATCGGGCGTTGCGTGACGGGGGAGTGAAGGCAGGTGCACCTTTCGGGCCGGACGAGAAGGGGGGATGGGGAAAGGGGGGGTTACGAAATTTACTGCATGCAGCTGGTTTCGGCCCCACCGAGGGGCCCATTCCTCGATACCTGCCCGCCTCCGGCGCCCAGAGGCGCTGGGAAAATCAGGTATACGTGAGTTGATTCTCAAACCCCCCCTGTGCTATCCCCCCCTTTCGCCAGGCCCGAACCTTTCCTGCACCTTTCGGAGGTAGACAGAACCCCCACCCTGACACGTCGACACATCGATTGGTGAATTCTCCGTTTTCGGTTCTCGAGAGGGCGCCGCGGCCGTCATTTTCCAGGCTTGCGCCTGCCAGGTTTGGGCCCGAGGTCGTTTTCACTAAACCACGTTTTACTGAAGGGGGTTCTTTCCATCCCCGACAGAGGGAAAATTCAAGAATAGTCAAAAAGATAGTCAGTGGACGACTTTTGGACCATTTTTGGGCATGTCTTGCGTATTTTTGGGGGTAGTGTTTTGTTTTTGCTAAAGGGGGTTCTGTCCAACCCCGAACCTTGGGGTCCCTCAATGGGGCCCTCTGGGGCTCGAACGGGGCACGAAGGGTACACGGCTCTTCGCCCCCCCCCCCCCCCTCCCTGTCTTCACCGCCCCCCACGAAGCACCGCCCAGCAAGTGTTCAGTCGGGCGTGTCCTTCTACAGGAGGAAAATTCAAAAATAGTAGAAACATAGTATGGGGACGATTTGTTTTTCTGTTTTTTGATTATGTTGGGCGTATGTTTTGCTTATTTTTTATTTCCGCCCAAAATCCCTTTGTATGGGGGACAGGCCCGACCTAAGCCGTGCGGCGCAGCGCAAATGATACATTCCCACCGGGGTGGGCAAGTCGGCCGGTGGGACCAAGGTCATGCCTTCAGCCGGGCGCATATGATGCATCCCCACTGGGGTGGGCATGTCTGACGGGGCCTGTTCTCCACCACCACCACCATCAGCTGGAGGGGGGAAGGAGGAGGAGGACGAGGACGAGGAGGAGGAGGAGGAGGAGGAGGACGAGGAAGATGGTGTGGGATGGGACGGCGCCTCAAGGGTCGAGAGAGGAAGAGGAGGAGGAAGAGGAGGAGGAGGAGGAGGAGGACGACGACGAAGAGGAGGAGGAGGAGGAGGAGGAGGACCCCCTCCCAGTTCTGGTGGTGGAGGAGGAGGAGGACCTTGAGGAGGAGGAGGAGGAGGAGGAGGAGGAGGAGGAGGAGGAGGAGGCGGAGGTGGAGGAGGAGGAGGAGGAGGAGGCGGAGGAGGGCGGTTCCTCGGATCGGCGTCTCTTGATTCGTGTGCCCCTGTGCCCCTTCCGTCTCGCGGTGCCCCCTCGCTCGGGTGGCCGCCGGGCCGCTCCCGGGGGGCCCCGCCCGCCCCGTCCGGGGGGGCGGCCGGGCGCGCCCCTGCGCGCGGGTCTCGCCAGCCTCGAACGTATCCTTATCCCCAAGATGGACACGCCAAAAGGCGATGACAGTCTTGGGGATGCGACCTGAAAAACGAAGGGAACCCCTGAGATTGGCACTGTGTTGAGGCGATGCCCAGCTTAGGGATAGGGACATGCTCCAGGCTGGCGAGGGTCGCGGAGGTCCGCCCGGCGGTACAAGATCGCGGAGCTGAAGGAGCGGTCGGGCATGCTGCGGCCGTGGCTCGAGAGGCCGGGGAGGGTGGGCCACGCGCAGAGGGGCAGGGGGAGGGGGGGAGGCTTCTATCGGGCCGGGCGAAAGGGGGGGATTGGGAAAGGGGGGGGTTACAACATTTGCTGCATGCAGCTGGTTTCGGCCCCACCGAGGGGCCCATTCCTCGATACATGGCCGCCTCTGGCGCCAGGAGGCGCCGGGAAAATCAGCTATGTGAGCTGATTCTCAACCCCCCCCTTTGCTATCCCCCCCTTTCGCCCGGCCCGATTCTAGAGAAGGGCCCCCGCTCCTTAGAAGGCGCGGGCCTTCGGTTTAGATGTAAGGCTGGCGCCTTCTGAGGGGCTGGGGAGGGTCGGCCACGCGCAGAGGGGGGTTAGGGGGAGGGTCGGATCAGATGTCGCTTCTCGGCTTTAAAAGGGGTTCTGCCGGTGGCGGAAGTGGTGAAGCGTCGTGGCGCCCCTCGGGAGGCCGGAAAAGGGACATAGCGCCACCCAGCAGGATTCCAATGGGGGCGTTTCACACTCCAGGATCTGCGTGGAATTCACACCGATGTTGTTGAGGCTTATCCTCTGCCATCGCAGATCGAAGTATAGCTTGTTTGTTGTAGGACCCCTGCTTCTTAGAAGGCGCGGGCCTTCTGTTTAGACGTGAGGCTGGCGCCTTCTAAGAAACAGCCTCCTAATAAGCTTCCCCCACCCCATACAGTCGGGGCGCTGCAGAAGGAACCCGTTCCGTTGGGGAGGGGCTCGGTGTTCCTTGATTGTTTCAAAGTTTGCCTCGGGTTTTCCTGAGGTCTCCCACGGGAAATCGGGGTTGAACTGATGGGAAAAAGGGACCTCGCTCCTTCTTTAGAGGGTTCCTTAGGTCAACGCCTCGACTGTACCCCCCTCCTGCGCGCCGGACAGGATGGGGGGGACCGCGAGATCCTCGGAACCATCGCCGTGGCAAGCGCCGGGGCCCTGCGGCCCCCGAGGGGGCCGGGCGGCGGCCGCCTCTCCTCTCCCCCCCTCCCTCCTCCCTCCCCTCTCCTCCCCTCCCCTCTCCTCCCTTTCCTCTCCTCCCCTCTCTTCCCGGGGCCCACGCCCTGGCGCATCCCTTCTTGTTTAAGATCTCGTTTAAGATACGGCAGAGACGGAGCAGGTATAGAATCCAAGTCAGCATGCTTCTCCGATGTCTCGATCACAGACAACATGTGTCACGGCGAGGTGGGCGGCCCACGTTGGGCCGCCCAGCGGTCGCGAGACGGAAGGCCGCCTGCCCAACAGCTGCCGCTGCTGGTCTGGGACAACAGGTGTTGTTATCGGGCACTGTACCCATGTTTCCCGTACTCATCTCGGGCGTCCAAACCCGAGGGCCGAGATCGGGGCGCCTGGACTCGGGGCGGGAGGATCGAACTGCGTATCGGGATCATGGCCTACGCTCCTCCCGCTCCTCGTCCTCCTCCTCCTCCTCGTGCCCCTCCTCCTCCTCGTGCGACCCTCTCCGGGTCATCCATGGTCGTCCTCGGGCGGCCTATACTTGTTGCTCAATCCCCTCCTCTTTCTTGACAGCGAAGCATTCCGAATCAATATTAGTTTCCTCTCTCCCCCGGAGATGGCCGGGGAGTAGGCCGCCCTCTCCGCGTCTTGTTGGTCACACAGGATTCCCAAAGTTGGTCTTTCTCATTTTTTCAATCGACACATCCTCGGTGTATCAGCATGTTGTTGCCGCTGCAGCGTTGGACTCGTTTTAGGATAGGCGCTTCGCTCCCATCGCTCAGGACGGCGCTCTGCGCTCGCCCTCAGCGCGGGCAGCTTCTCCCCCCCTGCATCCCGCTCCTCCGCCTTCCCTTGGTCCTCCTGTTCGTTCGGGTCCTTCCACTGCGGTTCCCGCTGCTGCTGTTCGTCTTCATCTTGCTACCTCCTCCTCCTCCTCCTTTTCCTTCTGCCAATCCTCCTGCTCATCCGCCACGCCTTCCTCCTCCCCCTCATCCTGTGTACGCAGCTCCCCTAATTCCGATTACGCATAACGTGATCGGGTCTTTTTGGGAGTTTCAGGTCCGCTGGGACCCGCGTCGACGGATAGAGAAATAATCAGCGCAATGGGAAGGGATGGGCTGGTGGGGTAGGATGTCAAATATGGCGCCAGCGCACCTGGCTTGTCATTCAACCTTCTCTCCTTCCCCCCAATCCTCACTCCGTACCAAGGTTGGATAAAGGCTTCACGCCCGTGTTCCATCTCCTCCGTCTTCAGCCTGCTTCTCCCTCCGTCCACGACTTCCTCGTACTCCTGCTGTCCCCCATCACCCCCCATGCATCCAGCGCGCGCTCACGAGGCTGGGAGGGGCCGGCATTGTCATGGGCATCATCTCAAAGAGTACCGAGGACACGATCCTCACAGCTCTGGGGGTGGCCCCGCGATGAGCCGCAGGAGGAGGAGGCGGAGAAGCAGCAGCAGCAGCAGCAGCAGCAGCAGCGGCAGCAGCAGCAGCAGCAAAGAGGGAATGACGAGCAGCAGCAGAGATAGAGTGTTCCCACACGCTCTCACAGCGTTCTGGAGCGCTTTGCAGCGGCCGCGATGCCCGGTACATCTTTAAGAACCGCGGGATCTGAAAGATCCAGATGCTTATTCGTTCCGATGTTTTCGTGGTCTTGGCTTCGTCTCAAGTTTAGAGATGAGCAAGAGGAGGAGGAGGAGGAGGAGGAGGAGGAGGAGGAGGAGGAGGAGGAGGAGGAGGAGAGGAGGAGGAGGAGGAGGAGGAGGAGGAGGAGGCAGAGGAGGAGGAGGAGGAGGAGGAGGAGGAGGGGAGGAGGAGGAGGAGGAGGAGGAGGAGGCGGAGGCGGAGGCGGAGGAGGAGGAGGCGGAGGAGGAGGAGGAGGAGGGGGAGGGGGAGGAGGAAGCGGGATATGTTCGCAGAGCTTCGGATTACTCCCAGGGTTTTCCGCGCGGCCCTGGAGGAGCAAGCCAGGGAGGCGGCGGGGCAGAAGCAGCACTGGGGAGCGACAGCGCAACGGACGAGGCGCGCGAGCTGCAAGCAGCGGGACGCGAGCGCACGAGCGAGCGGGAGAGGTAGGAACGCCGTTGCGTCGCAGCGCGGCAGAGGCAATCCGCTCGCGCGTGCTCTATTGTCTCTAGTGGGCCGGGCTGAGGCGCGGCACCAGTTGTCCAGCTGCAAGAGGGGGGGGAAGGCTTGTCGGGCGAAGGGAAACTATGCACATGCACCGGTCCTGGCCAGGCCCATCCTTGGCCCCGGGATCGGTGCATATGCCTTCCTGGCCCAGGCAGGAGGGCGTATGCAGCGATCTTGGGCTCAGGATGGACCTGGCCAAAATCGGTGTATGTGCATGGTTCTTTTTCCTCTAGGTTGGCATCGCTCGGACGTGTGCATGTTTTTCCTCGGCGAGGACCCTGGCGGAGCATCCTGGACACCATCGAGCGCAACAAACAAAGACACACGCACGAGGCCGACAGCATGCACGGGACATGGACGCCCGAGCGACGGCGAGGAAAAGGGGGATGCGGGCGCCAGCGGGCAATGGAGGGGCGGGGAGCACGCGCACGCACTGCGGGGAGGGCGAGGGGCACGCGCACGGCGCGAGGGCAAGAGGAGCGCGCGAGCGGCCGCGGAGCGCCCGGTGGCGCCGACGCCCAACAGCAGTTCCTGTTCATTTTGAAGACGCGCTGTCCGCGCCGCCGCGGCCTGTGTCCATTTGAGACAGAAGGCCGCCCGCTCAACAGCGGCAGCTGTTGGTTCGGGACAACATTTGTTGTTGGGCGTTGTGCCCATTCTTTCCGAGCCCATTTCGGGCGTCCAAGATGGGTGGGTGGGGCGCGGGAGCTGACCGGCAGGTTGCGGTGGTGCAGGGCCGGAGGTCGACGAGGGAGCTGGGCGGGCGCAGGGGAGGAGGAAGAGAGGAGGGAGGGAGAAAGGGAGGAGGGGGAGAGGGAGGAGGAGGGGGAGGGGGAGGGGGAGGAGGAGGAGGAGGAGGAGAAGGAGGAGGAGGAAGAGGAGGAGGAGGAGGAGGGAGTCAGGGAGGGAGAGTGAGCGCGCACGGAGGGAGGGGAAAGCGCAAGGAGGGCGCAGGGAGCTGGAAGGGCGCACGGAGGAGGGAGAAAGGAGGATGGGGAGGAGGTGGAGGGACGAGGATGTGCGGGCCCAAAGACCCCTCCCCCACCAAAGCGAGAAGACAGCAACAACACCACTCCAGCAAAGCATCGCGATGGCAGCAAGACGAGGCGGGCCGAGGAGTATGAGGTCGGCCAGTGAAAACATGCTTTCCTATGTACTCCTAGGAAAGGTACAGCTGGGACCAGGGCGAGAGCACGGCCATGTGCATCGTAGTGCATCTTCGTACCAGGATTAGGGTATCGTGGCCGTTTGGACCGAGGGTGTACTCGGCATTGACACGAGATCGTGATTCCTGCCTGTGAGGCAGGCTCAGGCGAAGCGGTTGCTGGGCCACGGGAGTTCCACCATTGGAGCCCTCTTGACAAAACACGGCTACTCCTCCTCCTCCTCCTCCTCCTCTTCCTCCTCCTCCTCCTCCTCCTCCGCCTCCGCCTCCCTCCTCCTCCCCCTCCCCCTCCCTCCCCCTCCCCCTCCCCCTCCTGCTCCTCCTCCTCCTCCTCCTCCTCCTCCCCTCCTCCTCCTCCTCCTCCTCCTCCCCTCCTCCTCCCCCTCCTCCTCCTCCTCCTCCTCCTCCTCCTCCTCCTCCTCCCCCTCTTCCTCCTCCTCTCCTCTTCCCCCCTCCTCCTCCCCCTCCTCCTCCTCCTCCCTCCTCCTCTCCTATCTCCTCTCCTCCTCCTCCTCCTCCTCCTCCCCCTCCGCCCCCCCTCCTCCCCCTCCTTCTCCTCCTCGCGAGCTCCGCCCGCGGGCGGGCGACCCGCTCCGGCGAGGTGGCGGGGCTCCTGGAGCTCTTCCAGGGCCCCATTGTGGGGAAGGCCCGCCGCCGCCTGCCACCTGGGCAGTCCGAGTGCGTTCCACTACTCGCAAAGTGCCTACTCGCAAACGTCCCAAAAAACACCCGTCTGCTTTGATGTAGTGTATCGTAGATCCCTGGTGGGGGATCCAGGCCATTTGCGAGTAGTTACTTTGCGAGAGTAGTGGAACGCGCTCGCCGATCGGCGGCGACGACGTGGACCTCGACGGCGACGGCGACGGCGACTTCGGCGGCGGCAACGGCGGCGGCGACGGTGACGGCGACGGCGACGGCGACTTCGACGGCGGCGGCGACGGCGGCGGCGACGGCGACGGAGACGGCGACGGCGACGGCCTGGCATTTTTGTTACTCTCTCGTCCGCCGCTTCTTCTGCTGCCAGCCGGCACACGAAGAATGCGCAATCCGCTCAATCCGTCAGCCTCTCTGTCTCTGCTCATCGGGCGTGTCATGGCGTTGACCAGGCCGAAAGGAAAACGGGGTCCGGAGGTTTTCCTCGTTTTCGGCCTCCCGCCTTCCTCCTCTTTCTCCTCATTCCTTGAGAGTGCTGGGGCCCGACCGCAATTATCGATTCCTTTCGCGACGTCGGAGGTGGTCTGAGCCTACACCGCCATGGCGGGGAGCCTACGAGGGACGAGAAGCGACACCAACATCACCAGAGCCACCCAAGGCGGCGATGAGGTCCACGATGTTTCCCCAACCTGGAAAGGTCGATACGTCTTGAGCGGGACGCCGAACAGAAGCGACACCGCGCCACCAATGGTTCCCCACTGTGCCCGTTGGCCATGTGGTGTTGGTGGTGGCGCCCCTGACTTGCTTCTGGACCCCTCAATGACCAGTACCAGCGGCCGTTATGCTTTCGCTCGGCCGGGCGGGCTGGTGCGGGCAGGCCGTCGGCTTCGAGGGCAAGGCGGGCTTCATCGAGGCTCCCGTCATCTTGGCCTGATCTTTGTTGTTTGATAAGTGGGCGCAGTACAATACGTGTGCGCGTTTTCGAAAAAAAAAAAACACACACTCTATGTAAACGCAGTGGGCGCTCTAGACAGGGCCTCGCATTCGAGGATCGAAAGAGTTAGCATCTCTTCCTCGGCGGAAGGTGGCGGACGCAAAACGGGGGCGGCTCTGCCGATGAAAGGCCAGCGGAAGCCGGCGGAGGGAAAATTTGCCCCCCCCCAAGAGATTCAGTTTTGCTGTGTGCGTCACTATCAGCAATGGCTCGTTTCAGGGGATTTTAGCACTTCGGGTGGGCAATGTGAGGGATGCAATGTGTGTACAGTGCGACATACGTGTTGTAATTCATGTGCCGCGCCCCAAGCAGCGCAGGTCATTTGTGTGTGTACAGATAAGAACGAGGGGACCCGAACGGTCTTCCTCCATCTTTTGGTGCGTGGGTGCAGCGGGATTCCGAGATGTGGATCCTTGTTGCTTGTCGTTGACCTGACACTGCTGGGAAATAATTCTTGCTGATCCCCACCTTTGGTGCCCACTGTATTTTTTGAGTTGAAGTCCCCCCTCCCCCGAGGACCCGCAAGCCGCGTTTGTGGCAAGGGAAGGGGAACCATTCGCGCTCCACCTCTGCCCCCGGCCCCCGGTCTATAACAGCAGCGGCTCCGCCTGATATTCGGGGGCGGAAAAGAAGGGGGTGATGACTAGGGGGGGTGGATATCATGGCAGGGGCCATGATATTTCCCCAGATTTTATGGCGCCTCTTCTTATTTCATTACGTCCCTGGCCCCCCGCTGGGCCGCGCTCATGCCGCCGGTCATGATTTGCACCCCCCCTCTTGGACAACCCCCTCTTGGCCGCTCCCGAGATATTTGGGCCACGTGCGTTGACGAAACGTTGCAGTTTACTCCGGAGGAGCGTTCTCGCTTTGGCCTTCCTTGCAATGTATTCAGACGCTGTTTTTCGCGTCCTCAGCTCTTCTGCCTCCCTCTGGCACCCTCTCTCCCCCCTCTTCGTGTCCTGCTGCCTTCCTCGCCGTCTCTTTGTGTTCCTTCCTCCCTCCTCTTCCCATTCTGGGGGCCGCGCCAGCTGCACGCGGCAGACAAAGAACAAAAACATTCTACCCCCCGGGCGTGTCCGCTCGGAGGCGACGAGGGTCTTGGCATCGCTCGGACGCATGCTTTCGGCGAGGACCATCGAAGAGCATCCTTGATCATCGAAGAGGATTTTTCTATCGGCGAGGACCATCGAAGAGCATCCTTAATCATTTGGCGAGTAAACACACACGAAGCCGAACAAAACACAGGGAATGGACGTCCGATCGGCGACGGCGAGGGCGGGTATCGATGGTTTGGGGGTGTACGTGTTGTGCGGCGCGCGAGGAGCGCAGGGCAAGCTGTTTCGAACTGATACAATTTTCGGTTGTCAAAGACGAGTGCGGATCATCACCATCTTGCGCTGACATACACATATATATATATATATATATGCACATGCATATGCACGTACATCTATACATATACTATACATCCACAATACATAAACATCTACATCTACTATACATGTACGTATACATATGCACCTATATATATATGCATACATGTATATATATGTACACACATATACATGTTCCATGTGTACATGTATGTATACATGTATGTATGCATGCATGTATGTATGTATGCATGCATGCATGCGTGTATGCATGATGTATGTATGTATGGATGGATGGATGTATGTGTGTGTATGTATGTATGTATGTATGTATGTATGTATGTGTGTATGTATGTATGTATGTGTGTATGCATGTATGTATGTATGTATGTGTGTATGTATGTTTGTATGTATGTACGTATGTACGTACGTACGTATGTATGTATGTATGTATGTATGCATGTATGTATGTATGTGTGTGTTTGTATGTATGTATGTATGTATGTATGCATGCATGCATGTATGTATGTATGTATGTATGTATGCATGGATTCATGTATGTATGTATGTATGTATGTACGTACGTATGTATGTATGTATGTATGTATGTATGTATGTATGCATGCATGCATGCATGTATGTATGTATGTATGTATGTATGTATGTATGTATGTATGTACGTAAATCGATATACAACAACACATATATACATACATGTATATATAATCGGAGTAGGCCAAGGGGGGGCGGGCCGGTGCCGTACTACCCCATGGAGGGATCGGGGGGGTCCCAGGGCTCCCGTGACTGCGGGGGCCCGCTCCCAAATGCGCCACGACACGCCAAGAGGGCCCTAAGGATTGCCAAGACAGCCCCCTCCCCAGACAACCCAAGTGTGCCCCAAGAGCGCCCCAAGAGAAGGCCCAAAGGGGTCCCGAGGCGGCCCGGGCCCGCCCCGAAGCAGGCCACGACAGGCTAATGGAGGTCCCGAGAGGGCCCAAGACGGTCCCAAGAGGCCCCGAAGATGCTTAAGTTGCCCTCAAGACAGCCGACAAGGACTCCAACACGCTCCAGGGCGGACTCAAGAGGCTTCCCGAGAGGGCCCTGGGAGGCAAGATTCACTAATTTCCCGATGGATTTTGACGGATTTGGGCGTTCTCGCTTTCCCCGCTTCCCAGCGCTCCCTTACGGCCTCGCTCGGCGGCCCTTCAGATTGCTCCAAGACGGCCCACGAGGCCCCGAAGAGGGCCCCAAGACGGCCCAGCAGGCTCCCCAGCCAACCCAAGTTCCAGACACAGCTTACCAGCCTCGAACGTATCCCTATCCCTAAGATTGACACGCCAAAAGGCGATGACAATCTTAGGGATCCGCCCTCAAAAAATAAGGGAATCCCTAAGATTGGCATCGTGATGAGGAGGTGCCCAGCATAGGGATAGGGATAGGTTCCAGGCTGGTAAACAGCAAAGAGACACAACCACAGCTAGGTGGACTTTTCGGGAGGGCCCCTCGGGGGGGAGCACCCGCCGACCTCGACACCTGCGCACTTGGGCTGTGGCTGTTGGTCGACCTGGCCGCCCTGGGACGCCACATCGCCCACATTACCAGTTTGAAACATATCCCTATCCCTATGTTTGACATCACCTCACCTCGATGCCGATCTTAAGGATTCCCTCAGTTTCTGAGGGCCTATCCCTAAGATTGTCCTCGCTGTTTGCTCGCCCATCTTAGGGATAGGGATACGTTCGAGGCTGGTTACCACAACCAGTACGAAGCTGGTGTCGGTGCTCCGACAATTCTCGATGTGCGCAAGACATCCCCCAGCGTGTGTCTGCGATGTGGCTGTGGCCGCCTGCGGTCCCTGCGCAGGTGTGCCCCAAGAGAGCTCCCCAAGAGGGAGCCCAGAGGGGGACCGCCCACCGACATTTCGAGGTCTCTGGCCCTAGAGGCCGCCCGTTGGCCCCCGGGAGGCCACCATAAGAGGCTCCCACGGCGCCCAATATTCCCCCATAGGAAGCCCCAGGAGACCCCCAAGGGGCCCCCAGGGCACGCCGAAGAGGCCCCTCAACATGCCCCAAGAAATCATGTCTCCCGATGGTTCATCATGGGCCCGAGAGTTCCCGGAGGCCCCCAAGGGGCGTCCAGGGAATGCCCACGAGGCCCCCCAACACGCCCCAAGAAATCATGTCCCCAGAAAGCCTTCCTGGGACATGGCTCATCATGGGCCCTGGGCCCAAGAGTTCCCGGAGGCCCCCAAAGGGGCCCCCAGCTCAAGAGGCCCCCCAACACACCCCAACGAACTGTGTCCCCAGAAAGCCTTCTGGGGACATGGTTCAGCATGGGCCCGCGAGTCTCTGGAGGCTTCGAAGTGCCATCATGCTACAGGAGAATTGTCTGGGAAGTTGACTGGGAACATGACTGATCGCCTTCTAGCAGCCCTCCGCAGATCGTTTGGCACAAAGTTGCCCCAAGTGCCCTCTTGAACCGACGATGACGACGACGTCCACGAAAAGACAAAGATGAGGACGACGACGACGACGACGACGACAACGACGACGACGACGACGACGACGACGACGACGACGACGACGACGACGACGACGGCGACGGCGACGACGACGACGACGACGACGACGACGGCGCGCCCCAAGAGGCGACGACGACATTACGAGGACGACGACGGCACGCCCCAACAAACAGGCTCCCCAAGACGACCGCCAAACCCATGCTCCCAGAAGGCCTTCTGGGAACCCGATTCATCCGGCCTCCGCCCCCCTACACAACCATTGTCCCCGGAAGTCTTCTGTGGATTGGCATATTCGTCAAGGCCTGGGGCCTGCTAGAACCATCGCGCGCGCGAAGCGCGCGCGATGGTTCCAGTGTGTATATCTATATTTACATATATAGATATGTAAATATATAGATGTATATGCGTGTGTGAAGATGTATGTGCATATGCATAGGCATGTGCATCCATATGTACATACGCAGGGCAGCGCTGGCGCTTCGCTCTATGCACCTTGGTCCTTGAATGTTTGGCGTGCAGGCGGAAGGGCAGGAATGTAAAACTGAACAACACAGCGATCTTACCTCGTTGCCTTTACCGACATCGTCGTCGGTAAAAACATGTGTGTTCATTATCTTCTCTCATGCTTCCTCTTCCTCTTCCTCAGTCTCGTCCTACCCTGCCAAGTTTTCCCCATGCTCGTTAGCTTTTTTTGCGGAGGCTCCTCCTTGGAGAAGAGAGCATTCCCAAAATCATTCAAAAACCATTGGAAAGTTTCGAATGCCTCTAATGGTTGTCTTCTTTGGGTCGTTTTCGGGCGTCTGGTGGATGTCTTGGGCCTGTTGGGGCTCTCGCGGGGGCCGCGGGGCCGTTCGGCCGCCTTCCTGACCGATTAGGGTCCCGTGCCTAGGCCCAGCAGGGGCTTCCAGGAGCCCCGGAAAGCCCAGGGGGCCTTCTGCACTGCGTGGGCATCCAGGGCCCCCCCGGGGCCACGAATCTGAGGGATCCCGTTTTGGACGGAGGGGGGAGTCTCCACCCTCCTGATTGCAAAAACAAGTAAGATAGGTACATGCGCATACACACATACATATACATATACACGTACATGTATAACATACACACATACACACGATGCATACAAACATACATACATGCCTGCAGGCATACATACATACACCTCGACATACCTACATACTTACCTACCTTTATACCTACATACAGACACACATACGAGCATCACCACAACCGTTCATGTTCGCATACCCAAACATACACACATACATGCATGCATGCATGCATGCATGCATACATGCATACATGAATGCATGCAGATATACATCGTTATTGGACTGACTTGGGTGCCTCTTGGGCCCTCCTGGGCCGTATTGGGATCCTTTTGGGGGCCCCTGACGCCTTCTTGGGGCGGTCTTGGGGGCTTTCTTGGACGTTTTGGAGCGTCGGACCCTCGAACATTAGAGAACCCAATACATTCTGGAAACGATCTTCAGGAGAGTCAATGCTTTTGGTCCCTCAGGGCTTCCTTGGGAACACTCTTGGAGGCCTCCTGGGTTGTCTTGAGCGCTTTCCGGCAGACTCGAGGCCATGGTAGGCGTCTTGGACCGATCTTTCAGCGATCCGGGGCCTTCTTGGGCCGTCTTGGGGGCCGTCTTGGAAGCGTCTCGCACGACGCGCGAACCCCCAGGAGATCTGTGAATGTGCGGTCCAGGCCCCTTCCACAATCTTCAGGGTTGAGGACTGAGGCCTAGGGGATTGGGCAAAGGACTTGAGGAGACTGCGCTTCGTGCCGCAGAGGCACGGTGGCGAGTATATGGATATGTATATACACACGTACATATATATATATATATACAAATATTCATGTATAGGTATACATACATACATACATACATACATACATACATACATACATACATACATACATACATATGTGTATGTGAACACATATAGACGCACACACATAGGTGTATGCTTATGCCTACGTATATCATATGAGAACAGATGTACATGCATACCAGGAGTTGCACATGTGTATGGTTATGCAAAGGTATGTGTACATATACCTGCGGTTTAATAAGATATGTGTGTGTAGATGTTTGTGTTTATGTATACATTTATGTACGTTCATATGCAATTGTGTATGTATGCACATGTGCCCATTTGCATGTACGTGTATTTGCACATGTGCCTGGTCATGTGCATGTACCTGTATATGTGTATGTCGGTGTACGCACATATATAGATGTATGTATGTGTATATGGTTGTGCGTTTGTATGTATGCACACAGATGTGCACGTGTTGGCATACCCATATAGTAGCACATCGCATGTATCATATCGCGAATATCACATCTCATATATCATTTACTGGAAACCCAGCCCTGGGCCCAGAGTCAAAGACCAACAGGGGCACCCAGGGTACACTAAGGGGCCCCTGCCATCCCGGAGCCTTCCCCGAAGCCCCGGGACCCACGGTAGAAGTTCCAGACATCTCAGATGGCCTCCAGATTATTGCCCACATGCTTCGTGGGGTTCTGGTTTTCTTCCTTGCCGCGCCGCACCCGCGACACTCACACCTCACCTCTCTCTCCTTCTCACACAGCGCAGCGCAGCACAGCACAGCACAGCATAGCACAGCTCAACGCAGCACAGCACAGCACAGCACAGCACAGCATAGCACAGCTCAACGCAGCACAGCACAGCACAGCGCAGCACAGCACAACACAGCACAGCTCAGCACAGCTCAGCTCAGCTCGGCACCGCACAGCACATCACAGCACAGCTCAGCACATCATAGCACACAGGGCAGGCGCGCAGGGCACGGCACGGCAGAGCGTGGCAGGGGTGGCATTTTCTCGACACCAGAGGGGGTGCGCAGGGGGTGGTCCCCCAGCGCCGTCTCTATGCGTGCCAAGGTCGGAGAGCGTGGCAGGGGTGGCACTTTCTCGACACCAGAGAGGGTGCACATCCTCGACACCACAAGGGGGCGCGCTGGGGTTGGGGTCGCTACCCGTTCCGGGCTCGCAAAGCGTGGCAGGCGTGGCACATCCTCGACACCACAGGGGGCGCGCTCGGGGTGGGGTCGCTATCCGTTTCGGGCTCGCAAAGCGTGGCAGGCGTGGCACATCCTCGGCACCACAGGGGGCGCGCTGGGGGTGGGGTCGCTATCCGCTTCGGGCTCGCAAAGCGTGGCAGGCGTGGCACATCCTCGACACCACAGGGGGTGCGCTGCGGGTGGGGTCGCTATCCGTTTCGAGCTCGAAAGGCGTGGCAGGCGTGGCGCATCCTCGACACCACATGGGGCGCGCTGGGGGGGTGGGGTCGCTATCCGTTTCGGGCTCGCAAAGCGTGGCAGGCGTGGCACATCTTCTACACCACATGGGGCGCGCTGGGGGTGGGGTCGCTATCCGTTTCGGGCTCGCAAAGCGTGGCAGGCGTGGCTCATCCTCGACACCACAGGGGGCGCGCTGCGGGTGGGGTCGCTATCCGCTTCGGGCTCGCAAAGCGTGGCAGGCGTGGCACATCCTTGACACCACAGGGGGCGCGCTGGGGGCGGGGGCGCTATCCGCATCGGGCTCGCAAAGCGTGGCAGGCGTGGCACATCCTCGACACCACATGGGGCGCGCTCGGGGTGGGGTCGCTACTATCCGTTTCGGGCTCGCAAGGCGTGGCAGACGTGGCACCTCCTCGACACCGCAAGGGGGGCGCGGTGGGGGTGGGGTCGCCGTCCGTTTCGGGTTCACAAAGCGTGGCAGGCGTGGCAATGTCTCGTCACCACAGGTGGGCGCGCTCGAGGTGGGGTCGCCGCTCGTTTCGGGCTCGCAAAGCGTGGCAGGCGTGGCTCATCTTCGACACCACAGGGGGGGCGCGCTGGAGGTGGGGTCGCTATCCGTTTCGGGCTCGCAAAGCGTGGCAGGCGTGGCACATCTTCTACACCACAGGGGGCGCGCTGGGGGTGGGGTCGCTATCCGTTTCGGGCTCGCAAAGCGTGGCAGGCGTGGCACATCCTCGACACCACAGGGGGCGCGCTGGGGGTGGGGTCGCTATCCGTTTCGGGCTCGCAAAGCGCGGCAGGCGTGGCACATCCTCGACACCACAGGGGGCGCGCTCGGGGTGGGGTCGCTATCCGTTTCGGGCTCGCAAAGCGTGGCAGGCGTGGCACATCCTCGACACCACAGGGGGCGCGCTGGGGTGGGGTCGCTATCCGTTTCGGGCTCGCAAAGCGTGGCAGGCGTGGCACATCCTCGACACCACAGGGGGCGCGCTGGGGGTGGGGTCGCTATCCGTTTCGGGCTCGCAAAGCGTGGCAGGCGTGGCACATTCTCGACACCACAAGGGGGCGCGCTGGGGGTGGGGTCGCTATCCGTTTCGGGCTCGCAAAGCGTGGCAGGCGTGGCACATCCTCGACACCACAGGGGGCGCGCTGGGGGTGGGGTCGCTATCCGTTTCGGGCTCGCAAAGCGTGGCAGGCGTGGGACACCACAGGGGGCGCGCGTCGCTACTCGTGGCAGGCGTGGCACATCCTCGACACATGGGGCGCGCTGGGGGGGGGTCGCTGGGGGCAATGCGCGGCACAAGTGGCACAACTTCGACACCACAGGGGGGGCGCGCTGGGGGTGGGGTCGCTATCCGTTTCGGGCTCGCAAAGCGTGGCAGGCGTGGCACATCCTCGACACCACATGGGGCGCGCTGGGGATGGTGTCGCTATCCGTTTCGGGGTCGCAAAGCGTGGCAGGCGTGGCACATCCTCGACGCCACATGGGGCGCGCTGGGGGTGGGGTCGCTATCCGCTTCGGGCTCGCAAAGCGTGGCAGGCGTGGCACATCCTCGACACCGCAGGGGGGCGCGCGGGGGGTGGGGTCGCTATCCGTTTCGGGCTCGCAAAGCGTGGCAGGCGTGGCGCACCCTCGACACCACAGAGGGCGCGCTGGGTGTGGTCGCTATCTGTTTCGGGTTCGCAAAGCGTGGCAGGCGTGGCACATCCTCGAATCCACATGGGGCGCGCTGGGGGTGGGGTCGCCGTCCGCTTCGGGCTTGCAAAGCGTGGCAGGCGTGGCAATGTCTCGACACCAGAGGTCTGCGCTGGCGAGAGTTCGCGTCCCATGCAGAACTGTAGACAGTTTGGTTCAAGCCGGCTCGGCGCGCTTGCGTTTTCACGCAGGCGTGCCCGTAGTACCTGCGTGTGGCAGTCATGCCGCCCAAATTGCCATGGACGCGCTGCCACCCCCGTGTGTGTTTGGCGCTGAAGAACGCAATGATTTTGATGGTTTGCGGGGTCAGCGTGGAGAGCTCTCGCAGATGCGCAAGCGGAGTTGTGCTGTCCGCATTTAATGCGTACCGCCGCCAGCCTCACAATTGGTGGCCCGATACGCTCTACGCTCCGAACTTTTTCCCGATGAAGGATGGAAGGCGGGGAAAAGCGAGGATGTTCAATCAGTAGTGTGATGGATGACAATATTGGGAAAATGAAAATCAGACGCATAATACTTAAATTATGTATGTGGGGTTCCTCGGTAGCGTAATTCCAGGACAGCCCAAGATGGCCTCCAGACGGCCTGAGAGGCCCCCAAGACGCCCCAATATGGCTCCAAGAAAAGCCCCTTCGGGGGCCCCGAACGGCAAACGCCGTCCCATCTCTGGAGGACAACGCATATGTTTGGTATCATCGTGTTGTTTGTCCCACCAACGTCCCAGGCGGCTCCGATAGGCACCCGTGATCGCCCCAAGGCCGCCTAAGAGGCCCCCAAGAGGGCCCCAAGAAACACACGGTGGCCCCGAGGCGCCCAAGTCGGCCCAAACGTGGCAGGAGGCCGCCCAAACGCCCCCCGAACGGCCCTCCGATCGCCAAGGTGGCCCCCCAGAGCATCTCGGGCGGTCCCCAAAACGCCGCCTGTGAGTCCCCCCGAAGGTTTCCAAGTAGCCCCAAAGAGGCCCCCAGTAGACGCCAACATGGCCCCCATGAGTCCCACGAGCGACCCCCTATAGGGGCTACAAGGTATGCCTTGCGCGCCTCGAATCGAAGACACCTCCATACCAGGGGGTGGACAAACACCAAGTATACAAACACTCTCCCCACCATTTCTCCTCATCATCTTTCTTCTCCTCGTGATTCCTCCTCCCACTCCCTTCCCGACCCCTCCCTGCCCTCCCCTGCTTGCTCTTCCATTTGCCCTCCCGCCTTCATCCTCTCTCACGCTCTTGCTCTCCTTCATTTCCTGCTGCCTTCTCCTCCGTCTCCTTCCTCCCGCTCTCACACCACCTCCCTCTGCCCTCCATCTTCCTTCCTCCCCCCTCTCCTCCCTCTTTCCTGCTGTTTCGTCGGTCTCCTCATCCCCACTCCCTCCTTCTCCCCTTCCTGCCCCGACTCCTCGACCAAGTCAGAGCGCAACGTGAGTCCGTCGCGCCATTCTGCCACCTGATCCACCGCCCCGCAGGCGTGGGTGGCGCCCCAGTCGCTTTCGCCACCTGCGCCGCAGGGGTGGGTGGCGCCAAACTGCCACCTGCGCCACCGCCTTTGGAGGCAGGCGGGTGGCGCTCTCTAAAGGCAAGGCGCGAGACCGCTCCAGTCGAGCTGGTCTCGCCAGCACGGACGAGGTCGGCCGTTCAGAACGGTATTTTGAGCAGAAACCGCTTCTTCTTGACCGAGAGATTCGCGGGGGGGTCGCAGTGTTGGCCAGGACGCGGAAGCCGGGTCGCGGGAAAGTCGCCAATCCATCGGGTTTCATGTGACGGAAGGCGCGAAGCCGCCCCATCAAAAAGTTTTGGTTGATTGCTCGCACCGTGGGCCGCCAGAACGTGGCCCATCAACGAGTTCTCATTTGCCTGAGGACACGAAATCGCCCCATCAGAACCCCATGGCCGTTCTGCCGTCCGAGCCCCATCAACCCCGGACCCCGGGGGGGCCCCGATTCGAACATCCAATCGTATGTGGTGATTCTCCACACCCTTCGACGAAGAGAGGCTGGGAGGTTGGGATGCTACTGTGGTCGCTGTCATCGGCCGACTCGCGATCCATCTCAGTGGTGCGTCGGCTCGTGCTGAGTCGTTGGTCTGTTGAGTTGTAGTTGGTTGTGCTCACGTCGCCGTGCGCGTCCAGGAGCAAGCGTAGCGGGCGTAGCTGCCGTTGTCGCCGTCGTGAGTGTGCTGGCCACGGTCGGGAGCCGTCGCAGTCGTGGGCGTCGGAAGACGCCACAAGAGGACCTGAAGGCTAGATTTTTACTCCTGGGCCGTCCTCGTCCCCAGACCCGAGTTTGAGGGCAGCCTCAGCATGTCTTGTTGCTGCGAAATCTGTCTATCAACTCCGGCTTTTTGCGGAGAACTCGAGGTCGGAGACTTGGTGGTCGGGTCCTGCTATATCCCCACGCGCCTGAGAAATGTTTACGCCGATGGTAACCCCTACAAATAAGAGGAAGGCACAGTACACAGTAGGTGAAACAAATAGTGGTGTATACGCTGGGTGCCTGCAGGGAGCTCCAGCACGCCCCATTCTCATAGCAGATCCCGATAGAGATCATCGCAAGCAGATGGTCGGACCACATCGTAGTGCAATTCGCAGCAATCGAGCTGCACAATCCAAGCATGTTCCGTATTGCTCTGCTCCAGAGTCGTCGGGCAGCCGCGCAGAAGGGGAGGACCCGTTTAGTTCTACCTCTTCCTCCCCTCTCCGCTTCCGTGCCCTGCTCTGGCTGACCCTCATACCTTGGCATCGCTCGGACGTGCGCATTTTTCCTTCTGCGAGGACCGTCGAGGAGCATCCTTGATCATTTGGCGAAAAAACCATGCACGAAACCGACAAAAAAAACACAGGGAATGGACGTCCGAGCGATGGCGAGGGGAAGGAGGGACCCTCACACGCCCAGAGGCCATCCGCATCCGCACACACACAGCGCCACAAATCCAATTGAAGCAACCCTCTCAAGGAGGTCATTGGTGCAAAGCCCGTCGGTCCACTCCCGTGCACGTGGAAGTAAATTTTCCTCCAGGTGTCATCGCACTGCTGTGCGTAATCTCCCCGACCACTCCACGTAAGCATTATTGTACTGGCTCGTCGAGCTTTGGTATGCGTATTGCCCCGGCTCTAGGAGGCAGGCTCAACAAGCGTGCATGATCAGAGTGCCTGTTTGATGCCCCTACGGCGGTGTCCCACTACACCTGCAAACTGGTGCAAGCAACGCAAGCATACACACAACCGTAGTTGAATTATCTCCCACAGATTCCCCAATTCCCCGCCCCGTTTGTTGTGTAGACTGCCCACAGTCAGTCAAGGGGAGGATGGGTGGGTGAAGGTGCCTGTGTTGCCTTCTCCCCTCCACCAGCTTGTGCATGTGCACAGAATGCACAGCTCTGGAGACATCATGCTGGACTGTCCATGGCGCATCACCGGGGAGTCGGCTATCGTGCGCGGACTCGACGTGGACCGTGTCTCCGTTCTCCTGTTGTCGGTTTTCTGCGCGGATGCTCGACCACGCTTCGGGGCTGTGGGGCCCGACGACGACCACGCCGCCCTCGACCACGACGGCCAAGGCGACGGCGGTAATCACGACGGCGACGATCACAACGACGATGACGACGAGCACGACGACCACGCCCACGACCACGACGGCCTCGACGCTGCCCGTGCTCCGCGTTTTTCTCCGGCCTCGCAGGCCTTGTGCGAGACCGGCTTGCTCTCGACGCTGCGCCCGGGCATCTCGGCGCGCAGCGTTTTGCTGGTGCGCGGCGCCGACCCCCGCTGCGGCGCCGTTCGGCGCCTCCCTGCGCCTCCTCCCAAGACATGCTGGCTTCGTGACACACATCGCAGCGGGAGGCTTTTGGATGGGTTCGGCCTCTTGGGGTCATGGGAGGGCCCTGGGTCCGTCGAAAAACAGCTCAGGATGAAAAGTCTGCCCTGGAGAACGGGTCGGGACTTCAGGGATACAGCATCGAAAACAAGTCAAGACAGCATGTTCAGGCTTCGCTCCGATCTAGACTTGTTCGCCATCGGTTTTGCTAGGTTTTCGGACGTTTTCGTTGGTTACTTAGGTTTTCCTGCCTCGGGGTGTGTTTCAGGAGCTGCACTTCGCAGAGATCCTTTGCGGAGGTGCTGGGGTCACCCCGAACGGCCGTTTTGGGCCAGAGTTATCACCCGAAAGCTGGGGGATGTTGATTTTGGCAAGCCCGATCCGATTCGATTCCGATATGCCGACGACCCGACGAGGTCCGGTGCTCGCAAAACGTTGATGTCCATCTTGGCGCGACCGATCCGACTGAATCCTGGCCCAGTGCCGATGCGGCCCGACCCGACGCAAACTCCGATTCACCCCGATTTCAAGTTCGATGTTCACTGAGCTTGCCTCTCGATTAACAGATCGTAAAAGCGACATGACCATGGGCCTCCGACGGAGACTGTTGTTCCCAACCATCCTGTGGAGTTGGGTCCTCGTTTTGAAGAGAGAGCGCCCCGCGTTCCTCACTTCTCACTGCTCCTCCCCCTCCCTCCTCCCACTCCTTTTTCTCCCCCCCGCATGTCTCTGTTTCGGCACACCCCTCACACGTTTCCTGACCCCACAAGGAGCTCCACCGAATGCCCTAGTGGCAGAATTCGCATGCTTCTCCCCCACTCAGCACATCGTTCCGTGGCCCATGGGGAGCTCCACCGAAATCCCCAGTGGCAAAGTTCGCATGCGTCTCCCCCGCCCAGTGCAGCGCTGAGTGGCCAACAGGGAGCTCCACCGAAGGCCCCCAGTTCCAAAGTTCGCGTGCGTCTCCCCCGCCCAGGAAAGCGTTTCGCGGCCCATAGGGAGCTCCACCGAAGGCCCCACAGGCGACGTTGGCGCGCGGCTCCCCCGCCCAGTTTAGCTTTTCGTGCCCCATAGGGAGCTACACCGATGGCCTGAATGGCAAAGTTCGCTTGCATCTCTCCCCCACCCATTACAGCGTTTCGTTGCCCATAGGGAGCTCCACCGAAGGCCCCAGAGGCAAAGTTCGCATGCGTCTCCCCCAAGCACATCGTTTCGTGGCCCATGGGGAGCTCCACTGATGGCCCGAGTGGGAAAGTTTGCATGCGTCTCCCCAGCCACGTACAGCGCTTCGTGGCCCACAGAATGTTCACCGAAGGCCCCGGCGGCAAAGTCCGCATGCGTCTCCCACACCCAGGCCGATTGGGAGCTCCACCGAAGGCCCGAGTAGCAAAGCTCGCATGCGGTGCCCCCACCCAGCACAGTGCTCCGTGGCCCCACAGGGAGCTCCACCGGAGGCCGAAGTAGCCAAGTTCGTATGCGCCTTGTCATGGCCCTGGCCCTGGAAACGGCAGGGCCGTTTTTTTACCGTTTCCCAAAAAATGTCCATTGAAAATGGCAACGGCAAAAAAACGGCGACCGGAACCTGCAAAAAAACTGCTCCAGGATTGGAACCGGAGCCGGAACCGGTAAAAAAACGGCGACGGAACCGGTAAAACAACGGCGTCGGAACCGGCAAAAAAACGGCAGAACGGAACCGGTAGAAAAACGGCCTTGTCGTTTCCAGGGCCCACTAAGTGTCATGGCCCATCGGGAGCTCCTTCGACAGCCCCCGTGGCAAAGTTCGCGTGCTTCTCCCCCGCGCTGCGTGGCCCAGAGGGGGAGATCCACCGAAGGCCCCAGCGGCCAAGTTCGCACGCGCCTCCCCCAGCCCACTACAGCCGTTCGTGGCCCATAGGGGGCCCCAGTAGCAAGGCTCGCATGCGCCCCCGCCGCCCAGTACAGCGCTGCGTGACCCACAGGGAGCTCCACCGAAGGCCCCAGTGGCAAAGATCGCATGCGTCTCCCCCGCCCAGGTTGGACTGTCGTGCCCCGTGGTGAGCTCCGGAGGCCCGATTGGCAAAGTTCGCATGCGTCCCAAACGATACCCACATCTTCGATATCCACAACTGCATATGGTTGTGTCATTCGCCAGGCTATTTGTTTTTGGATTTCGGCGAGTTTCTACTATCATATTGCTTCTGGGGGCCCCATTCTGGGGCCCCGGCAATCAAAGACGGGCCAGCGCTGAAGATTTTCCGCCGCGGAAGGGTCCAGAGTCTCTGGCGCCGAGGACTGAGAACGCAATTTTTGCGAAAGTCCTCGCTGAGTTTTCGCGTCGGCGTCCCACCCCCGGATCCCCGCCACCTCTGGCGGCGCCTCCGTCGGGCGCCGTCCTTGGCGGGCTCCCTCGTGCCGGGGGAGAACGTGTAAAAGTGTATGTGTGTTGTGTGTGTTGTGTGTTGCGTGTTGTGTGTTGTGTGTTGTGTTGTGTGTTGTGTGTATGTTGTATGCTGTGTGGTGTGTTGTGTGTGTGTTTGTGCTTGTGTTTGTGTTTGTGTGTGTGTGTGTTTGTATGTTGTGTGTTGTGTGTGTTTGTGCTTGTGTGTGTGTGTTTGTGTGTGCTTGTGTTTGTGTTTTTGTTTGTGTTTGTGTCTGTGTGTGTGCTGTGTTTGTATGTTGTGTGTTGTGTGTGTGTTTGTGTGTGTGTGTTTGTGTGTGTGTGTGTGTGTGTGTTTGCGTTTGTATTTGTGTTTGTGTTTGTGTTTGTGTGTGTGCTGGGCCGGCCCGCTCGGGCCTCTCGGTCCACGACCTGCCCCACGCCGCGCCGCTGCGCGCGTGGCCGCGCAGACGTGTGCCGCGGCCTCCTGAGACGGCAGCCGCCTCCGGGAAGCCGCGCCGCCTCCTGTGGGAGGCCTGCCGGAAGCATCCACAGGGCAGGGGCGCCGAGAGGGGGGGCGCCCCGCCCAGAGCAGAGGAGCATCGAGCCCCCCGTCGCCCGTGCCTCGCCGATTGGGGCCCGGATGCGAAGCGTCCCGGCTCGCCTCTATAGTCCTACCAGACAATGTTCTGAGAGCCTTCTGTGGATTCCGCGAAGTGATCTTAGAACATTTGTGCTTGGAACTGCTTTGTTTTTGCACATCGGGCTTATGTTCTCAGAGCATTGTTTCTGTGATTCGAACATCGTTGGGTTCGAAGAACATCTCGTGGTAGGACTATAGGAATGCCAGGACGGTCGGTCCCTGCTCAAGAGAGGGGGGGCGCCCCGCTCAGGGGAGGGAGCATCGAGCCCCCAGTCTTAAATCGGGCCTGTCCCTCCTACAGGAGGAATATCAGAAAACAGTCGAAAAGTAGTATGGGGACGATTTTTTGAATATTTGTTCGCCATTTTGGGGTGTTTTTGACTGTTTTGTATTTTTCGTCCAGAATTCCCTTTAGGAGGACAGGCCCGACTTAACCCCAGTCGCCCATGCCTCGCCGATGGGGGCCCGGATGCCCCCACATTCCCTCCAGTCAGGTGGTTGCTGCTGGTATTCTCGGAGGTCGATCGAGTCAAGCAGTGGCGAAGCGTCCGGGCTCGCCTATAGCCCTACCACACACTGCTCTGAGAACCTTTTGTGGTTCCCACGAAATGTTCTTGGAACAGTTCTGGCTGGGACCGTCTTGCTTTAACACATCGGGTTCATGTTCTAAGGGCATTGCTTGTGTGATTCGAACATCTTTGGGTTCGAAGAACATGTCGTGGTAGGACTATAGGAATGCCAGGACGGTCGGTCCCTGCTCAATAGAGGGGGGGGTGCCCCGCTCAGGGGAGGGGAGCATCGAGCCCCCAGTCGTCCATGCCTTGCCGCTTGGGGCCGGGCTGCCCCAACATTTCCTCCAGTTAGGTGGTTGCTGCTGGTATTCTCGGAGGTTGACAGGCCTCCTGCCCTGACACGTCGATGCAGGAGTTGGCCGTCTTCGGTTCGCGAGAGAGCGTCGCGGCCGTCATCTTTTCCCGGGTCCAGGTCCGTCGGTTTCGGTTCTGGGCCGGTTTCACCAAAGGAAGGTTCACTAAAGGGAGGTTGTCCACCGCCGATATTCGGTATATTGCGTCGGGCAGATTTGAGGGTCAAAGTCAGGTTATCAATTTCGCTGCATCCGTAGCCACAGCGACCGAAGACGATGGACGACGGCAAGGACGACGACGACGACCGTCGGACCGACTCAGGACGACGACCAAGGAACGACCATAAACGACAACGACGAATCACGGCGACGGCCGACTAACAACGACGACGACGACGTCTGGGAGGTTTAGTCGGGGTCCGTCTGGGGCGCTGGGGAGGGTTCAGTCAGGGGTACATCTGGTACATTCGTGGGTTCATTCGTGATTCATTCGGGTTCATTCGGAGGATTGCAGGTTGGTTCATTCGGGTTCATTCGGGTTCATTCGGATTCATTCGGGTTCATTCAGCGGTTGGTCTTAAAGCAACAGGTTTTGCAGGATTCGGAGCCCGAGGTGGTACATTCGCTTGCAACCGCCCTTCCCTTCTATATTATGAAAAGCGGAACCCCCATCTCCGGGAGGGGGGTGGAGAGGGGAGGGGGCGTTGCGTTCTGGAAGCGCCCCTTCCTAGAATTTCACCCAGCCCGCGCGTTCTAGAGCTTGTCTTCGGCCGGTCGCGTTCGGCCTTTTAGACTTGGCTTTGCAGAATTTTACGGCGGCGTCAGTCTCGTCTTTGTCATTCGCCGCTGTTTGTCGGTCGGTCTGGCGTCCGTCGGTCGTCGCCGTCGGTCGTCGTACTCGTCGTTCGGTCGTCGTTTGTCGGTCGGTCGGTCGGTCGGTCGGAGGTCGTTGCCGTCGTCGTTGTCAGTCGGTCGCCGTCGTCGGTCGACGTCGTCGTCGATCGCTCGCTCGGTCGTCGTCGGTCGCTTGGTCGCTCGGCCGCTGGGTCGCTCGTTTGCCGTCGCTGTAATTCGTCGGTCGTCGCCGTCGGTCGTCGTTCGGTCGACCGGTCGGTCGGTCGGTCGGGCAGATGCAACGGCTGTCGCGTGAGTAGGCAGCTCGAGTGAGCCACGCCTCCACCACGGTCTAAACGAGTTACAATTGATTGACGGACACTTTTACACGTGCGAAGGAAGCCCTGTGGCACAGAGGAGGAGGAGGGGGAGGGGAGGGGGAGGGAGGGTGGGTGAAACAAGGAGCAGCAGCTCAGCCCGGAGCTGCTGGCATTAGCCTCATTCCGGCAGCCCGGCCAGCGCCGCGAGCCGCCGGCGCAGCGCGGCACGCCAAGCCGCCTCGAATTGATTGACGGACGCACCTCGTAGAAGTTCTCACTAGCCAATTCGGCACCCGACTGCAGGATCGGCGGGGTGTCTCCACCGGGTGCCCATCGCCGATCTGTGGGCGACGTCTCGTCGACGCTGGGTCACGTCGCCCCTCCCCCTGAGCCGTCCCCGCCCTGCCGGCCCCCCTCTTACAGAATGAGCAGGGACCGGCCACAACGCTGTTTGGCTTGCTTTGGGCCTTCGTTTTGTTTTTCGTTCATGTTTTGGTAGTTGCTTCGTTCCTTTTTTCGTTGTTGCTTTGGACGCCTCGCCTCGCTGGTCGTTTCGTTTGGCACCGGCTTTCTTTAAAACGCTAGTTTCAAATGTTGGGCCTCGGTTCTTTTTTCGTTTTAAGCGCCATTTCGTTTTAAGCATCGTTGTGGCCGGTCCTTGTATTATATGAAGGAGGACCTGTCCCCTCTGAGAAGAGGCTTCCCCCTGCCGTACTGAAGGTGACCTCCCCCCATGCCCTGGACCCCCTCGGGTGTGCCCGTGCTCCTCTTGAGAGAGAAGGAGAGAGGAGGAGAAGAACGGATGCCAGCAACGTGCCAAGGCAGAGTTCAAGATGGATACACGAGCACTCCAGTGGTTGCAGCGACTCAAGCGGGAAGCGCGGTGTGTGTCGCCTGGGTGTCAGGTGTTGGCCGTTCTGCGGTCTGCTGTAAGGGCTTGGCATCGCTCGGACGTGTGTATGCTTCTCGGGCAGGGAGCATCCTGGATCATCTTGCGAACCAGGGAAAACAACGCGCGAAACCGAACACGCAACGGGGACTGGACGCTCGAGCGAGGGCAAGAGGAGCACCTGCGCAGTGTTGCGGTGCCCTCCCCCACGGCGAGGTCGACGACGACATTCTCGAGCTGAATCGCTGCCGTGAGCACGGGATTCAGACGTACCCCGCTCCGCTGGACGGGGGCTTGCAGGACCGCGTGGACGTACCTTTGCCGAGCGGCTCTTGCCTCCAGTTCTACGAGTCGCACTTCCGCGCCGAGTCGCCGCTCAGCGTGGTGCGTGTGTGTGTGTGTGTGTGTGTGTGTGTGTGTGTGTGTGTGTGTGTGTGTGTGTGTGTGTGTGTGTGTGTGTGTGTGTGTGTGTCGCAGTGTTCACTGCAGCGCGAAAGTGACAACGGCGGGCATGTCCAGCATGCGTGAGCAGCCGGCGCGGGTCGCAGCCTGGCTGTCTGTATTTGTTGGCCGCAGACGTCTGGACCTTAGCTTGTCGCCCGTCAAGGCGCAGTCGGAGTCTGGGGGCTACAGCGAAGACGCTGGCATGAAGACCACTGTGAGTTCCTGAGGCGTTCTCCTTGTCGGGCCGCCCCCTAGATCAAGGTCGGGGAATCTACTCGTGGCCGAGGCTCTCCGTGGCGTCACCAATCGCCCCATTCGTTCGTTGTCCAGCTTTCACGAGGACTGCATCCTGGGATATACCTGGTCCGCTGGTGCGGATCGCCCGTCCGGCCGCCTCGAGTGGCCGAGTCCGCTCGCTCCTTGGAGCCTGGGCGGTGGTTCGCCGAGGTGCGGCCCGGTGTTGCGGGTGGCTGTCCGGGTTCTCCTTGGGGCCAGCCTCTGTCGTGGACGGTGCGCAGTGGGGCGCCCCATGCCGTTAAGAGTCAGTTGAGGATAAAAGAACTCCTAGCCCCGATAACACGATGAAGACGTAGCCTCACTGAGGGTACCACGGAGAAGCAATCTGGGCGGTTTGGTTCGATACATCTGCAGAGACGACCCGCTTATGCATAGTTCCCCACCATCCTGCGCTGTTGGGTCCTCGTTTCTTGAAGAGACAGCTCCCCGCGTCACTCCACCTCCCGCTGCCCCCCCCCCTCCTCCCGCGCAGTCCGCATGGCGGCGCCGCCCCATTTTGGTACACCCCTCACATGGTGGCCCCATCGGAGGCTCCACCGAATGCCGCAGTGGCAGGGTTCGCATGGAGTTCCACCCTCATCCCGGCGCACCCCTCACACGGTTCGTGGCCCCATAGGGAGCTCCACCAAAGGCCTCAGTGGCAGGGTTCGCATGTTGTTCCACCGTCATTTCGGCGCACCTCTCGCACGGCTCGTGGCCCCAAAGGGAGTTCCATCGAAGGCCCCAGAGGCAGGGTTTGCATGTAGTGCTACCCCTCATTTCGGCGCACCCCTCACACGGTTCGTGGCCCCACAGGAAGTTCCACCGAAGGCCCCAGCGGCAGGGTTCGCATGCAGTTCCACCTTCGTTTCGGCGCACCGCTTACACGGTTCGTGGCCCCGTAGGAGGCTCCGCCGAATGCTTCAGTGGCAGGGTTCGCATACCGTTTTACCCTCATCTCGTCGCAACCCTAACACGGTTCGTGGCCCCAAAGGGGGTTCCATCAAATGTTGGATTGGCAGGTGTTCGCATGCAGTTCCAGCCTCAGTTCGGCGCACCCTTCACACGCTTCGTGGCCCCATAGGGAGTTCCACCGAATGCCCCAGCGGCAGGGTTCGCATGCAGTTCCGCCTCTATTTCGATGCCCCTCTCTCACTTGGTTCGTGGCCCCATAGGGAGCTCCACCGAAGGCCCCAGCGGCAGGTTTCGCATGCAGTTCCACCCTCATTTCGGCGCACCCCTCACACGGTTCGTGGCCCCATAGGGAGCTCCGCCAAAGGCCTCAGTGGCAGGGTTCGCATGCAGTTCCGGCCCTCATTTCGGCGCAATTCTCACTTGGTTCGTGGCCCCATAGGGAGCTCCACCAAAGGCCTGAGTTGCAGGGTTCGCATGCAGTTCCACCCCTCATTTCCGCGCAACTCTCACTTGGTTCGTGGTCCCATAGGGGGCTCCACCGAATGCCGCAGTGGCAGGGTTCGCATGCAGTTCCACCACCATTTCGGTGCCCCTCTTATTCGGTTCGTGGTCCCATAGGGAGCTCCACCAAAGGCCTCAGTTGCAGGGTTCGCATGCAGTTCCACCCCTCATTTCCGCGCAACTCTCACTTGGCTCGTGGTCCCATAGGGGGCTCCACCGAAGGTCCCAATGGCAGGGTTCGCATGCAGTTCCACCTACATTTCGGCGCACCCCATGAGGAGTTCCGCCGAAGGCTCAGTGGGAGGGTTCGATGGCACCACCGCGCCCAAATCGGTACACACCCCTCATACGTCTCGTGGCCCCAGAGGATACTCCACCGAAGGCTCCAGTGGGAGGGTCCACATGGCACCACCGCGCCCAATTCGGCACGCCCGTCACGCGGGTCGCGGCCCCATAAGGAGCGCCACTGAAAGCGGTACCCACAATGCGGTATCCGCCGCCGCATATGGTTGGGTCTTTCGTCAGGCTGATGTTTTTGGCCCTCTCCTGGATCAGGTCCTCTCCCAACGGGTAGGGGGTCATCTGATTGGACCTCGGAGTGCAGGGCGGCCGATGGCCAGTCGGCGGCGCGGCCAGGGGGGCGGGCAGAGGGGGCGGGCCTCCCCAGGAGACTCAGAAGGCCTCCGGTCCTCCAAGAAGCTTCCTGAGACTCCACCGAGGCCCAGTGTGGCGGCTTCTCACAGGGCGGGGCAGCTTCTGAGGAGCCCCGCGGCTTTCTGAGAGGGCCGGCCCCCTCTCGCTTCCCTCCCTGGCGCGCCACTGGGTCGAGGCGCGGGGGCATTCCAAAAAGTGCCATATCTTCGAGTTGCCATCTCTTCCTCGGCGCAAGCTCGGCGGAAGTAGAAAATGCGGCCCCAAGAGATGAAACCGTTTTTGTGTTCAGGGTTGCCGGAATTGGACAGACAGCCACGGGCATTCGTTTTCGTATGTCCTCTGGGAATATGTCGCAAGGAGGGTGTCAAGGGTCACAGGCCGATGCGTTCAGGCGAGCTCGAACTTATCGGACAACCACATACGACGCACACATCTGGCGCATGTCAACTGCATACGTCCACTTAGTGGCGGCAAGCGCGTGTCATATTAGGTTCCGCTCCGAATTGTCTCGGAAGTACCAGCTGTTTTCCTATGGTATGCTTTTTCATGGGGAGGGCATCCAGAGGACGCCGCATGCGACTTCGCTTTTGGTATGATTATGTCATCTGCATCGTTATAGTGAACTTTCTTTCGCAGTTCATGTATTCGCTCGCTTTTTTGGCGAGTCACTCAGATCGGGGGGGCAGTGGGTCACGCGTTGTGTTTCGCATTGCAGGATACATCCGAGGCAGCTGAGATGCTGATTAACCCAACACGCACCCCATAAGAGCAAATGTAAAGAGGCTGTTCGAGAACTAGGAGGTCGCCTATAGCGACCAGAGGTGAGAGGGATGAGATCACGGCCATGCGCACCTTAATTCCCCACCGTTTTGTGGTCTTGGGTCCTCGATTTGAATAGAGAGTGCCCCGCGTCCTCCTCATCTCCTCACCCTCCTCCCTCCACTCCGCTTGTGAACGATTTCGGCGCACCTACTACTCCGCTTCGTGGCCCCATAGGGACCCACGAGTAGCTCCACCGAAGTTCCAAAGGCGATGTTCGCATGCGGTGCCCCCACTCATACAGCGCTCCGTGGCCCCTATCAGGAGTTCAACCGAAGTTCCAAAGGCGACGTTCGCATGCGGTGCCCTAGCCCAGAACAGCGCTTCGTGGCCCCACAGGCACCTCCACCGAAGGCCCCAGGGGCGACGTTCGCGTACAGCGCGTCGTGGCCCAATGGAGATGGTCCACCGAAGGCTCCAGAGGCGGCGGTCACATGTTGTGCCCACATCCAGCACAGCGCTTCGTGGCCCCAATAGGGGACCACCACCCAGGGCCTCTGAGGCGATGTTTGCATGCGGTCGCCCCGCACACTACAGCGCTTCGTGACCCCATGGGGAGTTCCACCGAAGGCCCCCGTGACAACGTTCGCATGCGGCTCCCCCAGAGGACCCAGCGGCGACGTTCGCATGCGATTCCCCCGCCCAGTGTAGTTTTTCGTGGCCATGTAGGGCGCGCCACCGAAGGCCCAGACGCGACGTTCGCACGCGGTTCCCCCACCCAGTGCAGCGCTGCGTGGCACCAAAGGGATTTCCGCCGAAGGCCCGAAGGTGACGTTCGCATGCGGCTCCACCGCCTAGTGTTCCGCTTCGTGGCCTCATGGACCTCCACCGAAGGCCCCAGCACCAAAGTTCGCATGCGTCTCTCTCAATACAGCTCTTCGTGGCCAGATGGCGCCCCACCGAGGCCCCCACAGGCGACGTTCGCACGCGGTCACCCCGCCCAGTCATCGTTTGGTGGCCCCATAGGGAGCTACACCGAAGACCTCAGTGGCCGCGGCCGGCCGCATGCGTTTTTCCCACCCAGTACGGTACACCCATCACGTGTTTCGTGACCTCATTAGGAGCATCTCCGAAAAAGGTATTCGCAAAAAGCATGTGGGTGGACCCTTCGCTTCGATATGGTTACCCCAAACATCCTGTGGTGTTCGGTCCCCGGAGCGTCGCGCGTTCTCTCTTCTCCTCCCCCTCCTCAGTACATGCCGCATGTTAGCAATGTCGACACACAGTGCAGCGCTTCGTGGCCCCGTAGGGAGGTCCACCGAAGGCCCCAGAAGCGACGTTTGCGTGCGGCTCCCCCAGTGCGGCGTGTCGTGGCTCGGCTCCTCCGAGTGCACCAGGGCCGACACTCTCGGAGGGACGCCAACAGTACACCACCACCAGCCATGGCCAGGTTCATCTTGGGCCCAGGACTGGTGTATAGACCTCCAGGCCTGGTCCAGGAGGACCTGTACACCAGTCAACGCCCCGACTCTACAGCGCTTCGTGGCCCCATGGGGAGCTCCACCGAAGTCCCCAGAGGCGTCATCCGCATGCGTTCCCCCGCCCAGTGCAGCGTTCCGTGGCCTCATAGGAGAACTCCACCGAGCATCCCAGAGGCCACGTTCGCGTGCGGTGCCACCGCCCAACGCATGCGGTTCCCCCACCCAGTAGAGCGCGCCATGGCTCCATAGGGAGCTACACCGAAGACCTCGGTGGCCGCGGCCGCGTGCGCTTCCACCCAGAACGGCACACCCCTCACGTGCTTCGTGACCTCATCAGGAGCTCCACCGAGAGTGGCAACCACAGTGCGGTACCCACAGTTCTTTTGTTGGGGCGTTTCGCTTGGAGATTTGTTCCCTGGAAGAGGCCGTGGCCGTTCGGACCCAACATGACAGCGAGAGAGCACGAGTCCTGCAGCAGTGGTAGGGAAGGCTCACCCGAAGGCGGTCCTGGGCTCCCCGTCCCCCAAGGTGGACTCTCCTGCGACGTTGTTTCCTTTCTCTTCGAGCCGTGTGGCGAAACGCTACTCGAGGAGGAGGAGGAGGAGGAGGAGGAGGAGCAGGAGGAGGAGGAGGAGGAGGAGGAGGAGGAGGAGGAGAGTGCGCAGCGCTCTCTTGTCAAGCGCGCACGCTGTGAGGGTGGCGGCATCAACAAGAGGCCCGTTGGGGTCTCTGCTCGTCCACTGGTATTGCTGCCTGTGCTTCCCCACCCTGAGTGCTTGGCAAGTTTTCTCCAGTCAACTTGTGGTGGCAAATCCAAAAGCATCAAGGCACACTTCTGTAGGGACACTTCTGTAGGGCCAGACTTATCGAGGCAAACCCTTAAATGCCAAGATACCTCGATGGAAATGCCAGAAGCTCCAGCTCGAGTTTGGGGATCGCAGAAGTCGTCAAACCCTTAACGATTCCGAGGACGACGAGTTCCGCGAGGTCTGCCTTCTCCTCGGCATCCAGGTCGGGACCCGCCGCACGCTTCCGCCCATCCCTTCGTCCTCTCGCTCTCGTGAAGCAAGCTCATGCGTCTTGTTGCTCACAGGCGCTCCAGTGCCCGCGGGCATCTGGGTGCGCACAGTCACGGAGGTGCTCAGGCGCCGCTGTGTTCCAGGAGTTTGCTTCTGTAAGGTCTGGGAGATAACGGTCGTGACTGGCCCTCTCCCTCCCTCCTCCTCCTCCTCCTCCTCCTCCTCCTCCTCCTGTCCTCCCCCTCCTCCTGTCCTCCTCCTCCTCTTGTCCTCCTCCTCCTTCCCTTTTCCTCCTCCTCCTCCTCCTCCTCCTCCTTGGCCTTGTCGCCACGCGAGCGCTCCAGGGGGCGCGTCTCCTCCTCGGCCTTCTCCTCCCCCCGGATCACGTCACGCTATGTTGCCGATGTTGGCACAGATGTCTCGAGAATTCTGGGAGGATTTACAATAAACGCCCACAATCATCGATCTTCGAGCCTCTGACCAAGCTCCTTTGGGGGGGGGGAGGCGGTCCTGGCGTCCGTCGGGCTTTCTTGCCTTTTCTTTCGCTCTTCCGGACCTGGAGCCTCCGGAGGAGGGACCCCGATCTCTGGAGGGGGAGGGGGAGAAATCCGGGCGAGGGAGGAACGAGGAGGGAAGGGGAGGAGGAAGGAGGAGGAGGAGGAGGCGGAGGAGGAGGAGGATGAGGAGGAGGAGGAAGGAGGAGGAGGAGGAGGAAGGAGGAGGAGGAGGAGGGGGGGGAGGAAGGAGGAGGAGGAGGAGGAAGAGGAGGGAGGATGAGGAAGGACGAGGAGGAGGAAGGAGGAGGAAGAGGGAGGAGGAGGAAGGAGGATGAAGGAGGAGGAGGAGGAGGAGGAGAAGTGTGCACATTTTTGCACATCTCGTCGTCGGCCGTTTTGGGGGTATGCAGGGGAGCCGTGGGGCCCGCGGAGAAGCCTCGGGAGGCTTCTCTCAAGGCTCCCGGAGGTCAGCGGAGGCGACCCTTCGGTCATGTGGTCGGCCCCCGCTCACCTCGCAAGCACGCAGCTCTGCTCTCACGCGTGCGCCGTTTCGGATGCGGAGGTCAAATTCTGATTTTGCCATGGTCCGAAATCCGGCTTAGTCCGGCCTGATCCCGCTGAATCCGGCTTCATCCCGCTTGATCCCGCTTCATCCGGCTTAATCCTGCTTCGTCCGAGGCCCACTCCGGCGTAACAGCTCCCAAATGGGGCCCACTCCTCCTTCATTTTTCCGACGAAGGCCTCCCAGTAGTTGCTTCCTAGCGCCGTCTTGTGGTCAATGTGGGTGCTCTCTGGCGCGCTGCCGTCCTCGCCGGCTCTGGCGGTGCGCACGGGGGCGCTCCGGTATTCACGGCGGCCTCTTTGGCCGTGACGTGATCGATGGGACGAACTCCTTGCCCCCATCACCCCAATGATCGCGAATGATAAACAGGTTCAAGCAAGTTATGTAAATGCGTTGGTGCGCTTGTTGAGACCACAACCTGGCGTGCGCACAGGGTGGCCTCGTTTTCGTCTGCCCTCTTCGACATCCCACTGCATCGTGCCCACCGCAGCAGTGGCCACTTCTGGCGAGACTTTTCTCACGCCCGTGCAACGAGCTCCACCGAAGGCCCCAGTGTCAAAGTTCGCATGCGTCCTCATCCAGTACAGCGTGACGTGGCCCACAGTGAGCTCCACCGAAGCCCCCATAGGCAAAGTCGCATGCGCCTCCCCCACCGAGTACAGCGTTTCGTGGCCCATATGAGAGCTCGACCGAATGCCCCAATGTCAAATATCGCACGCGTCTCCCCCACCCAGTACAACGTCTCATGGAACATATAAGGGGCCCCCGAAGGAAGGCTCGCATGCGTCTCCCCAATCCTGTTCAACGTCTGGTGGCCTGCAAGGGGGCTCCACCGAAGGCCCCAGTGGCGAAGTTCGTACGCGTTTCCCCCGCCCAGAACAGCGTGACGTGGCCCATAGGGATCTCCACCGAAGGCCCCACTGGCAAAGCTTGCGTGCGTCAGTACATTGTTCCGTGGCCCATACGGAGCTCGACCGAGGGCCCCAGTGGCAGATACCCAGATACCGCACGCGCCCCTCCCACCCAGTGCAGCGCTGCGCGGCCCACAACTGCGGCGCTCACGAGTGCATTATGGTTGGGTCCTTCGCCGGGCTAGTTCGCCTGCCCGCCCCCCCCAACAAAAAAAAGCCTTCCCCCCCGGCAGAAAACAAGAACAATATATATATATATATATATATATTGCTGTGCTCCCCTTCCTCCCAGCCGGCAGCCAGGATGCTGAAGTACGTGCCCACTTCTCAGGAGGGGAGCAAAAAACACAGACACGAGGAATCGTCGACTCCCCGGAAAAAGTCCGGGAAGAGATGGGAAGGGGGGGGGGGGGGAAGACGAGAAGCCAGAACATGGGGGAACATGTAGGGAATCTTGGGATCTGTGTGTGTATTCATCTGTGTGGGGTGGGGGGAAGGCGGAAAACCAGAAAATATTGCAAATGTAGAGGGGCTCCTGGGATCTCTGTGTATCTTTATGTGTGTGTCCCTGGGCCCCTTCGACTCCGGGGATCGGGCAGGACTCCAGTTCGCGGGCCCTTCCCTCGATCCATCCGGGGCGATGGGGCCCCGCTCGCGGCCCAGGCTCGCCGCGGTCACGACAGCCCAGCCCCGTGCCTCGCTCAGCGCTCCCGTGTGGCGGCTCGATGATTTGCACCCCCTCTCCCTCCCCCCATCCCTGCTTCTCGATCCCCCCTCCTCTTCCTCTCTCTCTCTCTCTCTCCCTCTCCCTCTTCTCTCCTCTTCGCTTCTCCTCTCCTCCCCCTTGCTCTCCTCTCTCTTCCTCCTCTCTCTCTCTCTCTCCTCTTCCTCTCTATCTCTCCTCCTCTTTCTCTTCCTTTCTTTTTCTCTCCCTCTCCCTTCCTCTTGCTCGCTCTCCCGGCCCACCCTCCCGCGTCATCGTCTGCCTCCCGTCCCCCCCCCCACCTCTGTCGTGAGTGGCCACCCTCGGTACTTTTTACGGCCCGTGCCGGGAAGTGCGAGAAGCTGCCACGCCGAGCGGCTGCAGTGCCTGGAAAAGTTCTGATCTTCGCGCGCAGGAGGTTGGCGCGGCGTCGGTGCGGGCGGTCAAGGTTGAAGGCCGACAGTGGAGACCCATGCCAAGAGACACCCTGCTTGCCTCCAGGGTGCCCTGGGTTTCTTGGGTTTTGATGGTTTCTCAATGGAAAGCGTGGCGTTCCCACACCAAGAGTGAATCAATGGACGTCCTGGGGTCTCAGGGTTGGATTTCTCGTGGAAGATTTCTTGTGGACTGGCCTCCACTGTAGGGGGAATCCGCCAGCGACGCATGGGGCGACTGTCAAGTATCACTCGGGGGCCCTCTGCCGCAGTGACCTTTGCTGCGGGCCCAAGGGGGTCCCTTCAGCACTGGCGCGTGCGTTCGGAGTTGGCGCCCTCGCGCGGCCACCTGCCGCCGCGCACCAGAGGTCACTCCTTCGTGCAGGTGGGAAGGATCCGTATGCAGGTTGTGTTATACGTGGTTGACTTTTCTTGGGCTCGAGGCCGCTAGTGGCCTGAGCCAGGACGGTCATGATCAATCTCTGCTGCCTGATAGAGGAGTCCGCTTCAAGGGTTGAGCAATCTGACCAGTGTCGGATAATGACCTCCACGTCGACAGGACGGGAACCAGCCGAACTTGTTCCAGAGCAGTCGCAGGGGAGGATCGACGTTGCTGTTCCGCATAACCCAGCAGAATCATCAGGCGTGCTTGGAGCTGTCGAGGTCGAACTTCGGTTGGCGGGTGGGCCAGATGGCTCAGCAGTGTTACTTGGCCTGCGGCGTCCATAATCGGAAATTGGAACATATACATGACCAGTGGCGGGCCGTTTTTCAATCCGGCGACTTTTCGAGGGTCGGGGACGACGTGGGGGGGTCTGGTGTATACTTTTTTGCCGCATTCGTGGGGAAACAACGAAAAATGTATACACCAGGATCCCGTATACACCAGGGTCCGCGTTCCTGTGCGAATTGCAGCGCAGGGTCGGAAAAAAGCGTCGGTGTATAGAGTTGGTTCCCCTACATACACTTATTTTGACAACAAGTGCAAGCGCTTTTGCTCAGGGGCGTCGACGGGAGCGGGCTCGACTGAGGTGGGGGGGGGCACGGCCCCCCTTCGCCCATGCGCCGCCCGTCGGGACTCTGGTGCCTCACCATGCCCAGGAGCGGTCGGTCGCGCTGATGTATACCGTGGGCGGGCTGCCGGTCGATCGGCGATGTATCGTCGATTCCAGGTCTCCCTTCGGCCCCCATCATTCGGCGGCAAGCTCGGGGGGGAAGTGAGAAGGGGCGCGCCCTCTCAGAAGGCTCGGAAGTGCCCCAGCCTTCTGAGAAGTTTCCGAAGCCTCCCCCGAAACACACAAAGAACTTCTCGAAAGGCCCGCGGCCTTCTGAGAAGCCCCGCCGCCTTCTGAGAAGGCCTTCTCCTTCTCACTTCCCCCCCTCGCTCGCCGCCGAATCATGTGCTCCCAGTGGCCCACCCAACTACCGTACAGTCAATACGCTGAAGTAATGACCAGTTGCCGCTCGGGAGGGGCTCTGTTTTTTTCAGGCCGTTCCTCGGAGATCCCTGTCGGCGATTTTCGTTTCTTGCTCAGCCTTCTTGGTGGTTAGCGTGACGGCTGTAGGAATCACGGGTCCTTCGAGGTGCTCTCTTAGCCGAGCTCCGACTGCAGACGACAGATGATTGATCATTATAGCATGATCGCATGAGACAGTCTGCGTGCGTTCGCCGTGCAGGGAGGGCGTCTTGGAGGGAAACGGATCCTGCTCCTCCTTCGCCGCTTTCGGGCTCCCGGAGGCCCTCCCCTGGCTCAGGCACCGTCAAAACAACGAGTCAGGATGAAAAGCTGGTCCTGGCTTGGCATCGCTCGGACGTGTGCTTTTTGGTGGGGGCGAGGACCATCGAGGAACACATTGGATCATCTTGCGAATACATACGCTCGCGACATCGACAAATGCACGGGGAATGGCCGTCCGAGCGATGGCGAAATGGAGGGGTGAGCCCCGGGGTCGCTTCTCATCCTTTTTCCAGCCTCCGTCGAGGCCGCGTCCCCAAACGTCCGACAGCGTGGTCTCGGGTGTAGCCCGATTGTTCCTGCGAGGTGCGCTGAGCTGGAATGGCTGCACCCGATGGGCAGCCTTCTCAGTTTCAGCCGCCGATGTGGCGCAACCACGAGTAGGCCGTTTCATTCTCGGCCGTCGAGTGTGCAACCCCTGGACGGCGCAAACAAGATCGGTCCGATGTATCTTCGGCCGTTGAGTGCGCAAGCTTTGGCGCAAGTTCTCGCGGGTCCCGCAGGTGGCGCAACCTATGGCGCACCCCGGCAGGTGGCGCAATCCACGGAGCAGCCCACGAATCGCGCAGCCCACGAATCATCCACGAATCGCGCAGCCACGGACGGCGCAACCCACGGCGCAACCCACGGCGCAGCCATCGGATGCCGCATCTTTCTGCGCATCCCGTGGGCTGCGCCACCCATGGATGGGCATGCCGTGGCGTGCATCGCGCAATATATGACGCAACCCAAGGATCGCGCCATCACTGGCGCAAGCTGTGGCGCAACCATGGATGACGCAACGTATCGCGCAACACATGGATCACGCAACCCATGGGGAGTCACATGGGTGGAACACACACACACACCCATGGCAATTTCTGCGGGGCTACACCCGGCTTATGGTCGCCGTTTGGTTTGGCGACGGGGCCCACGCAGCGAGCTTTCTTGAGATGCCCCAGAGTTCTCGACCCCCGCCCCGGGACTGCCCCTCCGTCGCGGGCAGTTTGCTGGTTGGCGGCGCACGGGGCCCGAGAACGGCCCCTGGAGGCCCACACCTTTTTTGCGTCGGCGGCTGGGCAGAGTAACTGAGCTGGCGGAAGAGCTATCGAGGGCACCGTTGAAGCGAAATGTGCCACAGTCCAAGAGAGAGGGACAAGAAGAGGGCGAGCGGCCGCGAAGGAGAGGGGGAAAAGGCGAGGGCCGCTCAGGGGGACTGGAGGCCGAAGCAGAGAGAAAACACCCGTCGTGTTTTTTGTTGTTGCTTGTCCTGCGACGCCTTCGCGCCTGCGCCCCGCATCGACCGCCCGACCTCTTCTGGTTGCGAACCTTCGGCCGGAGCGCTCCCAAGGGAGGAGGAGGAGGATGAGGAGGAGGAGGAGGAGGAGGAGGGGGAGGAGGAGGAGGAGGGGAGGAGGAGGAGGAGGGAGGAGGGGGAGGAGGGGGGAGGAGGAGGAGGGGGAGGGGGGGAGGAGGGGGGGGAGGGGGAGAGGGAGGGGGGGGAGGAGGAGGAGGAGGGAGGAGGAGGAGGAGGAGGGGGAGGGGGGAGGGAGGAGGGAGGACCGGGCGAGACCGCCGTGGCGGCGCGGCTCGGCGCAGATCATCCAGCACTGGCGCTTGCAACGGGTCTCTGGCGCCGCGGCGCCGGCGATCGCACGGCGCGGGCAGGCAGGCCTGGGCCAGGCTGCGACATTGTTCAGGAGGAAAATTATCACACAGACACAATTACTGTAATCTTCGATTCCCCAGAAAATATAAGAAAATATGGGAAGTGGGGGTAAGAAAGAAACCCAGAACATATGGGAAAATATGGGGAATATTTTTATTTGTGTGAATCTATTTGTGTGTCCTGGGGCCCCTTCAATTGTTCAAGCAGTGGTGAAGCGTCCCGGCGTGCCTATAGCCCTAGAAAGAATGTTCTAATAACCTTTTGTGGTTTACACGAAATGTTATCAGGACATTTCTGGCGGAGTCTGTTTTGCTTGATGACATCGGGTTTATGTTCTAAGAACATGGTTTATGTTATTAGAACATTTTTGGGTTCTAAGAACATTTCGTGGTAGGTCTATAGGAATGCCGGGACGGTCGGTCCCTGCTCAAATTGTAAGGATTGTGGACGACGGTTCTGGAGAGGAAGCATGCTGCCAAAGAATTCTCAGATGTTTTTACAGCATGTTTCAGACATGTCCTTAACGTGCGTCAAACATGTTAAGAACATTTCCCGACAGTTGAAACGCATGTTTGTTCAATGATAGGACTGCTAGGGTGTCCATTGTCACGGCATCCACAGTGTGAGGGAACACCGCGGAGGCGGGGGCCCACCGGCCACCACCCACCAAACCACCCCAACCCAACCCGAAGGCCCCGATCTGCCCTCCACTTCCAGTGGGGCGGGGGGCGGGGAGCCTCGAAGAAGCAAACCTGAAGCTCGTGCCCCCCCCCCCCCTCAACCCGAAAGTCCGGTCCAATTACGGCCTTCGGGTGGGATTGGGGTGGTCTGGTAGGTAGCCAACCGTTCGGATGCAACTCTTGGGAGGTCAAAGTCTGATTTCGCCCCGGTCCGAGATCCAGCTCAATCTGGCTTGGACCCTCTTATTCCGGCTTGGTCCCGCTTCATCCCGCTCAATCTGTCTCAATCCCGCTCAATCCGAGGCCCATTCCGGCGTAATTTCGGTGAATCCTCCTTAATGGGGGTTACTCCTCCTCCTTAATTGGGGTTCATCCTCCTTAATGGGGGTCAATCCTCCCTAATCTTTTTTCTTTTTGAGGAAGACCTCCCAGTAGTTGCCTCTTAACAACCCGGGGTCCCCCGATCGCCAACCGCCTTCGGGTTGGGTCTACTTCCGGCCTTCGGGTTGTGTCGGGGTGGTTCTGGCAGGTACTCAACCCGCACGGTAAGAATGGGCGGCTTTCCCAAGGGTGCCCGTGCATCCTTGCCTCCTCGGTTCATCCCTCGCCGCTTTCGCTGGCCGCGCCCCGCTCGAAGGGCTCCGAAATGGGCGTCCAAGGCCTTGCATCCTCATCGCGCGTCCTTGCTATACTGGTTGACTGTAGGTACTCAACCGAGGTCCCCCGATCCCGCTTAATCCGATTTGATCCCGCTTAATCCTGCTTAATCTGGCTTGATCCCGCTTAATCCGAGGCCCACTCTAGCAAGAGAGCCCCCCAATGGGGGTTAATCCTCCTTAATCTCAAGGGAGGAGGAACCACCCGGACCGAACGATGGGCGTTTACTAAACGGCCCGGGGCGTTTACTAAACAGCCGTGCCCTGTTTGATTTTTGTCTGGGCGCGTTTACCAAAGGGCTTCGCTGTCGGGGTGGTTATTATGGGGTGGATGGTTTGCCCTCTGTGTCGGGCGAAGGGAACTATGCACATGCACCGATCCTGGCAGGGCCCATCCTTGACCCAGGATCGGTGCATATGCCTTCCCAGCCAAGGTCGGAAGGCGTACGCACCGATCCTGGGCTCAGGATGGGCCTGGCCAGGATCGGTGTATGTTTACCAGCCTGGAACATATCCCTATCCCTATGCTGGGCACCTCCTCATCACGATGCCGATCTCAGGGATTCCCTTCTTTTTTGAGGGCGGATCCCTAAGATTGTCATCGCCTTTTGGCGTGTCAATCTTGGGGATAGGGATACGCTCGAGGCTGGTAGTCTGTGCATAGCTCTCTTCCCTCCACTGGTGGTGGACGGCGGGTGCTCCGCCGAGAAGTCCCCCGACCGCCCGCCGCGGCCCGCGCAGGGCCCGCCCCCGCGCCGGGCGCGCCGCCGAGCTCTCCCGGCGCCCGGCGGGCCGACCCCGGTCGGGAGCCTGGAGACGGGGGTCAACGCAGAGCGCCCGATCTTGCAGGATCGGGCAGGGTCAGCCAGAGCGCCCGATCTTGCAGGATCCTGCAGGGCCAGGGTCGCATTGACCCGGGTTTGGGTGCAGGATCCTGCAGGATCTTGCAGGGTCCTCCGCATGGACTCGGGTTTGGGCGCAGGGTCTTGCAGGATTTTGCAAGGCCTGATTGACCCGGGTTTGCATTGACCCGGGTCAGCAGGTCCCCGACCTGGGGCCCGGGGAGGTCGGGAGACGAGGGCGGCCGCGGCGCGGGAGACGAGGGCGGCCGCGGCGCGGGTCCCAGGCAGGGTTCAGTCGGGCCTGTCTCTCTGCAGGGGAAAGATCCAGAAATAGTTTAAAAAATAGTCTGGGGACGATCGTTTCAGTATTTCCGAGCATTTGGGGGAATTATGGTTTTGAGTATTTTTAAATTTTTGCCCAAAATCCACCTATAGGGGGACGGGCCCGACCTAAGGTTAGTAGCAGAGCCCTGGAGCCCCGAAATTTCGCCGAGCGCGTTCCACCACTCGCAAGAGTGCCTCCTCGCAAACGTCCGAAAAACACGGGTCTGGTTTTATGTAATGTATCGTAGATCCCCCCGCGGGGGATCCAGGCCATTTGCGAGCAGTTACTTTGCGAGTAGTGGAGCGCGCTCGTCGACAATTGGCCAGGATCACTAAACCAGGTCTGCTGCAGCTCGTGTGTTCTCGCGTGGCGGCCGTTCCGGTTCGCGGCACAGGGCCTGGGGGGGCGCTCCCCAATACACGTGATCAAGCCAGGTCCCACTAAACCCAGTTCTGCCAACGCCCTTGGCATCGCTCGGACGTGTGCACTTTTCCTTCGGCGAGGACCATCGAGGAGCATCCTTGATCATCAGGCGGAAAAACCACGCACGAAACCGAAAAGTGCACAGGGAATGGACGTCCGAGCGATGGCGAGGTTCTGCCAACGCCCGAGCGGAGAAAGGACCGCGGGCCAGCGGGGCGCTCAGAACCTCTCCGAGCGTTCAGTCGTCCACGCCGGTGCAGCGGCCAGTCTCCGGGCAGGAGTCGTGCGAGGTGGCGGCGACCATCGGTCGGCAGCATATTATCGGAAACCGGAACACATACATTACCAGTGGCGTGTTGTTTTTCAATCCCTGGACTTTTTGTGGGTCAGGGACGACGTCGGGGTGGTGTGGTGTATAGTTGTTTCCCCGTTCCCCTGGGGAACTGAGGAAAATGTGTACGCCAGCATCCCGTATACACCGGGATCCGCTTTCCGTGTGCGAGTTTCAGTGCAGGGCCGGGAAAATCGTCGGTGTATAGAGTGCGGTTCCTTGGATTCAAGAGTTGCTCTTCGGGGGTGGACAGAACCCCCAACAGTGACACGTCGATTAGTGAATTGTCCGTTTTCGGTTCTCGAGAGGGCGCCGTGGCCGTTATTTTCCAGGCTTGCGCCCGCCAGGTTTGGGCCTCAGGTCGTTTTCACTAAACCACGTTTTACTAACGGGGGATCAGTCCATCCCCGAGCTCTTCGCCGGCGTGACCATTGGTGCGCGGCTTTCGCGGGGGCGCGGGAGGAGTGGGGGCACACCCAAGCACACAGGCCGATACTACCCCAGATCTCCGACGATATGTGTCTCTCAAGCACCCTGTGGCATCGGGTCCTCGTTTTGAGGAGACAGTGCCCCGCGTCCCGAGGGCACCAGAGCCGACGTTCGCGTACGGTTCCCCACGCCAGTACAGCGCTTCGTGTCCCCACAGGGAGCTGCGCCGAAGGCCTCAGAGGCGACACCTGCACGTGGTTCCCCCGCCCAGACATTGTTTCGTGGCCCTGTGGGGAGCTCCACCGAAGGCCCAAGTGGCAGGGTTCGCATGCGCCTCCCCCACACAGTACGGCGCTTCGTGGCCCCGTACGGAGCTCCACCGAAGGCCCCAGAGGCGACGCTCGCGCGCGGTTCCCCCACCCAGTACAGCGCGTCGTGGCCCCATGTGGAGCTCCGTCGAAGGCCTCAGAGGCGGTTTTCGCATGCGTTTCCCCCAGAACAACGCTTCGCGGCCCCATAGGAAGCTGCATCGAAGGCCTCAGAGGCGAAGCTCACATGCGCTTCCCCCACCAGTGCAACGCTTCGTGGCCACATACGGAGCTCCACCGAAGGTCCCAGAGGCGACGTTCGCATGCGTCTCCCCCAGCACAGCGCTTCGTGACCCCGTAGGGAGCTCCACCGAAAGCCTCAGAGGCGAGTGCAGCGCTTTGTGGCCCCGTAGGGGCCCCACTCATTCTGGTATACCTCTCATGCGTCTCGCTACCTTAGCAGGAACTACACCCAAAACGGTATCCACATCGCGGTACTCACAATTGCATGTGCTCGTCCCTTTCGCGTGTGTATTTTTCAATCCCGGGTTTTCTCTTCGATTTCGTCTTCAGGGTTTGCTAGCTGCTAGCGGTCCTTGGGACCATGCAACTAGTTGTCTGTGGCGAAAATTGTCCCCGTGGAAGGGGTGGGGACCATTGGGGCTGCGCATGGAACATTTTCCAGGCGAAGCACCAAACCACATGCAGTTGTGACTATTGTTTTGTGGGTACCGTTTGCGGTGAAGCTTCTTATGAGGCCGCGAAACACGCGGGGTGTGCGCCTCAATGTGTGGGGGAGGCGCCTGCGACCGCGGCCGCGGCCACTGGGGTCTTCGGTGGAGCTCCCTATGGGGCCACGGAGCGCTGTATTGTATGCTGGGTGGGGGAGACGCATGCGGCCGCGGCAACATGGGTCTTCGGTGGAGCTCCCTATGGGGCCACCCAGCTTTATATTGGGTTCTGGATGGGGGAGAGACGTGCGGTCGCGGCCACATGAGTCTTCGGGGGAGCTCCCGTATGTGTCCACGAAGCGATTTCCTGGGGAGGGGGGGGGGGGGGACTCGCGAACGTCGCCTCTGGGGCCTTCGGTGAGTCTCCCCAGTGGGGCCACGAAACACTGTACTGGGCAGAGGAGACGCATGCGAATAGTGTTTCTGAGGCCGTCGGTGGAGCTCCCTATGGGGCCACGAAGCATTGCAATGGATCGGGGAGACGCATGCGAACGCCGCCTCTGGGGACTTCGGTGGACCCACGAAACGCGTAAGGGGTGTAGCGAAGTGGCTGACATGCGGAAGGCAGAGGGATGGATGGGGAGGAGGACGGAAGGAGATGCGGGGCGCTGTCTTGTCAAAACGAGGACCCAACACCAGAGGATGGTTGGGACAATCATGCTGGCGGACGGTAGAGAATGTCGCGCCGCAGGCAGGATCGGTAAGCCGCGCGCCAGAAGGCCTCTTTCGACCAGGGCCACTCGCTGCGTGCAGCCGAATCAACATCCCTTCGCCCCCCATTCCGTCCGCCGCGCTGTCCAGACGGGGCCGAGCCGGCGCATGCGCAGCCGAGGCCCTGCTCCTGGTTTCCCCCCCCGGGCTCGGCCGCCTCGGATCGTCGCCGTGCCAGTTCTGCCCCCCCCCCCCCCCCGAGGCCCGCCCCTCCCCCCCCAATCTCCTGCCGACCTAGCCCAAGCAGGCCCAGGAAGGGTATTCTAGAACGCCCTGGGCGTTCGGTAGCGCTCTGCAACGGCCGCGGCGCCCCACCTCGAGCCGACCCCTTCTTTCGGGTGTTGCAAAAGGCGTCCCTGGCCCCTGCATGGTGCCCTTAGGATCTCCCGGAGGGCCCCCGTGGCTTCCAGGGCACCCCATCACGAGGCCCAGAGGGCCCCAGGCTTAAGAGTGGAACGAAAAGCTGAGGACACCCTGGGCCGAGGACGCCTTTGGCAACACATCGCCCTCTCTTCCCGCGGCGGCCGCGGTTTCCCCCGCCAGGCCCCCGCGAAGCCCAAGGTGACCGAGGACCGCCGCGCCGTCGCGCGCGGCGGCGGCCCCCTCCCGTCGGACCCGTCTCGCGCGGCTCCCGCGGCTGCCCCGCGCGTGCTGGAAGCTGCCTGTCGTGTTCGGGTCCTCGGGCCCGTTTGGGCCGCGCCAGAGCCGCCGAAAAACAGGGCGGGACGAAACGCTTGGCGCAAGCCCCGGGGTCGCGCCCCCTTGGCGGCGCGCAGCAGACGGGGGGCGCGAGGGGCCGGGGAGCGGCCTTCTGCAACAGCGGGGGGGGGCTCGTCGAAAGGCAGGGCGTTCCTTCCCCCAGAGGCCCGCCGGGCTCCCAAGAAGCCTCCGAGGGGCCTCTCACGGAAGCGTCCCGAGGCCGGCGGGCGCCCGAGGCCTGGGCCAGCGGCTCCCTGCCCCTCCCTTCTGCCCCTCTGCCCCGGCTCTCCGGGTGCTGTCCGGCCGGGTTCCAGATCTCCTACGGCCCCAGGAGGATATATATATATATATATATATATATATATACACATACATATATATAGATATATATGTATCGGGGTTCGACACTCTGGGTCGTCGTATGACGAGTTGCGGAAGAATTTGCGTTTTTGTTCTGGCATCTCGCGGTGCGACCGAGTGCCGTGCCGCGAGGAGGTGGGGGAGGAGGGGGAGGAGGAGAAGAAGGAGGAGGAGGAGGAGGAGGAGCCGATGCTCTTATCAATGATGACGTGGCGTGCGCGAGGAGGCTTCGTTCGCATGTGCCCTAGGCGGGCGATCTTCTGTGGGCACGCGGGCTCGGCCTTGGCTTTTGGAAGCCGCAGAATGTCGCCAGGCCGTTGCTCTCGTCACGTTCTGGAGGCGCGTCCCTTGGTACCTAACCTTTGCACATTCCCCGTCGCCCTGTTACTCAGCGGGGGTAGCACGCAATCATCGCGGGCACATACTTCCTGGCCGGTGAGGGGGAACCAGTTTGTTTGCTCACGTCATGACCTGATCGATGATCCAATTGCTTCTGTTTCAGCGCTTCTCCATATTTGTTACGCCACAATAGTACGGTGGAGGCGTTTGTTAACGGATAGTCCTAGGAGTCGCCAGACCCTGGAGGATTCTTTATCCAATGCGGGCGGCGGTGATGCCCATGGCCACTCCACAATTGGAGTTCCGCGGGCTTCCAGACCCTGGATTCCTTACCCAGTGGTTCCTCACTGCGACGGAGTCCCTCCCGTTCGTGGCGGCCGACCCGCGGCCAGGCGGCGCGGGAGCCAGCGAGCGTGAGGGGCCTCCGCTGAGCGGGCTCGAGCGGTCGTTTTCCGCGTGCGACCCGTGAAGCGGCGGCTGGTGCGCCTCGGTGCTTTGGCGGCTGCCGCGGCGGCCGAGCGTGCGCAGTTGTGCTGCATTGAATTCGCCTCACAGGTTTCGGCCTTCGAAGAGAAAATGCCCTCACCGTGTATCGCGTGATTCTCGAGTGGCCCTTGTCCCTGTTCGCCTCGCGGGGCGATCTACGTGGGGCCGTTTGGGGGGGCTCTCGGGGCCGCCACGGGTCTTTTGTAGCCCTCTCGAGGTCTTGCTCGGGCTCCTGGAAGTCCTCTTCGCGGGAAGGTCCCCGAAGGCGCCTTCGAGCTCTGCTCGTGGGCCCCTCGCAGGCAAGACGGGGTCCCCTTGCAACGTTCTATAGGGTTGCCCTGTGTGGGGCTTCCTGAGGGGCTCGAGGCCGGCCTCGTTCGGCTTCCCAAACAATTACTAGCCTGGAACATATCCGTATCCCTATGCTGGGCACCTCCTCATCACGATGCCAATCTTAGGGGTTCCCTTAGTTATTTGAGGGCGAATCCCTAAGATTGTCATCGCCTTTGGGCGCGTCAATCTGGAGGGTAGCGATGCATTCGAGGTTGCTAAAACAAAATGCGTTGCCTAGAAACCCCGAGCGAGACTGCGCCGAGGTTGATCAAATTCGGCGCAGTCCCGCTGCGGATTTACGCGCTGTTCTGGAGGAGCGCGAACTCTCCCCAGCTGTTGCTCCTGGTATACTTGGATGCAGATATGACGCGCTATTGTCGTCGCGTTTTGTAAACGCATTGTGCGTGACTTTTCTCCGCGCCCTGTTGTGAAGGAGCCTCGCCACCGCCTGAAAATCTGAATTCCATGTCAGTTGCTTCCGTGCGGTTTTTAATGGACCGCCGCGCAATTGGAGAGGGGGGGGGCGAATCGGCCCAGTGATCGGCCCTGCGGCATGTTGCCACACGGTTGCTCGTCTTGGCGCAAGCTACCCGTTGCGCAGCCACTATGGCACATGCGCCTGCGCTTTCGGGATGGCAGAAATGCGACGACTTGTGGCTGCAATCCCAGGCTTTGGGCCGGCGCTGGAGCTTCTTTTTTAACGATTGCAAGCCAATGCGATTTGATTGTTTTTGGGCGGGCCCACGTGCGACATTCCATGTCTGGGGGGCGCAGCGCCAGCGGCTCAACGGCGTGGGGGGCGCAAGAAGACTTGCGCAGTGGGCATGCTGGGAGCGCGCGCGCAGCCGGCGTTGCACGTGATGCGCCGACTCTACAGGTGGATCTCTGCGCTTGGCCCCATTGCGAGGAATGCCACTGTCAGCGAGTCACAGTCTGAAGGGGCTGGCCGTCACGATGCGGCGTCGAAGCACGCAGGGGAGCTGGCAAGCGGCCCCTTCTACCGCGGCGGCTTCATGTCGCTGGAGGCGAGGGTCGCCAGCGCAGGCCCGACAGGATGGCGCTTCAGGGCAGCATGTGGCGCCCAGAATTGAACTCTGCGCGTGCGCAGTTGCCCGGGTGTTCCGCGCGCGTTCCGCGCTTGTCGGAACCGCTGCCTTAGTCGCTACTGGTGTTTGCGATGACGATCGCATCCCCGCAGGAAGTGCCCCTTTCCCCGCGAGGATGAAGTTGCACGCGCTTGACAGGTCAATCGGCCGAAATGAGCCCTGGTTGTGCCCGGCCGCGGGACGGCGCCCGTCGAGCCCGCGCCTCCCCCGGCGCGGCGACAGCGACTTGTCGCGCCCAGGGGCAAAGCTCGCGCGGGGCTGCCGGCAAAGGAAGACGACGCAACGCGGGCGAGGTCGCGTTGGATCTTCAAGGCCGTCTCTCTTACCAGGGCACTCAGTAATCCTGACCGACAGCTAAGATTACGAGTCGCACTTTGGCCTGCCAAGCCGCGATGTTTACATGCGGAGACGATTCCCTGGCTCATCAGCATGGCCCGCGCGGGCGGTCGCGTTCAGGGCGTGCAATTGCGAAGTCCGGAGGCACTGGTATCTTCTGCCTGCGCTGCATTGCTCTGCGCAGAAAAGGATTCGCAGCCATGGAAATATTCGCGCTAGCTGCGCCGAGGACTCCGCGGCAACCCAGGGGGCCAGGGGGCCGCGATTGTCGCGGCAATCGCGGCAACCATTGGACCACGGATGCGATCGCGGCAATCTCTCTCGAGCGCGCGCGCGCAGCTTCGTGCGCCCAGACCAGCGCGTTGCACGTGCAACTCCCCATTTGGATGACGTCGGCGCGCCCGCCCCCCTAAAGAGCGCGGCGGAACGCGCGCTGCCGCGCTGAATGTTGCGTTATTTTTCCGACGAGGGGCGCGTCGGGGCCCTTCGCGGGGCCCGCGGCAACTTGGGGTCGCCTGCGCCGCGGCCCCAGCGGCGCGGGCAGGCGGCGGGCTCCACATCGGTCAGTAGTCCCTGCGGGTGTCCGCGCGCGCCCTCGGCGGCCCCCATCCTAGGAGTCTGAGTGACGCGGTGCGAGCGAGACCAGCTCCTCCCGTCGCACGCTTGCCCGCACGGGCGCGCCGGCGCGCGCGCGTTGCACGCGCGTGCCAGTGCGCGCGCCTGCGCGCGCGCGCGCGCGCTCCGCCTCGTCGCTGCGCGCGGGGCCGCGACCGCCACGAAGTGTGTGTGTGTGTGTGTGTGTGTGTGTTCGTGTGCGTGTGCGTGTGCGCGTTCGTGTGCGCGTCCGTGTGCGTGTTCGTGTTCGTGTGCGTGTTCGTGTTCGTGTTCGTGTTCGTGTTCGTGCTCGTGTTCGTGTTCGTGTTCGTGTTTGTGTTCGCGTTCGTGTTCGTGTTCGTGTTCATGTTCGTGCGTGTGTGCGTGTGTGTGTGTGCCTGTGCGTGTGCGTGTGCTCGTGCGAGTGCGCGCGTGCGCGCGCGCGCGAACGCCGCTTGCCCGCTCGCGCGCGCGCCGCGCATTGCGCGCGCAGCCCGCCGACCGATCGACAGACTGACGGGCGCGCAGGCCAACAGACAGACGCGCAGAAATTTAGGCCGACAGACGGACAGACAGGCAGGCGGGCAGACAGGCAGACATACCGACAGGCATACGCGCAGGTAGATATGCAGGCCGATGGGCCGACAGACGGAGGCAGGCCCGCAGTTCGGCACACCGACAGCCCGCCATGCCGGTTGGCTGACAGGGACAGACAGAAAGATGCCCAGGGAGACGGAAACCCAGACAGCCGCACAGACAGATGCGCAGCGATGCAAACAGAAAGACGCCACCTGTGGCCGCGTAAGCATGCTTCAAGCTGGCCTGCACCCGTCTGCCGCCGCAGCGCCAGCTACAGCTCCGCGTCGGCGACGAACGCCGCGTCCTTCGAGGACAGCGGGGTTTGTCCCGAGGGCACAGGATGGCAGAGGGCTCGCAAGGATGGCTGCACGTCCTCGTTGCAACACGCCAGAGCTCGTGAACTGAAGGGCGCGCGAGCGGGGCTGCGCGGGGGCCGGGCGCATGGGGGGCCCCAGCGGGCCGCGGGCGATTTTTTGCGCGGAGGGCCCCTGGCGCCACCATCCACGCGCAGGTTCAATCAGCCGGCTGGTCCGCAAGATGGGCGAGGGCGGGCGAAGACCGGCCCCGAGGCAAACTGCGTGGGCGCCTGGGCAGTCGCTCGTCAGCTCGGAGCGGGACTAACGAAGCGGTCGTCGCGGCCACTGCTGCGGCCATGAAAGGGGGCCAGGCTGAGCCCGCGCGTGGCCTCGTCGACGCCGAGTGCCCGAATGCCCTCAGCAGACCAGCCGCGGGGTGCCCAGCGGGCACACACGTCGCGTGCGCAACCACTTGGGAGTCGCTGCTGCGAACTCGGCCCTGACGTGCCGCGGTCTTGCCAGACGCGCGGCAAAGGTGGCCGCGCTGCCGCGGGGCGTCCTTCAGCGCGTTGCCGTTGGCAAGTGCATGTTGTCGCTGAAGCGCGCGCCCAACTGGCACTGGCGGCGCGTTATCTGGGCGGACATGCGCAGCCGCGTTTCGCCAGCCCCCGTTCGGGGAGGCAGCGCGCGAGCCCTCGCGCAGGCAGAGGGCGCGGGGTGGATGTCCAGCCGCGCGAAGCACAAGCCCCTGTGAACATGCGCGGCAGCCACGAGGACATGGCGCACGCTGGGGCGGGGCGCGCAAAGGTCAATTGGATGCCTGTCCTCGCGCGGGGCAAGCTGCGCCTTGGATCGTTGGGGTCGGGTTTTGCTGGCGCCCGCGCCAGCGGCATGCCCGACTTCGCTTGCAAGATCAGGTCGCCCACTGGCGCGCTTTCCCGCGCCGATAAGCCAGGCGCCGCGTTCGTTGGCCTTGGCCCGCGGCTTGTGTCAGAGCAGGAGCGTCGCGCTCGCCCTCCAAGCAGGCTCTGCGCGGTCGCAACTTCGAGGGCTTCCGCGGTGAGGGCGCCGGTGTTATGCCGGGGCAATCCTGTGGACTTGTGGCCGCGCGAGACTGCTGCGCTGCGGGCAAAGGGGAGGTTGCAGCATGCCCTGCCACTTGAGCTGCGGAACGAAGCCGAGGAGGATTCCGAAGGGCGGCGCACGGCGGCGGCCACGCGGATCAAGCCCATCGTGACGTCGACGGCGCGCGCAGGCAGATGCCGCGGCGCATGCGTGACCTCGCACGCGTGGTCAAAGGTGACAGGCTGGACAAATTAGGGGGCTGCTTCGCAACCGCGCTACTTGCTTGACGCCCTGAACTGTTGTCGCAGGATTTGCGCTGCGTGTCAAGTAGTCAGTCTTGGCATCTGCCGCTTACGCTCTATTCCCATGGCGCGAGTTTGGGCCGAATGGGCATGCGCCGTTGTTTCGCAGCCTTGCCTAGGGACCCGCCTGCGTTTTCTCTGGGACTCGGCGGGGACATGCATAAGGTGTCGAGTTAATTCTGGTTTTCTGATATTCACCGCCATTGTTTTGCAAGGGGGGCGCGACATCGGCGCCCGCCCGCGAATGGCCGCGCGCTTCTGGCCAGCGCAAGTCGCCGTTGTGGGCCGGCGCAGGCCGGGGAGTAGTTTCCAACCGGATCAGTTACACATCATTTGCGGTAGCGCGCATTTGCTCGGTCAATATAGCTGGGGGGTGTCGCGCTGATCAGACGCGGTAAGAAAAGACACGCTGGTGGGGATTTCGTTACCAGGAAACGGATTGTAGCGTGTGTGTGTGTGTGTGTGTGTATGTGTGTTTGTGTGTTTTTTCATATGAAGTGACGAATGCCGGATTTTGCGCTCGTTTCCGTCCTTCCTGCTGGGAGCTCTCGTGGGGACTCTTGGTCTTTGTTGGGTCGCTTTCAGGCTTTATTCGGCCACGCGCGAGCTATCCTGGAAGCCTTTCGGGCCTCATTTGGGCGATATTTCGGGTCTATGGGGCGATGGAAATTCGCACTGGCGCTCACGCGAGACAAGTGCTCAGGGCGAAAAACCCAAGCATATGCAGTTGTGAGCACCGCATGACGGTCGCTGGTTCGGTGGAGCTCCCTCTGGGGCCACGACACGCGTGAGGGTGCGCCGAAATGTGCCAGGGGGGACATGTGAGGGGCGCACCCAATGCCACAAGAGGGTTGGGAACAAGTGATTCGGGCAAGTCCCACCCAGAAGTTGATGCGAATGGTCTGGAAGTTTGTTCAGTGACAAACTACCTCCCAATATGTTGCACCATTATCTGTGGACCGCGTTTTGCGAATGATGTGTATATGTGTGGGCTATGTACGCGTGCTGTCTCATGTGCGCTGTCTTTGTTCATGAGAGGTATCCGTTGATGCGCAAGTATGGTGTTTGCTGTTCCCCGTTTTGCGCGCTCGTTGTTCCAGTTGTTCGTTTGGTTTGTGTCTGTTGTTGGTGTACAGTTGGTTGGTGCCCTTAGTGAGTGTTCCAGATGCCTGCTGCTCATAAAGGTTTCTGAGCGCATAGATTCATGTGACTCATGTATGTGAGTGGTCCGGAGTCTTGGTGGAGGTACCTCGTGTATGTTTTTGACATGTGTTGGTAATGTCTGCTGTGGATGCTTGTTGGTGACATGTTTGCGGTCGTATGAGGTTTCAGCGTCGTCAGGAACATCATACGTCGTCGGCGCACATTCTTGACATAGCGGCTTGATGCATATCATAGTTTATGGTGTTGAGGCGTGTACTTGGTGCATGCTCCTGGTGAGTGTTAGGAGCGTTGTTAGTTCGTGTTCTGCTATGGCATTATTATTTGGCATGTGTATGTGCATGCGTCTATGTATGTTTACGTTTGGGATTTCTCGTATGGCGCATATTCATGGCGAGAGCTGTTGAGATACATCCATGGTTGTATGTCATGCGTGTTGGTATGATCGCCAACTGTTGCTGACAGTGTCTGACAATCTCTTCCGTGGCTAAACATTCTTGGTGCAAGCCGAGGCTGCGTGATGTTGGTGTATGAATTTGATGTGTGCTGTTTACGTCAGGCGATCTGGCAAGCTTTGCGCGCCCAGGGCATCGAACCAGGGCACACCACCATACCGCAACAGCTTCACCACGACCAGACAGCCACAGCACGCACTGACGTTGACAGTCGGCCATTTGCTCTCAACCGCGGGACGAGACAGGGAGATCCTCTCGGCTCCCTGCTCTTCAACGCCGTGCTGCAACACGTCATGGCACCACTAACGGCAAAACGGCGGGACATACACCGCGGCATCCAACTCAGCGACACCAGCTCCAGTATTCTCAGCTATCTGCGATTCGCAGACGATGTGCTGTTGATGGCCCCGACCCTCCAACGTCTCGCCGAGATGCTCGCCGACATCGTTACTGGAGCCGCGGCCCGCGGGCTCGAACTGCACCCAGCGAAGACGAAGGTCATGACTAACTTGATCAGACGCACAGGCCGAGCATGCGCGCGATCAGTCAACATACGCGGCATGTAAATTTGGATTTTACGCACGACGGGAAACTCAAATACCTCGGGCAGACCATCGCATTCAACGAGCCAAGGGCGGTGGAACTGCAACACCAGGTCAAATGCGCATGGGCCGCATTCACACAGCACCGGCAGGAATTCACGAGCAACAGTTACCCACTGAAGCACCGACTCAAGCTCTTCGACGCCATTGTGACTCCGTCGGCATTGTACGGAGGGGGCACGTGGACACTCACGGAGTCCATGAAAGGACCGCTCAACACCACACAACGAATAATGATCATAATGATCATCAACACGCCACGACGCAGGAAGAACCACCACAACGAGCGCACTGCACAGGCTACAACCACTTCGCCAAGTCTCGGACAGCACTTCCGCCACCTCCGCGGCTTTTACTTTAACGACCACCAGTTCACCTGCCACCACGTCCTCTGACGATGACGTCGGCAGCAACCCCGACGAACCCGAACTCCCCGAGGCGGTCGATCTGACCAACCTGATCGCTGACGACCTTACCGAGCCATGGCTCGACTTCATCCGCCGCGCACACACAGAGCGAATTATTCGATGGACTTACGCGATATGGAGCCATGGGTCACAAAACAGCGACGACTTCTGTGGAGACAGGTCCACACAATAGCCCGTCATAGCGCCACCCGATGGACTCAGCAAGTTGCTCACTGGCATCCTGGTCTCGTTGAGGGACAACGAGGACAGCGCGAACAAGGTCGACAACTAAACGGTGGGAGGACGAAATTCACGACTACATCCAACAGCGGATTACGACCACGCGCACGAACGACGGTTTGAGTGACGCCATGAATGATGTTAAGTGGATCTACCTAGCCTCCGACACGACCACCTGGATGAGCATGGAGTCCGACTTCACCTCATCGACGGGAGCCCAGCACCCGAGCAAGACGACCAAGACACCTGCCAACACGACGCCAACCGACACCCGCGCCGGAACCAACTCCAGCAGGGAAGTTCGCCAGTGCTGCCTGGCCTCTGCTTTCCACAGCACGTGTAGGCATAAGTAGAGAGGTTACGACCTCCACGCTCCGGCCCAAGGGGGCAAGGACCATGTCCTGATGAGAGTGCGAATGCGAATGCGAATGTTGATGTCAGGTGTGTGCGTGAGGTTTCCGTGTGTGCTATAGGCTATGGGCGTGTTCGTGGCGCCTGCTCTTGTTTCACATCTGTGGTTGCCGTAGGTTCTCGGTGTATGCTCACGATGTGCGTTGTTGGCACAAGTTGCCGATGCATGTCCGTGGTTTCTGCCTTGTGTGTATGTGGCTTACGCACGATCGTGGCATATTGTGAAGGCATTACTGCCGTGCCGCCGGCCCCGCAGGCGGGACTTTCCTGAGGGACCCCGAGGGGGGGGGGGGGGGGGGGGGGGGGGGGGGGGGGGGGGGGGGGGGGGGGGAAATTCTGGCTTGGGGCCACCCCCTCCCCCCACGGGCGGAACCTCCCCAGGGGACCCCTGCGGGCGACCCCCGCGCAGGGGGTTGTCTTCCCCTTGCCCCTTCGCTGTCCACAGGGCGGGAGCCCCCCCGAGACCCACCGGGACCCCGGGGGGGGGGGCGGTAAGCTGGCCCGGGGCCCCCCGTTCTGCCCCCCGTATCCCCCCTTCCCATCTTAGGAGGGGATCGACTTAACTACGATGAGCTCACCAGGACTTTTCCTTTTCATGTTCGTCTTTTTCGGGGGGGGACTGGCAAAAACGACGACGACGACTGAACTTACCAGGACTTTTTTTATGTTCGTCTTTTTTGGGGGGGACTGGAGAAAACGACGACGCCGACGACGACGACGACGATATCGTCTCACACACGCCGTGTCGGTGGATATGCCAGCGTCGGCGATGGATAGGTTGTCGGTATATGGAATTGGTGAGTACTCTTGGTGTATGTCCTGTATGCATGTAGACGGCGTGGCGCCGTGACGCCTGTCATGCTCACCTGACGGTATGGTTTGATGTGTGGTCTTGGCGCATGGTGTCGAGTCATGGTCTTGGTGTGTGCTCTGGCTGCATGTGCTGGATGCGTAACAGGGGTCGGCGAGTGCGCTCCACTACTCGCAAAGTAGCTGCTCGCAAATGGCCTGGATCCCTCGTGGGGGATCTACGTTAGATCTCATCAAAGCAGACAGGTGTTTTTTTCTGACGTTTGCGAGTAGGCACTGTGCGAGTACACGCCGGTCGCTGAAGGTAGGTATTCTTGGATTCCCAGATCCCAATCTATTTCAAGCGTCTTTCTACTTCAAGAATCGGCACGCCGTTGCTGTGTTTTGTTATTCTCTGGGAGGGCCTTCATGTTTCATGTTTCTACCTTCCTACTTCATGTTATGTCCACTTTCTCCGCCTTCCTACTTCATGTTTCTACCTACTTCTTCCGACCGACGTGTTTTGCATGAGCTTGCCCGGGGCAAGTCGGCCCGTGCAGCGATCCCAGTTTGCTTGGCGGTCTTCGGCTTCGCGCTGCTGTGCCAGTCGCGCCGTGATGTGATTCAGTGATCGCGCGTGCCCCATGTCCTCTCCTCCCAGATAACAAAAATAAGATGCGCCGCCCGTGGGGCGAAGAAAGCGTGGCGATGCGCGCTCGGCGAAGAGGCGTATGCTCTTTATGACCGTTGCTGCTGCCACATAGTGGGTACGTGCTGGATGCACGAGCTTGGCGTGCGCTCGGCGCGCGCGAAGGAAGCCAACTAATGGTAAGTCGGGCCTGTCCCTCCACAGGGGGGACATCCAAGAATAGTTAAAACAGTCAGGGGGCTTTTTTGCTATTTATGCTCGTTTTTGGGGGGGTACTGTCTTGCATATTTCTTATTGAATCGCTTCGCTCGTTCCGCCGGCCCATCTTGCGCACCGCGGTGGCCTGGCCGAGAGGTCGTCGGCAGTGCGGAGCTGCAGGGGGCGGCGGCCCCAAAACGTTTCCAGAGGCTCTCAAGAGGGCTTCAAAACGGTTTCAGAGCGCCTCAGGACAGCCCAAGAGAGCCCCAAGACGGCCCATGGAGGGCCTCACAGAGTCTCAGAGCTTCCCAGGAGAGGCGCAAGGAGGCCACAGGAGGCTCCGTGGGGCCTCTTGGGAGCCTCTTCGAAGCTTCTTGGGAGCCTCTGGGAGGCCTCTTGGGGCCTCTTGAGGGCCTTTTGAGGGCCTCCGTGGGCCTCTTGAAGGCGTGTTGGCGGCCTCTTGGAGCCTCCTGGGGACCTCTCCAGCTCGAAATGTCCGTTCGGGTGCCCCGTCTGGGCTCGCTCTTAGAGCCGTCTTGGAGGCGTCGTGGGCCATCTTGGAGGTCTATGGGATTGTCTTGGGGCCCTCTTGGGCCCTCTTGGGCTTATCTTGGTGGCTTTTTGGGCCGTCTTGGGGCGATCTTGGGTGCCTCTTGGGCACGTTTGGACGCTGTGAACCCCCGACGTCCTGTATGCGAAAAATATAAGTTTCCCCTAAGGAATGGGACGATTTTTGCTTGATGGAGCCCTCTTGGAGAGCCTCTTGAGGCTCTCTTGGGGCTTCTCGGCGGCCTCGAGGGCCGTATGAGGGCCATCTTAAGCGTCTTGGACCGCTCGTTCGGTGACTCGGAGCGCTTTGGGGCTGTCTTGGAGGCCTCTTGGGGACCTCCTGGCGCGCTCTGGGGGGCCTCAGACCGCACCCAGGAGGAAAACCATCTCTGAGTAGCAGTTGCCGGGCTGCGGTCGGGCGGCGGTCGGGGTATTTTTCGCCGGGGGACCCCCAGGGGACGCCCCGCGCGCGCGAACCAGAAATATTGTTAACCAGTTACCGGAGATCTTAGCACGCCTCTGGCCCGTTGGGCTGGCGAATTTTTCGTCCAAAATCCGCCTGTAGGGGGACACGCCCGATTTAAAACTACTGCCCTACCCGTTTGACCACGGGGCTGCCACGGGACAGCTGGACGGGACAGCCGCACGGGGACAGCCGCGCAGGACACCCACATTCCAGCCCATGGACAGCCCTAGGACTATGGCGGGATGCGGGCGGGGCACGTGACAGCCACGGGGCAGCTTTCCCCAGACTCCATCGAGTCGTTGATCATGATCGACCTGCGGGGCCATTACTAGGCCCCAGGACCGTCAAACATCGACTGGGGAGGCACAACCAGTCCGATGGAATGGATCGAGACCTCCAGGGGTCCGCATTGTGAACAAATTGCGACGTCGGGGGGTTGTGCGACGATGGGTCGAACCTCCAGATGGGCAAGGCAGAGGAGGGTGGCCTTTTCAGAGGGCACAGGAGGCCTCCTGACCCTATGAGCAGCTTTCCGAGACTTCTCCGAAGTCACAGAGGGCTTCTTTGAAGTCCCGAGGGCACCTGAGAAGTCCCGCCGCCGACAGAAGAGACACGCACCAGGCACGGGCACGAAGCAATTTGACGTGACATCTTCCTGGCTGGGCAGGTCAATCCCTCTCCCTCGCGCAGTTTCGCCTCGCCCGCACGCGCCACACGAACCGAAGCCAAAGCCGAATTTCTGGTTGGGGGCAGTCCGCTTCACTTCGGTCCCACCATCGATGGCGTTGGTGGGCACGGTGATTACTCAACGTCCAGACTCTCACAGTGAATCGGATGATGTCTCGACTGCAGAATAGAACGATGGAATTTGACGCCAGTTCCATCCTGTATGTGCGCACGCCAGGTTGGCAAAACTGCAGAAAGTGGCGCCGCCTGGGCTCGAGCTGTCGACGCCATGGCGGCCCCGGCCGACGCCTGCCCCAGCGACGCCGCAGTCTGCAGGTCGACCTCGCCCGGGCCGTACACAGAGCCGCAGTCTGGCTGCTCTGGTGGCCAGGTTCCCGTGCTCGTCGTCGGCATTTCGGGCCCCAGCGGCAGCGGCAAGTCGACGCTGGCCTCCGCGTTGGCGGCCCGCCTGGGCGCGGAGCTGGTGTCGGAGGACCCGGCACACTTTGTCCTGCCATACGCGCCGTACGCGACACGCGATGAGGCGTGCGAGGCCTGAAGATGAACAAGCGGCATAGTCAGTAACTTTCGGAGGCCCGCGCGGATTTCTTGGATCGTGTCTGGGCCCCCTCCTTAACGCGCGGTGTACGCCAGGGAGGCCCAGGGCCCGTCCAGGAAATCCGCGCAGACCTTTAAGAAAGTGCCCGGAACAGTGCTTGCAGTCAGGGTTCATTGCTGATCTTGTTAAAGAATTGGACGGGTCCGGCAAAGTTTTGCCACGTTGTCGCCTGTTAATGTTTCGTCGTTGCGCTTGTTTGCCTTGAAAGCAAGCATAACATAAACAATAGGTTTCCCGATGGAAAAACCTTAGGTCCCGAATTTGATTTGTCTGAAGACCAGATCTGGCGCCCCCCTCTTTCCTCCCCTCCTTTCTTTCCCACCCGATCATGACTACTTCTAGTCGTTTTATTATTCGTACTACTACTACTACTACGACTACTACTACTACTACTACTACTACTACTACTACTACTACTACTACTACTACTACTACTACTACTGCTGCTGCTACTACTACTACTACTACGACGGCTACTGCTGCTACTACTACTACTACTACTACTACTACTACCGACTACTACTACTACTACTACTACTACTACTACTACTACTACTACTACTACTGCGTATACTACTACTATAACTACTACTACTACTACTACTACTTACTACTACTACTACTACTACTACTACTACTACTACTACTACTACTACTACTACTGCTACTGCTACTACTACTACTACTACTATTACTACGACTACGACTACGACTACTACTACTACTACTTCTGCTACTACTACGACTTCTACCACTATTACTATTACTACTACTAGTACTAGTACTACTACTACTACTACTACTACTACTACTACTCCCACTACTACTACCACTACTACTAGTACTACTACTACGACTACTACGACTACGACTACTACTACTACTACTACTACTACTACTACGATTACTACTACTACTACTACTACGACTACTACTACTACTGCTACTACTACTACTACTACTACTACTACTACTACTACTACTACTACTACTACTACTACTTCTACTGCTACGACCACTACTCGTACAAGCACTACTTCTACCACTGCTACTACAACTGTTACCCCTATTGCGACTACCACTATTGCAAGTACGACTACGACGCGCATTATTTCTGATAGTGCCGCTAGTATCATTATTAGTACAGTAGTCCTACGACTACTACTACCATCTCTACTTCCACCAGTCTGTTTATTGTTGTTTCTACGACTAGTAATACCTTTTCTTGCGTTACACATTGCGGGTTGCGCACTACTAACTAATAGCCACTATTACAAATCCGTCCACCATGGCTACTACTGCTACGACCGCTCTTGCTACTACTACTACTACTACTACTACTACTACTAGTACTAATACGGCTGTTACTACTGCTACATCAACGACGTACAATCACTAGGACCACACACCACCACTACTATTACGACCACGGCGAATCCTACTTCGACATACGACTACTTCCACTGCTACTACTACTACTACTACTACTCTCACTACTACTGCTACTACTACTACTACTACTACTACTACTACTACGACTTCTACTACTATTACTACGGCAACTATTAGTACTACTTCTACCACTACCGCTGCTGCTACTACTACTACTACTACTACTACTACTACTACCACTACCACTACGATTACTACTACTATTACTACTACTGCTACTACTACTACTACCACTACTACTACCACTACTACCACTACTACTACTACTACTACCACTACTACTACTACTACTACTACTACTACTACTACTACTACTACTACTACTACTACTACTACTACTACTACTACTACTGCTACTACACATGGCTCCCAACCATCCTGTGGTGTTGGGTCCTCGTTTTGAAGAGACAGCGCCCCGCCTCCCACCTTTCTTCCTCCTCCTCCTCTCCTCCCTCCTCCCCCTCCTCCCTCCTCCCCCTCCTTGCCTCTGCTCTCGGCACACCTCTCACACGCGTCGTAGCTTCATAGGGAGCTCCACCGAAGGCCCCAGTGGTTGCTCTCGCATGCGGTTCCCCCACCCAGGGCGGCGCTTCGTGGCCCCATCGGGAGCTCCACCGAAGGCCCCAGTGGCGCAGTTCGCATGCGGTTCCCCCACCCAGGGCAGCGCTTCGTGGCCACATAGGAGGTTCCACCGAAGGCCCCAGTGGCTGCTCTCGCATGCGGTTCCCCCACCCAGGGCAGCGTTTCGTGGCCGCATAAGGAGCTCCACCGAAGGCCCCAGTGGTTGCTCTCGCATGCGCTTCCCCCACCCAGGGCAGCGCTTCGTGGCCCCATAGGGTGCTCCACCGAATGCCCCAGTGGCTGCTCTCGCATGCGGTTCTCCCATCCAGGCAGCGCTTCGTGGCCCCATGGGGAGCTCCACCGAAGGCCCCAGTGGCTGCTCTCGCATGCGGTTCCCCCACCCAGGGCAGCGTTTCGTTGCCCCATAGGGAGCTCCACAGAAGGCACCAGTGGCTGCTCTCGCATGCGGTTTCCCCGCCCGGGGAAGCGTTTCGTGGTCCTATAGGGGGAGCTCCCTATGAGGCCACGAAACGCTGCCCTGGGCGGGGGAAGCGCATGCGAGAGCAGCCACTGGGGCCTTCGGTGGAGCCCCCTATGTGGCCACGAAGCGCTGCCCTGGGTGGGGGGACCGCATGCGAGAGCACCAGCGCTGCCCCGGGCGGGGGAACCGCATGCGAACTGCGCCACTGGGGGATTCGGTGGAGCTCCCTATGCGGCCACGAAACGCTGCCCTGGGTGGGGGAACCGCATGCGAGCTGCGCCACTGGGGCCTTCGGTGGAGCTCCCTATGGGTCCACGAAGCGCTGCCCTGGGTGGGGGAACCGCATGCGAGAGTAGCCACTGGGACCACCTCTTGTAAAGCACACGAGAGCGCACATAAAGCATAAGACACATACGAACACATGCGACTACATAAGAGCACACCTGGTGGAACCTCTTGTTGTCCGGGTCTCCCCGCATCGTGAAGTTGCCCTCGTGAATGAGGGGCAACCATCGGGGCGAGCCAGCGTACAATCTGAACACCCGCTTCTCGGGTCCGGGTCCCATGGAGTAGCCCTTGAACCTGTCGAGAATGGTCGGAAAGCGCACTGGGTCGTTCTCGAACAACGCGGTAGTGTCGACGGTGCCCTTCACGTCCACGATCGGCGGTGGGTTGGGCAGCGCCATCGCCATCTATCACTACTACTACGAGTACTACTACTACTGCCAGTATGGCTACTACTACAACTACCACTCTTACTAGTATTATTTTTTCTATTACTACTACTAATAATAATGACAATAGTAACACGACGGATCGTGCGACTAATACGACACGTTCTATTTCTAGTACTACTACTTTTACTCGTACCACCACTAGTCTTACTACGACTACTACTAATACTACTACTGCTACTACTACGGTTCCTACAATTGTTTCTGTTACTCAAGCTATTATTATCACTAATACATCCACTACTACTCCTATTATTTTCACTGCTACTATTACGTTTGCTACTACTACTACTACTACTACTACTACTACTGCTACTACTACTACTACTAATGATAGTGATAATACTACTACTACGGCTGCTACGACTACAACCAGTGCTTCTACCACTACTACTACTACTACTACTACTACTACTACTACTACTACTGCTACTACCTCTACTACTACCTCTACTACTACTACTACGACGACTACGACGACTACGACTACTGCTACTACTGCTACTACTACTACGACTACTACTACTACTACTACTACTGCTCTTACTACTGCTTCTTCCACTACTACGACTTTTTCTATTATTAAGACTACTATTACTACTACTACTACTTCTACTACTACTACTACTACTACTACTACTACTACTACTACTACTACTACTACTACTACTACTACTACTACTACTACTACTACTACTACTACTACTACTACTACTACTACTACTACTACTACTACTACTACTACTACTACTACTACTACTACTACTACTACTACTACTACTACTACTGCTGCTACTACTACTACTACTACTACTACTACTACTACTTACTACTAGTAGTACTACTACTACTACTACTACTACTACTATACTGCTACCTACCTACTACTACCTACCTACCTACCACCTGCTGCTGCCTGCCTGCCTACCTTCGACTACTACCTACCTATACCTACCTACCTGCTACCACTACGACTACTACTACTACTACTACTACTACTACTACTAACTACTACTACTACGACTACTACTACTACTACTACTTACTAATACTACTACTACTACTACTACTACTACTACTACTACTACTACTACTACCTACTACTACTACTACTACTACTACTACTACTACTACTACTACTACTACTACTACTACTACTACTACTACTACTGCGACTACTACTACTACTACTACTACTACTACTACTACTACTACTACTACTACTACTACTACTACTACTACTACTACTACTACTACTACTACTACTACTACTACTACTACTACTACTCCGGCTACTACTATTCACTACTTACTACTTACTACTTACTACGCTACTACTACTACTAATCCTATTACCACTACTACTACTACTACTACTACTACTACTACTACTACTACTACTACTACTACTACTACTACTACTACTACTACTACTACTACTACTACTACTACTACTACTACTACTACTACGACTACTACTACCAGACTACTACTACTATAATACTACTACTACTACTACTACTACTACTACTACTACTACTACTACTACTACTACTACTACTACTACTACTACTACTACTACGACTACTACTACTACTACTACTACTACTACTACTACTACTACTACTACTACTACTACTACTACTACTATTGTTTTTCCCCAGAGGAGCGCCAGAGGATTCTGGGCACCCGAGGAGCACATCCATCCCTACATCCGTACATACGAGTTGCCGGGACGATACATGTGGTATCCCCGCCGGGTTCCGAACTTTACTATCCCCACCCCGTGATGATCAGGGACATTCGGCTGAGCCCTTCAGCTTGCACCACATGTCTTAACTGCCTGCTTGTGGTTCACGCTGGCCCACATTATGTTTTTGCTGTTTGCTGTTCCTCGAGAGGCGCCGTCGAACGTCAATTGGGCCGCCGCCGAGACAGCCTTGAAGTGCGCCATCTCCAGGGCCGCGGCCGGCGCAGCTGCCTCGGGCTGCGCCGGAACCGTCGTGGTGGAGCATTATTTGCTGGTGGCCGAGGATCGGTCAAGCAGTGGCGAAGCGTCCTGGCTCGCCTATAGCCCTACCAAACAATGTTCTAAGTACTTGTTGTGGTTTCCACGAAATGGTCTTAGAACAGTTCTGGCGGAGGCTGTCTTGTGCTACCACATCGGGCTTATGTTCTGAGAACCTTGTTTCAGTTCTCAGAACTTTTTGGGTCCTAAGAATGTCTCGTGGCAGGACTATAGGAATGCCGGGACGGTCGGTCCCTGCCCAAATCGGGGATCCGCAGAGGGACTTTGGGCCAGGGCTCCGACGACACGATTTCTTCAGTCCGCGAGTTTCTCCTCGACGTCCGCTTCTGGGGCCAACTCTCGGGCCTCGGGGTCGTCAAAGATGCATCTGGGGCGAAAAACCTACCCAGGGGAGGAGATCCAGAGTTCTGGCCGTGGGGTTAAAGATCATACCTCGGCGAATGTCTGGGACTGGTGGACTTGCGAAGCGAGCTTTGGCCGCGGTCGCGCGCCCCCCCCTGTCTCCAGTGGCGAGCGATTTTCTTCCAGCCCGCCCTCTGGCCTGCTTCCTCGCACACGCAGCACAGCGCAACACAGTTGTGTAAACAGAACTGCTGGAACTCCGCGCGGATTCCTTGCATCGGCGCTGGGCCCCCCTGGCGGCGCCTCCGGCGCCGCCCCTGGCACACTCCGCGCGCCAGGGAGGGGGGGGCCCGCGCCGATCCAGGAAATCCGTTCGAAGCTCCGAAGGTTGTTGCCTGTGTCGTTATTGGTTCTTCTTGTAGAGAAGGGCGCTGGGCCACTGGTGGGGTTACGATTAAGTCGGGCCTGTCCCTCTACAGGGGGGATATTCAAAAATAGTCCAAAAATAGTCCGGGGACTATTTGTTTTTAGTATGTTGGGGCATCTTTTGAGCATGTTTGGGGTATTTCTCATCTTTCGTCCAAAATCCCACTGTAGGGGGACAGGCCCGACCTAAGGTTACGAAGCGAACCCGGCTGGCGGCTCACGCTTCCTCCTTTCCCAGGGGCGAGCGATCTTCTTCTGGCCCCCGAGGAGGGCCGCGGGCTCCCAAACGTGCGGTGCCCACACCGTGCGGGCCGTTCCCGGACATCCGCCGAGATGGTTTTTTCGATGCGCCGCTCCAGAGGTCCCCACCCTGCTCGTGGGACCAATGCGCTCCCCAGATTAGTGTTTGATGGCCCCTGGCCTCGAAAGATCCCAAATCCCCCCAGAGGGTAGCCTGGCGAAGGACCCAACCATATGCAGCCGTGAGTAGCGCAGTTGTGACTGTCGTCTTCGGTGGAGCTCCCTACGGGACTACGAATCGTGTGGTGTGCGTGTGTGCCGAACTTGGTGGTGGGAGCGCATGCGAACGGTGCCACTGGGACGTTCGTTGGAGCTACACATAGGGCCACGAAACATGTGAAGGGTGTGCCGAAATGGGTGGCTGTGACGCCTGCGGACGGTGCCACTCGGACCTGCGACCTCTGGTGGGGCTCCCTAGGGCCAAGGAGCATGTGAGGGGTGTGCTGGAAACTTGTGGCGGGGACGCATGTTGACGGTGCCACTGGGACCTTCGATGAAGCTTCTGACGGGGGCCACGACACGTGTCAGGGGTGTGCCGAAACGGGTGGCGGGGACGCATGTTGACGGTGCGATTTGGACTGTCGGTGGAGTTCAGCTACCTATGGGGCCACAAGGCGTGTGAGGGGTTTACCGAGACGGGTGGCAGGGACGGATGCTGACGGATCCATTGGGATTTTCGGTGGAGTTCTTTGTGGGGCCACAAGGAGTGTGCCGAAATGGGTAGCGCTGAAGCGCGCGGACGGTGCCATTGGGACTTTCGTACTTCTCTTACATGTATGAGGGGTGTGCCGAAATATTTCATATGGGTGGCGGGGGCGTATGCTGACGGTGCCATTGGGACTTTCGGTGGAGCCCCATTATGGGGCCACGAAGCGTGTGAGGGGTGTGCCGAAATGGGCGACAGATGCGCACGCGCACGGTGCCATTGGGACCTTCGGTGGAGCTCCCTATGGGGCCACGAAGCGTGTGGGGGTTGTGCCGAAAAGGGCGGCGGGGACGCATGCTGACGGTGCCACGGGGACATTCGGTGGAGCCCCATATGGGGCCACGGAACATGTGAGGGGTGTGCCGAATGGGTGGCGGGGGCGCATGATGACGGTGCCATTAGGACTTTCGGTGGAGCTCTTTAGGGGGCCACGAAACGTCTGAGGGGTGTACCGAAGTGGTAGATGGATGCGGAGAACAGAAGTAAGTAGGGGGAGGAGGAGGGGGGCAGCAGGAGGGTGAGGAGGAGTAGGAGGAGGAGAGTGAGGAGAAGGAGGAGGAGGAGGAGGAAGAGAAGAAGAACGCGGGGCGCTGTCTTTGTGTTATCCGAGGACAACACCACAGGACTGTTGGGGAAAAAGTGTTGTTGAAACAATCAGATCGTCGGATAATTGTTTGCTGTTAGTTGTGCCAAGCAGCTACTGATAATCATTGCTAGTCTCCGAGCTCTCCCCGAACTCCTTCGGACCTGCATTTGAAAGGAGCCTCCGTCCATGGTGGCGACGACTCGCAGGACGAGCAGCTATTTCGGCATCTTTGCCTCTTGATGTTTCGCCCCCCGAGAAAGAGAGAGAGAGAGAGAGAGAGAGAGTGAGAGGGAGAGAGGGAGAGGGAGAGGGAGAGAGAGAGAGAGAGAAGGAGAGGGAAAGAGAGAGAGAGAGAGAGAGAAAGGAGAGCTCCCTGGCCCCGCTGCTCAACTTCTGCGTGTTCCTGGACCCGCTGCTGCGGCTCGGGGATGCGCAGGTTGCCCGCCTGGAACACATCCCCCATCCCTGAGGTTGGCACCATCTTACCTCGGTGCCGATCTTGAGGATTCTTCCAGTACCTTCCCTCGGCTGACACAGGGTTGGCAGCTGCTTCGTGGCCGTCCTCCGTGTGCGCCGTGGCCCCGGCTGACCCGGGTGGGCGCTGACCCCGGTCAGCACGTCCTCGACAGTCGGTGCGGCGTGGGCCTGGCGTGGGTGATGACTGTCGCGCTCGCTCGCGCCCGACTGCGCGGGGCGCTCCCGGGACGGCCACGCCCTGGGCGGGCCAAACCCCAGCCGCCGAAGGATCATCCTCGGGATCCCCATCGCCGTGGAGGGCTCGTCCCTCGGATTGCCGTCGCCCTGGGCCTGCCGGCCCTAAGGTTACGGGCTTGTCCCTCTACAGGGGGTATATTCGCAAGTAGGTACAATAGTCGGGGGACGATTTTTAAATTATGTTTGACTATTTGGGGGGTATGTTGGGGGGGATTGTTCGCTGTTCGCCCAAAATCTCCCTGTAGGGGGACAGGCCCGACCTAGCCCTTTGGGACGGGGGTGGGCTCGGGGCGGGTCAGCAGGCGCGCGAGCTTTGCCGCGAGCGCCGCGTGGCGCGCAGCAGGCGCACGCCCGAGGAGGAGGCGCACCTGCGGCGCTACTACGACCGGGCCGTCTGGCCGACGTTCAATGCGCCGGAGGGGCGCAGGCACAGACGGCGCAGGTACGGCAAAGCAGCCTGATGCCAGCAACAGGGGAACGAGGCATGACGCAAGCAGAAAAGTTCCGTGGTCCGCGCGGACTTCTCCCACTCCTCGGCGCGCCTTTTCTCCTTTGCATAGGGGAACGAATCATGACATGCACAAGAACTCCGTGATTCGCCTGAATTTCTCGGACCCGGGCCGGACCCCCTTGGCGGCGCCTCCGGCGCCGCCCCTGGCGCGCTCCGCGCGCCGGGAAGGGGGGTCCAGCGCGGATCCAAGAAATCCTCGCGGACCTCCGAGTTTTTATGTTTGTGCTCCCCAAAGCAAAGGAGAAGAAGCGCGTCGAGGAGTAGGAGGAACACGGCCGGGAAGCCTTAAGGAAGAGGCGATGCAGCCGGGATATGGGTTGAGATTGCGGCCAAGTGCACCGCAGTGCATTTTTGTACCAGAGATCGTTAGATGACCGCAGCATGCGGTCATGTAACGAGAAGTCATGTAGCATTGCAGTTATGTTGATTCCAGTGGCCCAGTGGCCGTTTTCATGCTGGCTCTCATCCGCTTCCTACCTCAGTCTAATGTACGTTGATCTGCCATGCGCCGTCTGGGCGCCAGGCTTCACTGACTCACTGACTGACTGATCGTCGCCGTGTGGACCAAACATTTCGGCGGCCGTGCGGCGAGAGCACGATTCCTGGATAAACCGTGGGCCTCAAGCGAAACGGCTGCCAGGACGGTCGGTTTTGGTCCCTCCGTGCCCTTCCGTGGGGCTCTTCCCCTGTCTTTCTAAAACCGTGAGGACCCTCCCTTTTAGCAGAATCGGAGGTTGACAAACCTCCTACCCTGACACGTCGATTAGCGAATTGGCTGTTTTCGGTTCGCGAGAGGGCGTCGCGGCCGTCATTTTTGCGGGCCCAGGTCCGTCGGTTTCGGCCCCAGGCCGTTTTCACTAAAGGGTGGTTTACTAACGGGAGGCTTATCCACCGCCGACAGAACGCCAGATAAGGAAGGATGCCGATTTCGTTGCCCTCCCCATGTCGCCGCGGCCGGACTCGCCTCGAAGACCTGGCCAGAACGCGCCCCTGGAGAGGCGCAGGGAGTGGCCAGAGCAGCGGTGGCATCAGTAGGCGGGGGCGTCAGTGGAGGAATGTGCCCAGGAGGCTTCAGACCCTGGGGGATCCCTCCTCCGACGAGGGCGGCGATGATGTCCAAGGCCAATCCACGATGGGCGTTCCGCTGGCTTCCAGACCGTGGATTCCCTATCTGAGGGTTCCTTCTCCAGCGCCCACACCGTGGCTCTTCGTTCCCCAGGGCCCCGTGCGGATTTCTCGGGCCGGACGAAAGGGGGGGATAAGGAAAGGGGGGGTTACGAAATTTGCTGCATGCAGCTGGTTTCGGCCCCGCCGCCAGGCCCATTCCTCGATTCATGGGCGCCTCCCGGCGCCGGGAGGCGCCGGGAAAATCAGCTACGTGAGCTGATTCTCAGACCCCCTCTTTGTTATCCCCCCTTTCGCCCGAACCGGGCGCTGCCTCCCGGCGCCGCGCGCGGGCGCCTTCTCCGGCGCCCCAGGCCGGAGGGGGGGGGGGCCGCAGAGCCGGCCCGAGGAAGATCCGAGGGGGCCCTCCGAGTCCAAGTGACGTTGCGTTGCCGCTCCGCACGGTCCTGCTCCTCCCCCTCCTCCTCCTCCCCTCCCTGCCTCCTCCTCCTTCTCCCTCCTCCTTCCTCTCCTCCTCCTCTTCCTCCTCCTCCTCCTCCTCTCCTCGCCTCCTCCTCCTCCTCCTCCTCCTCCTCCTGACCTCCTGCTCCTCCCTCCCTTCTTTCCTCCTCTACTTCCTCCTCTCCTCCTCCTCCTTCTCTCCTCCTCCTCCCCTCCCCACCGCCCCTCCTCCGCCTCCTCTCTCCTCGACTCCTCCTCCTTCTCCTCCTCCTCCTTCACCTCCCTCCTTCCTTCCCCCTCCTCCTCCTCCTCCTCCTCTTCCCTCCTCCTCTCCTCTCTCCTCCTCCCTCCTCGCCTCCTCCTCCTCCTCGCTCCTCTCTCCTCCTCTCCTTCTGCTCCTCCTCCTCCTCCTCTCCCCCTCCTCCTCTCCCTCCTCTTCCTCCTCCCTCCTCCTCTCCTCCTTCCCCTCTTCCACTCCTCCTCCTCCTCATCCTCCTCCTCCTCGTCTCCTCCTCCTCCTCCTCCTCCTCCTCCTCTCCCTTCTTCCTCCTCCCTCCTCCCCCTCCCGCCTCCTCCTCCTCCTCCTCCTCCTCCTCCTTTCGCTCTCTCCTCCTCCTCCCTCTCCTCCCCCTTCTTTTCGTCCTCCTCCTCCTCTCCCCCCCTCCTCCTCCCTCCTCCTTCTCCTCCTCCTCCTCCTCTCTCCTCCTCCTCCTCCTCCTCCTCCCTCTCTCCTCCTCTCATCCTCCTCCTCTCCTCCTCCTCCTCTCCTCCTCCTCCTCCTCCCTCCTCCTCCTCCATCCCCTCTCCTCCGCCTCCTCCTCCTCCTCCTCCTCCTCCTCCTCCCCTACCCCCCCTCCACCTCCTCCTCATCGTCCTCCTCCTCCTCCTCATCCTCATCCTCCTCCTCCTCCTCCTCCTCCTCCTCCTCCTCCTTCTTCCCCTCCTCCTCCGGGTTGAGGGTCGAGGGTCGAGGTTTTTGGGCGTCCCCGTCGACACCCGCGCTGGGGTGCAGATGGCTGCAGACATCCCCCGCATTCTGAACCCCACCTGGCATTTCAGAAATCTGACCTGCTGGGACAGGGCTCGCATGAGCCACGCAGAAACATGGCCGTCAGCAGCCCGCGTAAGGTCGCGCGCGAGCGCCCTCGTTTCCAGTTCTGGCGTGCCGCGCTGGTGGCCCTCGCGTAAGGTCGCTATGCCATCTCGCGTGAGACAACGTTTCTCTTCGTCGCTCACGTCTTGTTGCCCACAGTCGGACCGACGCATAGGATGGAGGTCGGTTCGGGGAGGGTGCTCTAATGGTCTTCGTGCTTGTTGGGTGCTTTTATGCATCGCGGGGGAGGGCACCCTCGGATGGTCTTCAGGTCGGCCAGCGGGGGGGGTCATGTTCCTGGCGTCGCAGAGCAAACAACGGCATACACATAAACTGTCGACGGTCCGCGCGGATTTCTTGGATCCGCGCTGGCGCCCCCTGGCGGCGCCTTTGGCGCCGCCCCTGGCGCGCTCCGCGCGCCAGGCAGGGGGTTCCAGCCCAGAGCCAAGAAACCCGCGCGGACCTCCAAAAGTTTGTGTCTGCGCCGTTTCTTCCTCCCTCCGTGACGGCCGCTCTCCTGCCCCCGGGGGCCCGCCTGTGTCCCGCGAGCTCATCTTCGTGCCCCCTGCCGCCTGCCTTCCTCCGCCCCCCGGCGGCACGTGCACGGGCGGGCGCCGGGGGCCCTGCCGCCCAGCCGCCTGCTCCGCCTGGACGCCGCCGGTGCCCTGGAGGACGCCGTGCGCGCCGCGGAGGAGGCCTGCCGGGCGCTGCGGCGCGGGGGCCAGGAGGAGGCGCGCCGCGCGCTGGAGGCTCGCAGGGCTGTTTCTCAAAAGACAGCGCTCAGGGGGGACATGCTCGGGGGGGGGGAGTTTCGGGTTCAAGGCTTGAGGCTTTCGGGCGTGGGCGTCAGTTGTCGGCGGCCTTCCAGCCTCGGGTGCCTTCCAGCGACTACGCCTCGCTGAGAGCAATTCGGGCGTGCCCGGATCATCCCGAATGTTAGGGGGGGAAAGGCTCATGGGAGTTAGGGGCAGTGTCAGGCGGAGGAGGAGGAGGAGGAGGAGGAGGAGGAAGTGGAGGAGCAGCAGGCGAAAAGCAACATTAGGGCAACGCTAAGAGGTGAAGAAAGGAGGAGGGGCAGTGCCAGGGCTGGAGACAGGAGGTCCCCGAGTCATATAGGGGGCCC
>CAUYUJ010015987.1:0-25000 GCA_963575745.1 Prorocentrum cordatum
GTTTAGTACCATCAGCCTGTTTGTATTCTGAGTTTAGTAATGCAAGTAGGGGACCAGGGGCTGACTGCAATTCCTGCCTAACCAAGCGGATACGATACACCCGAAGCAGTGTAGTGACAGTAGGGCGAGCAGCAATAGCCATGACGTCATGTTCCGTAGGCCTATGAACTTCAAATCTAGGTAAAGGGAATGCCCTTCTATATCGTTTAGCATGGGTTGCCGTCAGCGTGTCAGCGCAGCTTCCAAAACCTGGGTTGCCCTCAGCGTAACAGCGCCATACAGCGCAGATTTCAGTACCAACGAGTCTGTGAAAAGACGCTTGAGACATGTGTTTTTTTTAGCAACCCGCCTAAGCGCCTTGCTCAAATGTGTAAGTAGAACACGTGCCTCGGCATCCTTGTGCACGTGCTCAGGGCCGAGGAGTGCTCTGTCCGTGAGTACTGCACCAGTATGCACATACCTGCGATCGACATCTGTGAGTGCCACCACGCATGCGCATGCGTACAGGTCAGCGTCCCTCAGGTGTTTGAGAAAAAAAACATGGCGCCGAGCTGCCGCAGATCCAGGTCTGTGTAGATGCAGCATAATCTCAGCCTTGCCCACCTTGAGATGGGGGACGAAGCCTGCAGGAGCAAAGAGTTCAGAGCAATCCTGCCAAAATTTTCGAGGTGCCTTTCGAAACCACCCATGTGTGCCAGGACAGCAAACATGGAACCACCAGCATGAACTTGTCCAGGAAGCACAACCTTCCTGTCACCAACTGCAGCCTCGAATATATTCGCGCCTGGCGCGTCCAGGGTGAGCGAGATGTCGAGCGCCTCGAGCTCCCTAGCTGCGCCATTCATGACCTCAGCGCTGATGAAGAGAATCCGTGCGTCCCCAACGCGGGTCCCAGGACGTGTCCCGCGGAAAGTCACAGCAATCCGAGTGGCCCCAGGGAGTAATACCAGCCCATCCTGAAGGCCTCCTCGACCATGATCTTGAACTGATCGTTGAGGTCATGTCGATGTATGCGCGGCAATTCTTGCAGCCGCTGTGCCAGCGCGGGTAGATGCGAAGCTGGAAGCCCCGCCACTGGCAGCAACGCCCTCAAAGACTCGGGCGATTGATCTGTGTTTAGCACGAGCTCCCTGATAGGAAAATAGAATGCGTTCATGACGTCGACAAAAAGCATAGCCAGACATAATCCAGCCTTCTGTGACATTTTCTGCAGCACTCTAGCTGCGAGCATTGCCATCTGTGTGCCTCTACCAGGTACTCCTGCATATTGATGTTCCCCTGCTGCCTGTTGCACTGTTGGCATAAGCTCGCGCCGTAGACGTGCGTGCTCTTCTTGCTTATGTGCGATGCCACTAAAATTGACCTTGACGCCGACGTAGTATATGCATTACCCTTAATTTTTGTAATCCTAGGTAAATCCCCGCCTTTCCAATGTAACGGCTCAGATATGAGTAGACCCGACTTTACAACCAATGGGCAGTATGCCTTAGCCAGTGAGCTTGCACATACACGTACAGCCATACCATGAAGACTGTCGGAACCGCAAGCACTGTTCTTAGTGTGCCTTAGCTCCCTGTGAAAATCTGGAAGGGAAGGAGTGTTATGCATATGCTGACTTGCTGCATCACGCGGAAGACACTTGTCGCAGAAGGTGTTCATGAAAGCCTGCGGCGTGATCTTGGCCGCTAGCTCCTGCGCAGCAAAAATGCTCCAGCCATAGCTCCGTGGCCTGCTGGGCTGTAGAAACAAGCGCTCCATTTGTTCCTTCAAGTGCCGGTGGCACCTTAGCCTGGCGATGACGTTTGCCTGCAGCGCCGGGCCTGCGCAGCGCAGCAAACGTATCAGATCCCCAATTGAGTCAGTCAAGTCGCTGAGAGATCGATCGACAGCTCGACGCGAATGCTCAGGGGCAGCTCGATTTAGGGGCTGTAATCAGAGAAACTAGAAAGTCTGAACACGATGTGATAACATGCGACGAAGTAGAGCCAAGCCCAGCATCGAGATTCAACGTAGGATACAACCAGCCTCGGAATGTCGCCGATGAACCTGAACAATTTAACCCTCGCTCGGGCACTACGGAACCTATCTTTGTCGCTCGTGAAGTTGTCGGCAAGCAGGGACTGTGCAACTTCATTGGCCAAGCTTCCAATTCTGCCAGCGTCCGCCAGCAGACTGTGGTTTGCCTTTCGAATCCAGTCAGCAACGAAAATATCCTCGCCCTTCGTATTCATCACATGCCACGCGCGAAAGAGGGCTGCCTGCCGCAACTTCGCAACAGACTGTCTGACCTGCCGAAGACCTCTTCGATGCGACCGAAGCGACGAAAAGGTGCCCAAGTGTGATCTCCGACAAACCTGCCTTATGTTTCCGCGCCTCATGGTTAACGAAGTGTTCCTCCATACCTCGACGTGCATGCTGCGAGATGAGCGTGCAATGTTCTGTCGGGGGTGCTGCCCAAGCTGGTGCAGGACACTCCTGCATATGCAGACTGAGCGCGTGTATGCACTCTGGATCTCGAAACTTGCGTCTGTCCAGCTGCGGCTGCAGAGAGAAAACGTGCTCTGGCGAGCCCGTGCCGTCTGGGCGGGCGCGCGGGCGCTCCACTGGGCGAGGTGGTGATCGGGCTGAGAGACTGTGAGCTCCTCCTCCTCCTCCTCCTCCTCCTCCCCCCCCTACTCCTCCTCCTCCTCCCCCTCCTCCTCCCCCTCCTCCTCCTCCTCCTCCTCCTCCTTCTCCTCCTCCTCCTCCTCCTCCTCGACATCCTTATTTACCCTTGACCCTGAGGAATACGGCAGGCACTTCTTAGGGATCCCGATGCAGTCAGTACGTCGTGCAGGGAAAAAAACACCAGGAGGCATCCAGGTTTTGTGCTCTGCCGAGGGCCCCAAAAGCATTGATGTAAGCAAGTTCCGCAGCACGACTCATTCTCAGCCCCAGCTTTTCCAATGGGCTCTGAAACAGTCGGCCAACTGTAGCGCTGGCGTCCACGCAAAAAAATACTCGGCCTGGCCAGCCCCTCTTCTCAAGGTAGAGGTAGTTGCCTTCCACCATGCCCGTATTTCATTAGCATCTTGCCCGGAATGAGGTGCATGTGCCACGCAGAAGGCAATGCTTAGAGAAGGCGGCGCAAGGTTAACGACCAACAGGGTAGGAGTAGCTACAGCCACGTTAAGCTTGTTCCTGGATATCCTAGAGTCCTTCCTGCCTGGGATGAGTTCTGTATGTAGACGAAGCCATGAAGAGCAGCCGTGACTCCCACTATCATGCCGTGGACCATGTAGGACAAGATCGGACCCGACATGACACCAACCAGGATTAGGCATACGAGATTCCGCTATACCCACTACCATAACATCATACTGACGAAACTGCTCAGTGAAAAGCCTGGGACGACCTGCCAAGTGAGCTCCAACCAGCCTAGGGCCCTCCTTTTGCTTATTGCTGCCCAATTGCTTGCCCAGGCACTTGATCCTCCTAGGTTGCAATAGTGTGAGGACGTTAGCAAAAACTTGTTTGATCTCTAGCCGAGAGGAAGCATCTGGCCCCTGTTGATTTTCAAGCGTAAACAAATTTGGATCATGTCCTACGCATGTTTGCATTGGCGGATGCGCCTCACGGGCGCTCGGGCCAGCGACAGTCATGTCGCCATCCCTTTTCACCGGATATGATAATCTTCCACATGTCGGCATAAGCGGCATCCATGCCTACAGCGCTGATAGTGGATATTGTACAAAAAGGGAGCCAAGGACACGCAAGATTATTGTCAAGTATGCCCATGCCCGCAAGTGCTGCACGTGTGTCCGCATACTCATTGGCAGGGTGCTGTGCGTGTGCATGAACATGTTCGCGTAAAACACAGCGCGCAAGCATCATGGCCTGCCTGCCAGCGGTGGTATGTCCCAAACGCCCTGCGCTGCGTTCACGACCACAACGCTATCAAGGTACAAGTGGAACTGCATATCTTTAAACGGAGACTGTAGCGCCCATGACATCGCCCACAAGAGAGCCAGGATCTCCGACACCAAGCTCAGCTGAGAGGGTGACACGCAGAAGCCATCACGTAAACATGTTCCTGCGTGATCGACGAAATGATGATATTGCCCGTCTCCTGGGGGAATGAGGACACAGGGGACCCAGGATGGTTTCGTTTTGTGGGGGGAAATCCCCCGCTGCCATCGGTAAAGATTTCGATTCTTGCGGTATCGGATATACCCACTTTCCAATCTGAGAAGGACTCGAAGTTGTCTTATGAACAATCCAAAAGGAACCTTTTATTCCCAACCCTCCTGCGTTGGGTACTCGTTTTGAATAGAGCACTGCGGTCTCCGTTCTCCTCCTCCCGCCCCCCCCTCTCTTCCCTCCTCCTCTCCTCTCTTGCTTGCCTTCTCCTCCTCTCTTCGCTCCTCCTCTTCTCTTCTCTTGCCTTTCACGTCATCCCTGGCGGGCTGCGATCTGCGGAACTGTCACCACTTTCGAGGGCTGCTGGTGGGTCCAGCGGAGTGAGGCACCACGGGGACTCAGATTAGACCTCGCCATCCCTGGGGGGGGGGCTGCGATCTGTGAAACTGTCGCCACTTTCGAGGGCTGCTGGTGGGTCCAGCGGAGTGAGGCACCACGGGGACTCAGATTAGACCTCGCCATCTCTGGGGGGCTGCGATCTGTGAAACTGTCGCCACTTTCGAGGGCTGCTGGTGGGTCCAGCGGAGTGAGGCACCACGGGGACTCAGATTAGACCTCGCCATCTCTGGGGGGCTGCGATCTGTGAAAACTGTCGCCACTTTCGAGGGCTGCTGGTGGGTCCAGCGGAGTGAGGCACCACGGGGACTCAGATTAGACCTCGCCATCTCTGGGGGGCTGCGATCTGTGAAACTGTCGCCACTTTCGAGGGTTGCTGGTGGGTCCAGCGGAGTGAGGCACCACGGGGACTCAGATTAGACCTCGCCATCCCTGTGCGAAACTGTCGCCACTTTCGAGGCTGCTGGTGGGTCCAGCGGAGTGAGGCACCACGGGGACTCAGATTAGACCTCGCCACCCCTGGGCGGCTGCGATCTGTGAAACTGTCGCCACTTTCGAGGGCTGCTGGTGGGTGGCCAGCGGAGTGAGGCACCACGGGGACTCAGATTCTGACCACGAGCAATGCTCGCGTGCCCTTGCTCTGCGGTTCGTGCCACGTGGCGCTGCGACTCGAGCTGGCGGTCGTCCTTCGGACCCGCAGAAACATCTGCTGAGCTCGATGAGCTAGGGGAACTACAGGAAAGAAGTGCAGGAAACGGAGGCCGGTCATGCACTCGCCGATACCTCGTTGCTCTGTCATCGTCTTTGCTGTTGCATGATCCTTATCTGGCCTGCCGGCGCCGCGGCTCGAGCTGGCGGTCGCCCTTCGGGCCCGCGGGAACATCTTCTGAGACAAGTGGACGCCGCCGCCTTACTTGCAGGCAGCGCATTGCATTCGCGGACAGCAGCATGGCAGACCGCAGTGAGATCCTCAGTCGCGTGGTGTTGCCAAGCCTGGTGGAGACGCGCGTGATCGACCTGAAGTCCCAATCGCGCGTGCGCTGTACCTGCGTGGCGTTCAGGCACGCGCGTGATGCTGCTCGCTCCGCGTTCAACCAGTACGTCGCCAGTGCAACTTTGGACGATGGACAACCGATTGATGATGCGCGACCCCGGCCTTGAGTTTCTTTCCCGCGGGCCGCCCGCAGACCTGGCGGCGCGCCTGCGAGCGTTCAGCTCCCGCGCTGAAATGTGCGGGAAGGAGGCGGAGAAGCTAGCGGGCGAGCTACGCCTCGCTCGTTCCTTGCACTCTAAACAAGTTTTATCATGTGGAACTCTGCGACGACATGGCGCAGGCAGCGCTGCGGGTTTAGCTCGCACTTGAAAAACGCGGCAGTCTTCTGTCTCCTCCCGCCACTTTCATCGTCGTCCTATTCCCCGCCTCACCTTCTCCATGCATGCTGCTGCTTCCGCGATGGCCTTTCGCCCCCCCCCGCCCTCCATTCCATCCCTCTCCTACCCCTCGTTCCCGTGCCCGTTCTTCTTCGATCCTGGGGCCTCAAGCCTCGTTCTTTCGATCGTCGTCCTGTGAATCGTGCAACGCATGCGCGTCCCATGTAGCTTGCACAGCAAATCGCCGCGTCTACACTGTCGTTGTTCCTGCTAATGTTGGCATACTCCTCTTGCCATTTGATGCACGTGGGTTGGGTACGTCGCAGGTTTTTTTTTTTTTTTTTTTTTTTTTTTTTTTTTTTTTTTTTTTTTTTTTTTTTTTTTTTTTTTTTTTCCGAATCAGTCCTTTTATTCCCCACGTGCTTGGTGGGGTTCTGGTTTTCTTCTCTGCCGCGGCGCACCCGCGTCTCCTCCTTAGCGCGCCGCGCCCGCGACTCACCTCCTCCTCCTCCTCCTCCTCCTCCTCCTCCACTTCCCCCGAGCGCGGCGTCTATGCGGGCCATGGCGCAGGGCGTGGCAGGTGTGGCACTTTCCTCACACCGTAGGGGGTGCGCAGGGGGTGGTCTCCGAGCGCGGCGTCTATGCGGGCCATGGCGCAGGGCGTGGCAGGTGTGGCACTTTCTCGACCTCGTAAGGGGGGTGCGCTGGGGGTGGTCTCCGAGCGCGGCGTCTATGCGGGCCATGGCGCAGGGCGTGGCAGGTGTGCCACTTTCTTCACCCCGTAGGGGGTGCGCAGGGGGTGGTCTCCGAACGCGGCGTCTATGCGGGCCATGGCGCAGGGCGTGGCAGGTGTTTTGGGTTTTTTTTTTTTTTTTTTTTTTTTTACTTTTTTTTTTTTTTTTTTTTTTTTTTTTTTTTTTTTTTTTTTTTTTTTTTTTTTTTTTTTTTTTTTTTTTTTTTTTTTTTTGTTTTTTTTTTTTTTTATTTTATTTTTGTTTTTTGGGGGGTTTTTTTTTTTTTTTTTTTTTTTTTTTTTTTCTTTTTTTTTTTTTTTTTTTTTTGGCACTTTCTCACTTCGTAGGGGTGCGCAGGGGGTGGTCTCCGAGCGCGGCGTTATTGGGCATGGAGCACGGCGTGGCAGGGTGTTAGAGAGCACCGCAAAGCGGAAGGGTGCGCAGGGGGTGGTCTCTGACGCGGGCGTCTATGCGGCCATGGCGCAGGGCGTGGCAGGCGGTTAGCCAGGTTCTCACTTTCTCGACCTCGTAGGGGGGTGCGCAAGGGGTGGTTTCCGAGCGCGGCGTCTATGCGGGCCATGGCGCAGGGCGTGGCAGGTGCGGCACTTTCTCGACCTCGTAGGGGGTGCGCAGGGGGTGGTCTCCGAGCGCGGCGTCTATGCGGGCCATGGCGCAGGGCGTGGCAGGTGTGGCACTTTCCTCACCCCGTAGGGGGTGCGCAGGGGGTGGTCTCCGAGCGCGGCGATGCGGGCCATGGCGCAGGGCGTGGCAGGTGTGGCACTTTCTCGACCTCGTAGGGGGTGCGCAGGGGGTGGTCTCCGAGCGCGGCGTCTATGCGGGCCATGGCGCAGGGCGTGGCAGGTGTGGCACTTTCTCGACCTCGTAGGGGGTGCGCAGGGGGTGGTCTCCGAGCGCGGCGTCTATGCGGGCCATGGCGCAGGGCGTGGCAGGTGTGGCACTTTCCTCCCCCCGTAGGGGGTGCGCAGGGGGTGGTCGCCGAGCGCGGCGTCTATGCGGGCCATGGCGCAGGGCGTGGCAGGTGTGGCACTTTCTCGTCCTTGTAGGGGGTGCGCAGGGGTCTCCGAGCGCGGCGTCTATGCGGGCCATGTCGCAGGGCGTGGCAGGTGTGGCACTTTCTCGACCTCGTAGGGGGTGCGCAGGGGGTGGTTTCCGAGCGCGGCGTCTATGCGGGCCATGGCGCAGGGCGTGGCAGGCGTGGCACTTTCTCGACCTCGTAGGGGGCTGCGCTGGGGGTGGGAGCGCGGCGTCTATGCGGGCCATGGCGCAGGGCGTGGCAGGCACGGCATATTCTCGACACCACCGGGGCTGCGCAGGGAATGGCGAGCGGGGCGTTTATGCGGGCCATGGCGCAGAGCATGGCAGGTGCGGCATATTCTCGACACCACAGGGGGTGCGCAGGGGGTGGTCTCCCTATCCGTTGCGGCCTCGCATAGCGTGGCAGGCGTGGCACTTCCTCGACACCACAGGGGGTGCGCTGGGGGTGGTCTCCCCATCCGTTGCGGCCTCGCAAAGCGTGGCAGGCGTGGCACTTCCTCGACACCACAGGGGGTGCGCTGGGGTTGGTCTCCCTATCCGTTGCGGCCTCGCACAGCGTGGCAGGTGTGGCACTTCCTCGACACCACAGGGGGTGCGCGGGGGGTGGTCTCCCTATCCGTTGCGGCCTCGCAAAGCGTGGCATGCGTGGCACTTCCTCGACACCACAGGGGGTGCGCTGGGGGTGGTCTCCCTATCCGTTGCGGCTCCGCAAGGCGTGGCAGGCGTGGCACTTCCTCGACACCACAGGGGGTGCGCTGGGGGTGGCAACGGCCACCAACATCATTCTCACATGCTTCACTTCAGCTATCATCACTCCAGCCATATATAAGTATGTGGGGTTCCTCGGTAGCGTATTTTTTCGCCAATCACTACTGAGTACTTCATCCCATGGACGGAGTAGCGAAACAAATGTCTGTATTATCCACGCATTCTGACTTGACTCCTTGAAACTGCTCATGGTGTACATGATCGGAGGGGCCGTGCCCGATCGTGTTCGTGCCTGATGCTACCCCAGGGGCCCGTAGCCTTCTCGCAGCACCAAGTCGTCCTTGTCGTCTACGCCAGCAGCTGTTGAGCCATTTGCAGGCCCTCGCTGGCCTGGTGAGGGACTGCTTGTCGGACGTCGCCTGGCTTGATGATCTGCCTCGCCTGTCCTGTGAGCTCCGCCTCGAGTCGGCGTCGCCACAGGGTGCTGCCTTGCTGCCGCTCGTGGCTGCGCCGCTGGCGATGGCAAGAGGGGGGCAGCAGCATCTCCATCCGCCGCGCTCGCCCTCTTTTCTGCCTCTGCATGCGAAACACCTCCGCGTAGGGCAGACATCGGTGCCTCGTGCCTGTTGTTGACGGTGATGACCTGTGCGCCGATGGCGTTTACACTTGCATCTGTATGATATTGATATGCCGTCAATGTCGTAGCAATATGAGCCAATTGTTTTTGCATGATGGCCATGTGTGACAACTGTTGCTGCCGTGGCTGCTGCTGCTGCTGCTGTGGCTGAGGCCCGACAGGAAGAGGTGCCCTTGGAGTAGGTGGGGCAGCATCTCCTGGAGGCGTATCCGTCCCAGTAATATCTGCGTCCGTGTCCAATGTGCTGGCGCGCAACTCGTTCATGGCCTCGTGGTGCCTTTGGACTCACTCCGCAGCAAGGCCTCTTTTGTCCTGCAACTCGCTCGTGTGCTGTTTCATTCTCTCGATTTTGTTGTCGATGTCCTGAAGCCTCGGTTCCGATCATTGAAGAGCCGACTCCTGCCTAGACAACTGGTCTTTGAGTGGGTGACAAAGATGAATGGCAGTCAAGACAGAAGAATACCGAGTGCGCTCCTCGTGTGTCATCTCTCCTGACTTTTCCTTGAGTCTGATGGTACCTGCGAGCACTGTCAGCTGCTGCCTGCACTCTGTGATGAAAACGCTTCGGTCCTTTACTGTCGCTGTGGAATCTAGTTCCCATGGGAAGTGCTGATGCAGACGAGCCTCTGAGGGGAGTGCAGGGATGATACTCAAAGGCCTCGGACTTTCGTCCCTGGAACCATCCTCCTCCTCGTCTGCAAAAGGAACCGATGGCGACCTTGTGCGTTGAGGGCGTCTCGAAGGTGTATGTCTGTCCTCTGCATCCGTCTGCGTCAAAGTACTATGATCCGCACCTTTTTCAGCACGTGTCCTTTCTCTTCCTCGAGGGCCCTTTGACAAGGGACGAGTCTGATTGTTTTTGACCCACGGCTGGCGTTCGAAATTGTCGGCCACAGATGCCGATCCGTACTCCGTCCTCGTGACACCACAATTCCTGCAGGCTTGTCTCTCCAAGAAATTGGAAGTAGCACACGAAGCACACAACCAAGACTTGGAGGACATTGAATGATGCATGCTGATTTAGAAGTCGTCTTGCCTTACTAACTGAAGCATCTGGCAATATTGCAATGACGCGCGCCTGGGTACGCGCCTCCTGCTGACGGCGATGCCACGCGGGGTGGGTCTTTTTCCGCCGAACTCCAGGAATTTCGGTAGGCGCGGTCAGCCACACGAGGAGGCCAACGCGCTGGCACCGAACACTGGGTACAGTATATGGAATATGCTGTGGCCAAAAAATGCCTCGCCCCGCCTCGCCGCTACGCTGGTAGCGGACTCAGACGGGAATTTGGATGGGGGGGCCCGCTTTCGGGCCTTTGGAGGAGGAGGAGGAGGAGGAGGAGGAGGAGGAGGAGGCGGAGGCGGAGGCGGAGGCGGAGGAAGAGGAGGAGGAGGAGGAGGAGGAGGAGGAGGAGGAGGAGGAGGAGGAGGAGGAGGAGGAGGAGGAGGCGGAGAAGGAGGAGGAGGAGGAGGAGGAGGAGGAGGAGGAGGGCTGGTTCAATGGAGCTCTGGTTTGAGTGGAGCGCCCCCTGCCGATCCGGGTAGGGTCCCGTTTGTCCCTCGATCTTCCTCGCGCGGGAGGGGACCAAGAGGGGGGCCGAGCCGGGCGCGCGCAGGGCCCTTTTGCTTCGGCGCGTGCGGGGCTGTCTTTCGTTCGAGATGGCCGCGACCACCCCAGACAGATCCGACGCTCCGAAAATGTTGGAGCGGAGGGTTTGGGGCCCTTGTCGGTCTCGGGGAGCCCCCCTCGCCGGGCCTCGGGACCCTCGAGAAACGACTCGGGACGAAAAGCCGGCCTTAGGGAAGTGGTCCAGATTTCGGGGGCCCGCGCATCGAACAAATCGGAGCGCCCGGATGTCTGTCACGGGGGCGGCCGCGGACGTGGCGCGCTTCTTCAGGCCGCGCGCGCGAGCCAATCGCGAAGGGGGGCCTGTGCGGCAAGGGCGCGACGGGGCTGTTCAGAACGAGGGTGGGCTGGGCTTGGTCGCCGGTGTTCTGCGGGGAGCGAAGGGCCACCTGGGTGCCATGCTGGAGCCCAAGGAGATGGTGGCGCGTCTGACCGAGAGGGCGGCGGACACGCTGATCAACTTTCTGCCCTCAAGCGGAGGAAGCGCGACCTGTCCTCCCCGAGCGGCCTGCCGTCGTCGTTCTGGAGGCGGGCTGACGGCGGGCGCCGCTGGGGCGTCAGGGCACTGGTCTCCCGCGAGGGCAGACGGTGCCAGGGCCCAGGAAGGGTGGTCGCCAGAGGTTTGGCTGGACTTGTGGAGATGGAGCGACGTGGCTCCCATCATCGTTGAGACTGGTGGGCATCCTCAGTGCTCTGCTGCTGTCGCGGGCGGTCTGCGTGCCAGATGACGTGCTGCGTCGGCGCCTCCTGCAGTTCGCGCTTGGCCCAATTTGCCCATTGGAGGGCGCCTGAAGATCGACGATTCGGTGCTGGTCCACTTGGGCGCACTGGTGGGGGACGAGGAGGTCGGTCCGCATCGCGGCGACTTTGTTGTGATGGGTTGGCGCGCGCGTGGCCAGGGCCGTCGATGGGGCTGCCGCGGTCCTGCCGAGGGCTGCGAGCCTGGCACCACATGCGCGTCGCAGGATCAGGAGGTCCACAGCCTCTTGAAGTGTTGGTGGTGCTGGACGAGGCCATGGGAATGGCCAGTAACGTGGAGGCCGCCGACGCTCTGCTGCTGGCCAAGGACGCCTGCCAGAGCTCTGCCGAAGTGCTCGCCCTCCGCGCTGCCGACGTCGCTGGCTCCGACGAGGGGGCGGTGGCGACCAAGCTTGGCGTGGCCGAGCTGGGCGAGCGCGGCAGTGGTGGGCCGAGGCGGGGCGCCGGATCGATCGCCCCCGCGTGGCTGGCATGCTGCTGAGGCGCCGTGCCGCGCGAGGACCCTCGGATCTTGTGCCTTCGACTGTGCCGTGGTCCAGTGCCGGCGGGCGCTGCGGAAGGCGTGCGAGGACATCGGCGTCGCCCCCTTCCTCTCCCATGCTACTTGACACTCAGGCCCCTGCCGCGACGTGGCGACGGGCTTCAGGAGCGCGTGGGCCATCCAGCGGCGCAGCCGATGGGCGTCGGAGAAAGGCGTACTTCGCTACGCAAAGGCGCGCGCTCTGGTGGCCGCCCGCTCAGCCGGTCCCGAGGCGGGCTTGGCTCGGGGAGGCCACAGCTGTTTGCCTCCCAAGTCGAACGCCCGGAACGGGCGCGCCAATGAGCCCGGGCGAAGCCGCAGCCTGTGCGTCTACCAGCCCGGCCCTCACAGGACCGTTCTTGCAGCGCGTCGGCGTGTGTTGGGGTTTTTGCTCGGCAGGGGCCGGCTCAGTTCTGGCCCGCCCGACCCGTGCGCCCGCTCCTGCCAGGTGCCATCGGCTGTGCAGCGGCGGAGTGGGGACTGTGCGGCGGCAGCTTCCACTGACTCTCATTTGCCGCCGCCGCCGTGCCACGCCCTGCCTTGGCCCTCGGAGGTGCCGAGCTCTCGTGCTCGGGAGGGGAGACGTGCTGCAGTATTCGATGGCTGGCGCGCCCCCCCCCTGGACAAGTGCAGCTGTCTTGAGAGCTGCCTTTAGCTTTCAGGCGTGGAGCCTCCAAAAGTGTGCTGTCTTGAGACAGTGACGTTTTCGGGCCCCCGTCCCTCGCCGCCCCCCCCGTCTCCTCGAGTTGGCGGGGGGAGCTGGGGGGCCGGGGTGCAGCTCTGATGGTGGACGCCGTTCTGTTGAAGACAGGTTGGGTTTACAATGTTCAGGAGGGGAAAAACACAGACACAATGAATCGTCGATCCCCAGGAAAATATGGGAAAAAACGGGCAGTGGGGGGGAAGACAGAAACCCAGAAAATACGGGAAGATATGGGGAATACTTTTATTTGTGTGTATTTATTTGTGTGTCCCAGGGCCCCTTCACTGATGGTGGACGCCTATCTATTGAAGACAGGTTGGATTCACAATGTTCTCCGTCTCAAGCTTCTCCCCTTCTTCCCTCCCGCCCGCTTTCGTCTTCGTAATTGGCTCCTCCATCCCAACTGGCGTTGGGGACTCTGCGGCGGCAGCTCGAACTGTATCGCATCGGCTGCAGCCACCGGGCCAGACCCTGCCTCTGCTCTCGTAGGTGCCGACGTTCTGCACTGCATGTTGGCTGGCGCCACCTCGCCCCCCCCCCCCCCTCAGAGGAGTTGCCTTCTCCACCAGTTCCCCATCCCTCACCCTCATTCTTTCAGCTCCCCGCATTCTGTGCTGCGGAAGCCCCCCGCAGCCTCCAGAGCTCGTCCCTCCCTTCCTTCCTCCCTCCCTCTCCACTTCCCATTTCCCCCAGTCCTCCCTCCCTCCCTCCCTCCCTCCCTCCCCGGCGGAAAGACCCACGGGCGCCAGAGTTGGCCCCTCTCCCCCTTCGCCAAAGGGACCCGTGGGGATGCAGGGGGGCTTTTCCCTCCCTCCCCCCTCCCCCATCCCCCCCTCCTTTCCTCCCTTCCTCCTGGCCCCCGCGCGTCAGGAGCTGGCGGACACGGGTGGCCCGCTCCCCCGCGGCTGGTGCCCCGTGGGCGGGCGGCCCGCGCGCCAGGCGGGCCGGCCGCGCTGGTCGGCTCCGAGCACGGTGGGGGCTGGCCGTGAAGGAGGATCGGGGCACCGAGTCCTGAGGGCGCGACCTCAGGAGGAGGAGGAGGAGGAGGAGGAGGAGGAGGAGGAGGAGGAGGAGGAGGAGGAGGAGGGGGAGGGGGAGGAGGAGGAGGAGGAGGAGGATGAGGAGGAGCAGGAGGAAGAGGAACATAGAGATGACATGATTACGGAGAATGCGTGCAGAAGGAGGACGATGAGGAGGCGGAAAGAAGAGATCGGCGGCAGGGATATTTCCGTATAGTATGTGTGGGCGGGTGTCTATCAGGAGCGGTGGCTCTGCATTTGGGGACCACGGTTGCTGGTTGTCCATTCGGGAAGCTCGCCAGGCTTTGTGTTCTTTTGAATGAAGAGAAGTTCACGTAACAAACGTCGTATCGCACGTCCCAGATCATTGGTGGCATATGGTTGCGCGGGTGTGCGCTTGCAGGTGGGTGCTTAGAGGCGGCCGTCGTGTGCCGCACCTCCTCCCTCCTCCTCTCTCCCTCTGTCGGGCATGGTCCACCCCAGTCTTGAGTTCCAGCACTGCTTTCTCTCAGCGCGGTGTGTGTTCTGTGCACGCTCTCTGCGGTGACACTCCGCCTTATACTTCTGGTTCTGATCCATGGACGGATCCCGCACACGCCTCCGGGGCCGGCGGATTTGAGCACCCGCCCGATGTGGAGTGCGCCTGCGCGGCTTGCGCTCTCTCGGACGGCGCTCCTGGGACGCCGCGGCAAGTTGAGGCGGGTTGCACCCTCGGCGCTTCTCCTCGGCGCTCGCCCTGACCGCCCGTTCTTTCAGCAGCCCCTCCGGGACGCCGAGGAGCAAATGGCGGATTCCGAAAACCCTGAACCCAAAAACGTTTTCATCTCTTGGGGACGCAGTTTTCTCTTCCGCCACCTTCCGCCGCCTTCCGCCGAGGAAGAGGTGGCAGCTTCCTCGACCCACGGAGGCATGGCCTTTTCTGGGGTTGAGGAGGAGGAGGAGAAGGAGGAGGAGGAGGAGGAGAAGGAGGAGGAGGAGGAGGAGGGGGAGGAGGGGGAGGCAGGCGGAGGAGGAGGAGGAGGAGGAGGAGGAGGAGGAGGAGGAGGTGGAGGAGGAGGAGGAGCGAGGAGGAGGAGGGGCGAGGATGATGATGATGATGATGACGACGACGTCGATGATGATGATGATGATGATGATGATGATGATGATGATGATGATGATGATGATGAGGATGATGAGGATGGTGATGATGATGGTGATACTGATGATGATGCTGATGATGATGCTGATGATGATGCTGATGATGACGGTGATGCTGATGATGATGATGATGATGCTTCTGATGATGATGCTGCTGCTGAAGATGCTGATACTGGTGATGATGATGTTGATGATAATGATGATGATGATGCTGATGCTGCTGCTGATGCTGGTAACGATGATGATGATGCTGATGATGATGATGATGCTGATGATGATGATGCTGCTGATGATGCTGATGATGCTGACGATGCTGATGAGGACGATGAGGAGGAGGACGAGGAGGAGGAGGAGGATGAGGAGGAGGACGAGGAGGAGGAGGAGGAGGCGAAGGGGGAGGAGGGAGGAGAAGCAGGATACGGAGGAGAAGGATGATGATGATGATGATGATGATGATGATGATGATGATGATGATGATGCTGCTGATGCTGATGATGATGAGGATGCTGATGATGATGATGATGATGATGATGATGATGATGATGACGATGCTGATGATGATGATGATGACGATGATGATGATGATGATGATGATGATGACGATGATGATGATGATGATGATGATCGATGATCTGATGGAGGATGATGATGATGATGCGTGATGATGATGGTGATACTGATGATGATGATGATGATGTGATGATGCATTGATGATGATGTATGATGATGATGATGACTGATGATGATGATGATGACGTCGAGATGATGATGCTGATGATGATGATGATGATGATGTGATGATGATGATGATGATGTATGCTGAGGCTGAGCTGATGCTTGATGCTGATGATGGATGATGCTGATGCTGATCTGATGCTGATGATGATGATGATGATGATGATGATGATGAGATGATGATGATGATGATGAGATGATGATGATGATGATGATGTGATGATGATGATGATGATGATGATGATGATGATGATGATTGATCGTTGCTGCACTGATGATGATGATGATGATGATGATGATTGATGATGATGATGTGATGTTTATGTTTGATTTTCCCCTTTTCTTGGTCGGATGTGATGATGATGATGATGATGCTGATGATGATGATGATGATGATGATGATGATAGATGATGATGATTGAGATGATGATGATGAGGATGATGATGATGATCGATGATGATGAGGAGGAGGAGCGAGCAGGAGCGAGGGAGCGAGGAGGAGGAGGAGGAGGAGGAGGGCGGAGGAGGGCGAGGAGAGGAGGAGGAGAGGAAAGGAGGAGGAGGCAGGAGGAGGGAGTAGGAGGCAGGAGAGGAGGAGGAGAGAGAGGAGGAGGAGGAGGAGGAGGAGGAGGAGGAGGAGGAGGAGGAGGAGAAGCAGGAGCAGGAGGAGGAGGAGGAGGAGGAGGAGGAGAGAGGAGGATGTGAGGAGGAGGAGGAGTAGGAGGAGGAGGAGGATCCCTCGCCGTAGAGGAGGGCTGCTGAGCAGCTGGCCCCCCCCCACCCCTGGGCCCGCGAGGCCCCCCCCCCCCCCACCGCCCCCCCGGCGTTTTTGGCCGCCCCGCCGGCCGCCGCTCGAAGTGCAACCCCCAAGCGCGTTCCACTGCTCACAAAATGCCTGCTCGCAAAGTGCCCGAAGAACAAACACATGTCTGCATCGATGTTGTGTATCGTGAGTCCCCCATGGCGGACCCAGGCCATTTGCGAGTAGTAACCTTTGCGAGTTGTGTAGCGCGCTTGTGTACGTAAGGCAGGACGGGGTGGAGAAGTGGGAGGGGGGAGGAGGAGGAGGAGAAGGAGGAGGAGGAGGAAGAGGAGGAGGAGAAGGAGGAGGGAGGCGATGGCGGAGAAAGTGTGTCGTGGTGCCCGCGGCAACTTCTGCTCATGGCAGCAACAACCTGCGATGGCCATCCAGAGCCTGGCCATGAGGCCTGAGCATGTGGCTGCTCTCTTCCCTGGGCCTGGGGATCCAGACGGCTGTCAGGCGTGAGAGGGACCTCCGCCGCATGGCCCTAGCCCGCCGCAGCACGTGTCAGTTCGCTTCCCTTTTTCCCAACCATCCTGTGGTGTTGGGTCCTCGTTTTGAAGAGACGGTGCCCCGCGTCTCCTTCCTTCCTCCCGCTGCCCCCCTCCTTCCTCCTCCTCCCCTTCCTCCCCCCTCCTCCCCCTCCCACACCCATTCTGGCACACCCCTCACACGTTTCGTGGCCCCATAGGGAGCTCCACCGAAGGCACCAGTGGCTGCGCCCGCATGCGGTTCCACCCCCCCTTCTGGCACACCCCTCACACGTTTCGTGGCCCCATAGGGAGCTCCACCGAAGGCCCCAGTGGCTGCGCCCGCATGCGGTTCCACCCCCCATTCTGGCACACCCCTCACACGTTTCGTGGCCCCATAGGGAGCTCCACCGAAGGCCCCAGTGGCTGCGCCCGCATGCGGTTCCACCCCCCATTCTGGTACACCCCTCACACGTTTCGTGGCCCCATAGGGAGCTCCACCGAAGGCCCCAGTGGCTGCGCCCGCATGCGGTTCCACCCCCCATTCTGGCACACCCCTCACACGTTTCGTGGCCCCATAGGGAGCTCCACCGAAGGCCCCAGTGGCTGCGCCCGCATGCGGTTCCACCCCCCATTCTGGCACACCCCTCACACGTTTCGTGGCCCCATAGGGAGCTCCACCGAAGGCCCCAGTGGCTGCGCCCGCATGCGGTTCCACCCCCCATTCTGGCACACCCCTCACACGTTTCGTGGCCCCATAGGGAGCTCCACCGAAGGCCCCAGTGGCTGCGCCCGCATGCGGTTCCACCCCCCATTCTGGCACACCCCTCACACGTTTCGTGGCCCCATAGGGAGCTCCACCGAAGGCCCCAGTGGCTGCGCCCGCATGCGGTTCCACCCCCCATTCTGGCACACCCCTCACACGTTTCGTGGCCCCATAGGGAGCTCCACCGAAGGCCCCAGTGGCTGCGCCCGCATGCGGTTCCACCCCCCATTCTGGCACACCCCTCACACGTTTCGTGGCCCCATAGGGAGCTCCACCGAAGGCCCCAGTGGCTGCGCCCGCATGCGGTTCCACCCCCCATTCTGGCACACCCCTCACACGTTTCGTGGCCCCATAGGGAGCTCCACCGAAGGCCCCAGTGGCTGCGCCCGCATGCGGTTCCACCCCCCATTCTGGCACACCCCTCACACGTTTCGTGGCCCCATAGGGAGCTCCACCGAAGGCCCCAGTGGCTGCGCCCGCATGCGGTTCCACCCCCCATTCTGGCACACCCCTCACACGTTTCGTGGCCCCATAGGGAGCTCCACCGAAGGCCCCAGTGGCTGCGCCCGCATGCGGTTCCACCCCCCATTCTGGCACACCCCTTCACACGTTTCGTGGCCCCATAGGGAGCTCCACCGAAGGCCCCAGTGGCTGCGCCCGCATGCGGTTCCACCCCCCATTCTGGCACACCCCTCACACGTTTCGTGGCCCCATAGGGAGCTCCACCGAAGGCCCCAGTGGCTGCGCCCGCATGCGGTTCCACCCCCCATTCTGGCACACCCCTCACACGTTTCGTGGCCCCATAGGGAGCTCCACCGAGCGCCCCAGTGGCTGCGCTCGCATGCGGTTCCGCCCCCCCATTTCGGCACACCCCTCACTCGTTTCGTGGCCCGGGGGCGCCACCGAAGAATATATCCACAATTGCGGTATTCACAACTACGTATGGTTGGGTCTTTCGTCAGGCTAATTCTAAGAAGACAGCAGCACGCGACGCCTCCAGGGGAAGGTCTCGGGTCGATCGGCCACGAGTGCTGCTTCTGATGGTCGCCGCCTGCGGTCGCCGCTCGGAGAGCTCTGGCCGCGTCTGCTCGGAGTACGTCGTCATCGGCAGTTCTATGGCTGCGGCTGCGGGATATAGCCTGTTGCCTATTGCAGTGGCTTCCGCTCTTGGTGGGCGCTGCCTCGATCCACCCCACAGGGAGCACCTAATGACATATAACACCCACCTCGCATCTACGCATACACAAGTTGCTAAGAGACGCAAGCGGCCCGTCCGTGCCCAGAGTCATACAACACACACTTGGCACCACCGATTGGGCTGTCACAGTTTGCGATTCGACGACTTGCTGGGAAGCACCCCTGTGGGCATGACGCGCCAAGGTTGAAGCAACGTTGCATAACTAGATTTGGGAAGCAACGAACAACACTTGTCTAGCAGCTATGTGGCAAAATTGCTGGATTCCATGGTGTTTCCAGGATTTTCTAGTACGGTGCTGAAGTTTTGGCCAACGGTGAGTTATTGCACTGCGAAGGTGGAAGCTATGCGGTGTAAGCTATGCCGTGTACGCTGCCTTGTTTGAGTTATGTAGATGAAAGCTGTGCGGTGCAAGCTATGCAGTGTAAGCCATGTCGCGTAAACTATGCGGCGTGGACTGGAGGTGAACACTGTGTGGTGTAAGCTATGTTGTGTAAGCTATGCCGTGTAAACTATGTCTTGTAGGCTACGCGGGGTAGGCTGTGTGGTGTAAACTATGCAATGAAAGCCACATGGCGCAAGGTATGTGGTAAGCCGAATGGCGATCTGGAGAGTCCAGACGAATAGTCCACATCCAGAACCCAGAATGCCGCATTCTGGATTCGGGCTTCGGATTCTGGATTACCTTCACGTTCCGTTTTATCGAATCCCGGAATCAAATCTGATGTCCGATATAAGAATTCCGCAGCTTTCGCGCCCTCCGTTGGCTCTCTGGGAACTCCAGAAATCTTTGGAGGGAGGGGTGGAGGGGCGGTGGGGGCGGGGGGGCGGGGGGGAGAGGTGGGGTTGTAAAGGGCAGGGAGTGGAGGAGGGGGGGAGGCGGGGAGGCGGGGGTGGAGGGGGGTTGGATCGGGTTGGAGGGTAGGGTGGGAGGTAGGGTGGAGGAGGGGTCCAGGACCCAAAGAGAGAGTGGGTATGCGGGAGAGGTAAGCCCCTTCCCCCCAAGCAAGGAGGTTGGAACAACGAACTCCTTAATCCACCAGCGCCCGAATGGCTGGTGGGATTAGGTCTGCCCCTCTGAATCCCCCAAGGTCGACTCTTGAGGCCCTCTCAGGGCGCGCTTGGGGCGCTCTTGGGCGCTCTTGAGACTCTCTTGGGCCATGTTAGTGCCACCTCGGGGCCTCAGCAGCCCATCAGGCGCGAAAAGGCGACACGGCAAGCACTTGGATGCTTCTCAGGATTGGGAAGGATTTGGGCTCCTTGGGGACAGCCTTGGGAGGCTCCGTGGCCACTTGGACCCGTCTTGGAGCGATCCCTAGGCCTCAGGGAGCGTGTCGGTGCGCTATCTCGAGCCATCTCGGAGGCCATCTTGGACTTTTTTGTGTGCCCTCTCGGGGCCGTCTTGAGCCGTCTTGCACGCTCTAACCCCCCTTACCCTTCCCGTCCAGACCCAGTGGCAGGGGCTACCCCCTCCCCGAAGGGGAAGAAGGGGGTTGGAAGATGAAACGCAGGGCTGGTGGAATTCGCGCGAGTGGGGGTAAGGGACGCCTCTTGCTCTTCGCCCGTCCGTTTCCCGCCCCCTAGTCTGTCGCCCCCTCCCCCTGTTCCACACCCACTGGTGGCACGATCGTTGCTGCTGTCATGCGCGCCATGCGTTTGAACCAGGGCTTCCACACCCTTCTCCGACCATGTATCTCTACCTGCAGTGCTCCAGAAGGGAACGGGTGGTGGTAGCGGGATTGTGCGAGGACAGGAATAACATTCGTTGGGCTTCATCTCCTTGTCCCCGCCGTCGTTGCCAGCGTCGTCGTTGCTAGCGTCGACGATGTCGTCGACGATGTCGTCGTCGCCGTCGTCGTCGTCGTCGTCGTCGTCGTCGTCGTCGTCGTCGTCATCATCATAATCGACGATGTCGTCGTCGTCGTCGTCGTCGTCGTCGCCGTCGTTTCATGCTTTCCCCACCAGGCAGCGCCTGGAAGGTGGGAGCCCAGACTCAGGCTGACGACCCCAGCGCTCACGCAGTCGGGCGTGGAAGGGCACCCGTCGCCGCGCCTCCTGCCGTGCCAGGCGGAGAGGGAGGCCCGTGGGGCGGGAGTGGGGAGGCCGTGCGTGCAGGGCGGGGAGGAGGACGGTGGAGCTGGGGGGAGGGGAGGGCATGAGGAGAGTCGGTGGTTCAAAGATGGGGTCCTGAGGGATGGCGTCCCAAGGACGAGGTAAAGTCTACCCTTGTATCCCTTCCCATCCTTAGGACCCCATCCCTCAGGACCCCATCTTTGAACCACCGCAAGAGGCAGCTGAGCTGAAACAGCCACACGAGCGACGCAGAAGAACGGGGCCGTCTGCACCGGCATTCGCGCGTAAGCTGCCCGCGTCAGGTTGTGCGTGAGCGCCCCTCTTTCCAGTGCAGAGTGCCGCGCCGGCGGCTGCGTAGGCCACCGCGTGAGGTCGCTATGCCACCGTGCGAAAGACCCGTTGCGTTTGGTCGCTCGCACGAGCACAGGCATCACCCTTCGAAGGCACCGCAGTGCAGTTCGTCGGTCGCGAGCTGAGCTGAAACAGCCACATGAGCGACGCAGAAGAACGGGGCCGTCTGCACTGGCATTCGCGCGTAAGCTGCCCGCATAAGACCCGTTGCGTTTCGTCGCTCGCACGAGCACAAGCATCACCCTTCGAAGGCACCGCAGTGCGGTTCGTCGGTCGCGTGTGAGGCTGCCCCTGCACGCAGCAGAGCCACAAGTCGCGTGCGCAGGGCTCCCGGGCCGCTCGGGCAGCGCGCACGCCGTCGTCACTGCTCCGCGTCCTCCGAGGGCTCCCCTGCTCTTGGAGCTGTGCAGGGGCAGCTCTCGCAGAAGAGGCCACAGCACCCGCTCCATCTGCCTGAGTTGGCCGTTCCAGGCTCTCCGAGCGACGCGTTCGCAGAGAAGCAGTTGGCAGCGGGGGGTGGCGCTGCCCAGCGGCCCAGCCCCCCCCCCCCAATTTTTGAAGACTTCGACTGGCACGCGACCGTGCAGTTCTTGCTCGAGATGTTTATGGCCTCATCCCGCCACCGTTCCTTCGGGATCGGGTCCCCAGCAACTCTCATTATTCTTATTGTTATTCTTATGTATTGTTATTTTGCTATCAGCGTTATTTTCATTATTCGTTGATGATTAGTATTATATTTATTATTATCATTAGTTTTATACTTATTACCATTAATCTTTCAGTTGTTGGTATTATGATTATGCTTTTGATCATGATGATGGTCATGACTAGTATTACTATTCTTATCATACTTATACTTATTATTATGATTAGAAAAATTGTGATCATTGTTATCATTTTTGTTACGACTACTAATCTTTTTTTTTCCTACCTAGGCTCTGCCTAGAAGGGTTCTCACTCGCTTGGCTTAAAAGGGGCCAGGCAGTGCAAACCGCCCCGGGCGGTTCCCCCAGTCCCCTGGGAGCCAAGCAAAAGCAACAGCAAAGTTACAAGCAAACGCGCGGTTCCCCCAGTTGCGCTCCCTGGGTGCCAAGCAAAAGCAAAAGCAAAGGCAACACTGAAGGCAAAAGCGAAGGCAAAGCAAAAGCATAGCATAGCATAGCATAGCATAGCGCAGCATAGCATAGCGAAGCATAGCATAGCATAACATAGCCTAGCCTAGCCTAGCCTAGCCTAGCCTAGCCTAGCCTAGCCTAGCCTAGCCTAGCCTAGCATAGCATAGCATTGCGCAGCATAGCATAGCATAGCATAGCATAGCATAGCATAGCATAGCATAGCATAGCCTAGCATAGCATAGCCTAGCCTAGCATAGCATAGCATAGCATAGCGCACTGCACTTACGGCGTGGCTTCGGCGGTTCTGGCGCTATTACTACTACTACTACTACTACTACTACTACTACTACTACTACTACTACTACTACTACTACTACTACTGCTACTACACTACTAGTACTATACTACTACTACTACTACTACTACCACCACTACTATTACTACTACTACTACTACTACTACTACTACTACTACTACTACTACTACTACTACTACTACTACTACTACTACTACTACTACTACTACTACTACTACTACTACTACTACTACTACTACTACTACTACTACTACTACTACTACTACTACTACTACTACTACTACTACTACTACTACTACTACTACTACTACTACTACTACTACTACTACTACTACTACTACTACTACTACTACTACTACTACTACTACGACTACGACTACGACTACGACTACGACTACGACTACGACGACGATGGGGAAAAGGAGGAGGACGGCTTTTACCGCTCCTATTAATGATGCTTTCCTAGAGGCTCCAACTCCTAGGTAGGGTCGCACTGGGATAATTATGATCATTCTTATCATTATGATGATTATATGATTAATTGAATCGCTTCGCTCATTCCGCCGGCCCATTTCGCATGACTGAGCCTCTTGGTGCCGCTGGGGGGCCTCTTCAGCGTCGCTTGGGGGCCTCCTGAGGGCCTCTTGGGGGCTTTTGGGGCCTCTCAGGGGCCTCTTGAGGCCTCCTTGGGGCTTCTTAAGGCCGAGGGCTCGAAGTTTTGTTTTGTGTTCCCCTTTGGGGCATCGCTTGGGGCCCTCTTGGGCCCCTCTTGGGCCGTCTTCGATGCCTCTGGGGCCGTCTTGGAGCCCTCTTGGGCCATCTTGCGGCCTTCTTGGGAGCTTCTTGGGCCCTCTTAGGGCGATCTTGGGGGCCTCTTGGGCCGTCTTGGGGCGTCGGGAAGCCGAAAAGATGGACACGCCAAAATCTGCCCAAAACCTAAGGAAAAGTAATGAATTTTGCCTCTTGGGGCCCTCTGGGGAGTGCTCTTGGAGGCCTCTTGGGGCGTCTGGGGGCCATCTTGGGCGTCTTGGAACGATCGTGTGGCATCTCGGAGCACTCTTGAACCATCTTGGAGGGCTCTTGGCGGCCTCGTGGCCCTTCTTGGGGCTCTCTGGAGGGCCACGGGGGCGGCGCCCAGGAGGAAAACCATCTCTGACCCGACCCTGCCGGGGATCGCCCGGGGTACTTTTCGTCCGGGGACCCCCAGGGGCCGCCCCGCGCGCGCGAAGTAGAAGTATTATTTAGCAGTTTCCGGAGATCTTAGCACGCCTCTGGCCCGTTGGGTCGGCGATTTTTGTGATTATTACGATTATGACTACGATTGTGACTATGATTGTGATTAGGATTATGACTGTCATGATCAGTATGAGTATGATTCCGGTTATGATTCTGATCTCGACTCTAAGACGTGCAGGGAGATTGTTGGCTCCATCACAGTCGGACCTCTGGAGGGCCCGTTGCCATCGGCGGCCCGGGCCCCTGCGGGGCTCCGCCGTCGCTGTGCTCCACGTTGTCGTGCCCACGGCCGTGCGAGCCCTGGGGCCCTCCACTCCCCTCTGTGCTCGGGGCACGGCGGCGTGCTGCGAGGGCACCTGCCTTTCACCGGGGAGTGGACAGACCCCCTACCCTGACACGTCGATTAAAAGGAATTTGCCGTTCTCTTCTTGCCGCCGTTCTCTTCTTGCCGCCGTCTCTTCTTGTCGCCGTCCTCTTCTTGCCGCCGTTCTCCTGCCCTGCGCTGCGGCTCTTCTTGCCGCCCCGCGCGCCGTCTCTTCTTGCTGTCGGGGGTGGACAGACCTCCTACCCTGACACGTCGATTAAGGAGTTTGCCGTTTTCGGTTCGCGAGAGGGCGTCGCGGCCGTCATTTTTGCGGGTTCAGGTCCGTCGGTTTCGGTCCCAGGCCGTTTTCACTAAAGGGAGGTTTACTAGAGGGAGGTTTGTCCACCGCCGATTCCACCTTATCAAACATGCGAAGCTTATGTTTAAGTCGGGCGATTCCCTCTACAGGAGGAATGCTCAAGCATGGTCAAAACACAGTCTAGGGACGATGTTTTATGCATGTTTGCCATTTTGTTGGCGTATTTTTGATTCTTTTTTATGGTTCGTCCAAAATCGGCCTGTGGGGGGACACGCCCTACCTAAGCTTGTGATTACGCATGTCCTGATTGTTCGAAAAAGCCGTGGAGGAAAAATGGGAGGGGGCCAGCGGTATGATGGGTTACGTTTTAGCAGGATGGGATGGGCGGAAGGTATCGGAGGGGTGTTTTTTTGGGCAGGGTGCAGGGGGGAATCTTTTGGACAGCTTGTGGAATATTGATCGAGTTGGGGACAGGGCGTAGGCGGCAGTGCAACAGGGAGTCGAGGGGTGGCGGACAGGTTGGTAGCAGGGA
>CAUYUJ010015987.1:30000-37500 GCA_963575745.1 Prorocentrum cordatum
AAGTCTCTGGCCCCCCAAGAGGGGCACTATCCTCGTGAGGGTCGCTACGTTTCGACGGCAGGGCGCCTGAGGCACAATTGGCCCACAGAGTTGGCAGAGGTTTCCGGCACCTCCAGAAGAGGCGCCATCCCTGTGAGGGTCGCCACTGTTGGGGACCAGGGCGCTTACGGCACGCTTGGCCCACAGAGCCTGCTGAACTCTCTGGACCCTCTGAAGGCCACCATCTTTGTGAGGGTCGCCACTTTTCCACCTCTTGTTGGAGCCTCGTGGACCGTCCTGGGGGCCTCTTCGGCTATCTTGGCACCTTTTCAACCTGAGAGAAGGTGTTTGTATGGTCCGTTGGGTGTTTGTGTGGCCCAGTGGGTGCTTCCACGACCATGAGTGCTCCAGAGTGTGAAAACCGTTGAGTACGGCACAGGGGGGGTTGGCCTGCAGGCAGAGGCCCAGGCCCTCCCCCACGCCGACAAAACGCATCTGACGAGTGTTCTGCGGCCTCTGCAGAGCTTCTTGTAGCCTTCGTAGAGCTTCCAGTGCTTCTGAAGAGCTTTTCGGGACCTCCAATTTTTTGGGGGCATCTGACGAGCATCCTGGATCCTCTGCAGCGTCTCTTGAAGCATATGACAAGCCTTCTGGATCCTTTGAAGCGCTGTTTGAGGCCTTTGAAGAGCTTCTTGGATCCTGTGAAGCTCTTCTTGAGGCCTTTGAAGAACGTCTTGGGTCCTCTGAAGTGCTGCTTGGGGCCTCTAACGAGCCCGTCGGATTTTCTGATTAACGTAAGCCCGAAATGGCGAGAACGCCAAGAGCCTTCCAAAACGGAGGGCCGGCAGATACGATCATTTTTGCCACCATAATCAGTGTTACTGGCACTGCTATTGTCATGACAATTGTTTCTAGATTACGTTACGTTAGTACTACTACTACTACTACTACTACTACTACTACTACTACTACTACTACTACTACTACTACTGATACTACTACTACTACTACTACTACTACTACTACTACTACTACTACTACTACCACCACGATTACTACTACTACTACTATTACTACTACTACTACTACTACTACTACTATTAGTACTACTGCTACTACTATACTACTACTACTACCACTACTACTACTACTACTTCTACTACTACTACTACTACTACTACTACTACTGTTGATATTATTATAATTATTACTACGACTACTACTACGACTACTACTACGACTACTACCACCACTACTACTACTACTACTACTACTACTACTACTACTACTACTACTACTACTACTACTACTACTACTACTACTACTACTACTACTACTACTACTACTACTACTACTACTACTACTACTACTACTACTACTACTACCTACTACTACTATACTACCACTACTACTACTACTACTACTACTACTACTACTACTACTACTACTACTACTACTACTACTACTACTACTACTACTACTACTACTACTATCAGTATTGTCAGAACTATTACTAGTACTACTGGTTCCGCAACTGCTACTACTAATCCAATTATGATTACTACCACCACTACTACTACTACTACTACTACTACTGCCAATAGTATTTCTATCGTTCCTGATATGATTACCATTGATACTAGCACCATCATCTTACAACTACTGCTATCAAAAAATACTACTACTATTATTATTATTATTACTACTACTACTACCACTACAGTACGATTATTACTATCATTAATATTACGGTTGTTATTGCTACTAGCATCACTCCTACTACTACTACTACTACTACTACTACTACTACCACTACTATTACTATTACTACTACCACTACGACTACTACTGTTACTACTGCTGGTATTATTTGTATTCTTACCACTACCACTACCACTACTACTACTACTACTACTACTACTATCACGATTACTATTACTACTACTACTACCGCTACTATCACTACTTCTGATATTTTTTTCTACTACTACCGCTGCCACTACTACTGCTACTACTACCACTATTACTATCCCTATTACTTTTACACTTACTTTCGTTATTATTAGTATTATTCTTACTACTACTACTGCTACGACTACTACTACTAGCACTACTACTACTACTACTATTACTACTACTACTACTACTACTACTACTACTACTACTACTACTACTACTCTACTGCTACTACTACTACTACTACTACTACTACTACTACTACTACTACTACTACTACTACTACTACTACTACTACTACTACTACTACTACTACTACTACTACTACTACTACTACTACTACTACTACTACTACTACTACTACTACTACTACTACTACTACTACTATTTGTGCGACTCCCAGCACTAGTCGTACACGTCTTGATATTTCCATAACTACAACCGCTTGTACCATTACCATTACTTCAAGTATGGATCCTATTCTCCTACTACGACATATATCATATTTTTGATTACCACTTTTAATACTACTAAGATGGCTGCTGCTGCTAGTATTACGTCTACCACCACTACTACTACCACCACCACCACCACTACTACTACTACTATTACTACTACTACTACTACTACTATCTTTATTTTGTGTCTTTCTACTACTACCACAGCGGTTACGACCATTACTGTCACGATTACAACAGCAGCAACTACTATCGCTACTATGGCTAGTGCTGCTACTACTAATACTACTACTACTACTATTACTACCACTGTTACTACTGTTGGTACTACTTTTATTATCACCACTACCACTACCACTGCTACTACTACGATTGCCCCTACTACTACTATCACTACTGCTGGTACCATCTTTATGTTTACCACTACCGCTACCACTATTACTGCTACAACTACCACTACTTTTATGCTGACGAGTTAGACCATTACTTTTGTCATTTATATTATTATTTCTACTGCTACTGTTACTACTACTACTACTACTACTACTACTACTACTACTACTACTACTACTACTACTACTGCCACTACTACTTTTACTACTACTACTACTACTAGTACCACTACTACTACTACTACTACTACTACTACTACTACTACTACTACTACTACTACTACTACTACTTCTTGTGCGACTACCATCACTCGTAGTACAAGTCTTAATATTATCATTATTACAACCACTCGTGCCAATACCATTACTTCATTTATTGATCTTAATACCCCTACTACGTCATTCGCCAGTTTTTTCGACTTCCATGATTGTTTGTACTACTATCGCGGTTGCTGCTGCTAATATTATTTCTACCACCCGTACTACTATTACCCTTACAACAACAACAATATAACAACAACAGCAAGTACTACTACCACTACTACTACTGCTACTACTATTACTATTACTACTACTACTACTATTATTATTATTAGTATTATTATTATTACTACTACTACTACTAGTAGTACTACTACTACTAGTACTACTACTAGTACTACTACTAGTACTACTACTACTACTACTACTACTACTACTACTACTACTACTACTACTACTACTACTACTACTACTACTACTATTTCTATTATTTCTAGTATATTTTTTCCCAACCCTCCTTGGTTGGGTATTCGTTTTGAATAGAGGGGTTTGGTCGCGTCCTTCTCCCGCCTCCCGCCTCCCGCCTCCCTCTTGTCTCCTCTCGCCGTCCCTGGGGGGCTGCGATCTGTGAAACTGTTGCCACTTTCGAGGGCTGCTGGGGAGGCCAGCAGAGAGGGTACTCACCGCGGATCCAAACGGGACCTCGCCGTCCCTGGGGGGCTGCGATCTGCGAAACTGTCGCCACTTTCGAGGGCTGCTGGGGAGGCCAGCAGAGAGGGTACTCACCGCGGATCCAAATGGGGCCTCGCCGTCCCTGGGGGGCTGCGATCTGTGAAATTGTCGCCACTTTCGAGGGCTGCTGGGGAGGCCAGCAGAGAGGGTACTCACCGCGGATCCAAACGGGACCTCGCCGTCCCTGGGGGGCTGCGATCTGTGAAACTGTCGCCACTTTCGAAGGCTGCTGGGGAGGCCAGCAGAGAGGATACCCACCGCGGATCCAAACGGAACCTCGCCGTCCCTGGGGGGCTGCGATCTGTGAGCCTGTCGCCACTTTCGAGGGCTGCTGGGGAGGCCAGCAGAGAGGGTACTCACCGCGGATCCAAACGGGACCTCGCCGTCCCTGGGGGGCTGCGATCTGTGAACCTGTCGCCACTTTCGAAGGCTGCTGGGGAGGCCAGCAGAGAGGGTACCCACCGCGGATCCAAATGGGACCTCGCCGTCCCTGGGGGGCTGCGATCTGCGAAACAGGTCGCCACTTTCGAGGGCTGCTGGGGAGGCCAGCAGAGAGGGTACCCACCGCGGACCCAAACGGGACCTCGCCATCCCTGGGGGGCTGCGATCTTTGTCGCCATTTTCGAGGGCTGTTGGGGAGGCCAGCAGAGAGGGCACTCACCGCGGATCCAAACATGAGCTCGCCATCCCTAGGGGGCTGCGATCTGTGAAACTGTCGCCACTTTCGAGGGCTGCTGGTGGGTCCTGCGGAGTAAGGCGCCGCGCGGACCTGAGCGGGACCTCGCCGTCCCTGGGGGGCTGCGATCTGTGAAACTGTCGCCTCTTTCGAGGGCTGCTGGTGGGTCCTGCGGGGTGAGGCACCGCGCGGACTTGAGCAGGACCTCGCCATCCCTGGGGGCTGCGATCTGCGAAACTGTCGCAACTTTCGAGGGCTGCTGGTGGGTCCTGCAGAGTGAAGCACCGCGCGGACCTGAGCGGGACCTCGCCGTCCCTGGGGGGCTGCGATCTGCGAGACTGTCGCCACTTTCGAGGGCTGCTGGTGGGTCCTGCGGAGTGAGGCACCGCGCGGACATGAGCGGGACCTCGCCGTCCCTGGGGGGCTGCGATCTGCGAAACTGTCGCCACTTTCGAGGGCTGCTGGTGGGTCCTGTGGAGTGAGGCACCGCGCGGACCGGAGCCGGACCTCGCCGTGCCTGGGGGGCTGCGATGAAACTGTCGCCACTTTCGAACCTGAGAGGCACCGCGCGGGCCTGAGCGGGACCTCGCCGTCCCTGGAGGCTGCGATCTGCGAAGCGGTCGCCGCTTTCGAGGGCTGCTGGTGGGTCCTGCAAAGTGAAGCACCGCGCGGACCTGAGCGGGACCTCGCCGTCCCTGGGGGGCTGCGATCTGTGAAACTGTCGCCACTTTCGAGGGCTGCGGGTGGGTCCTGCGGAATGAGGCACCGCGCGGACCTGAGCGGGACCTCGCCGTCCTTGGGGGTCTGCGATATGCGAAATTGTCGCCACTTTTTATGGCTGTTGGTGGGTCCTGCGGGGTGAGGCGCCGCGCGGACCTTAGCGGGGCCTCGGCGTCCCTGGGGGGCTGCGATCTGCGAGGCTGTCGCCACTTTCGAGGGCTGCTGGTGGGTCCTGCGGAGTGAGGCACCGCGCGGACCTGAGCGGGACCTCGCCGTCCCTGGAGGGCTGCGATCTGCGAGACTGTCGCCGCTTTCGAAGGCGGCTGGTGGGTCCTGCGGAGCGAGGCACCGCGCGGATCTGAGCGTGACCTCGCCGCCCCTGGGGGGCTGCAATCTGCGAAACTGTCGCCACTTCGGGGGCTGCTGGCGGGTCCTGCGGAGCGAGGCACCGCGCGGACCTGAGCGGGACCTCGCCGTCCCTGGGGGGCTGCGATCTGCGAAACCGTCGCCGCTTTCGAGTGCTGCTGGTGGGTCCAGCGGAGTGAGGCACCGCGCGGATTTGCGCGGGACCTCGCCGTCCCTGAGGGGCTGCGATCTGCGAAGCTGTCGCCACTTTCGAGGGCTGCTGGTGGGTCCTGCGGAGTGAGGCACCGCGCGGATGTGAGTGGGACCTCGCTGTCCCTTCGGGGGGGGGGGGAGCTGCGATCTGCGAAACCGTCGCCACTTTCGAGGGCTGCTGGTGGGTCCTGCGGAGTGAGGCACCGCGCGGACCTGAGCGGGACCTCGCCGTCCCTGGGGGGGGGGGGGGGGCGATCTGCGAAACTGTCGCCACTTTCGAGGGCTGCTGGTGGGTCCTGCGAAGTGAGGCACCGCGCGGACCTGAGCGGGACCTCGCCGTCCCTGGGGGGCTGCGATCTGCGAAATTGTCGCAACTTTCGAGGGCTGCTGGTGGGTCCTGCGGAGTTAGGCACCGCGCGGATCTGAGCGGGGCCTCGCCGTCCCTGGGGGGCTGCGATCTGCGAGACTGTCGCCGCTTTCGAGGGCTGCTGGTGGGTCCTGCGGAGCGAGGCGCCAGGCAGATCCGAGCGGGAGATCGCAATCCTTGGGGGGCTGCGAGCCTCACGGATGCCGCTCGCAGAAGTATATGCGCCCATGCCACGTCATCACCTCCGTGTAACAACTCCCAATCTACTCATGCCCCGCATTGCGCAGGGGTTGGGTACGTCGCCAGGGTAATTTCCCAAGCCTCCTTGGCTGGGTATTCGTTTTGAATAGAGGGGTGTGGTAGCGTCCTTCTCCCGCCCCCCTGTGGTCGCCGTCCCTGGGGGGCTGCGACCTGCGGGGGCTGCGATCTGCGAACCTGTCGCCACTTTCGAGGGCTGCTGGGGAGGCCAGCAGAGAGGGTATTCACCGCGGATCCCAATGGGACCTCTCCGTCCCTGGGGGGCTGCGATCTGCGAGACTGTCGCCACTTTCGTTGGCTGCTGGGGAGGCCAGCAGAGAGGGCACCCACCGCGGATCCAAACGGGACCTCGCCGTCCCTGGGGGGCTGCGACCTGTGAAACTGTCGCCACTTTCGAGGGCTGCTGGGGAGGCCGGCAGAGAGGGTACTCACCGCGGATCCAAACAGGACCTCGCCATCCCTAGGGGGCTGCGGCCTGCGAAACTGTCGCCACTTTCGAGGGCTGCTGGGGAGGCCAGCAGAGAGGGTGCCCACCGCGGATCCAAACGTGACCTCGCCATCCCTGCGGGGCTGCGATCTGCGAAGCTGTCGCCGCTTTCGGTGGGCTGCTGGGGAGGCCAGCAGAGAGGGTACTCACCGCTGGTCCAAACAGGACCTCGCCATCCTTGGGGGGCTGCGACTTGTGACACAGTCGCCACTTTCGAGGGCTGCTGGGGAGGCCAGCAGAGAGGGTACCCACCGCGGATCCAAACGGGACCTCGCCGTCCTTGGGGGGCTGCGACCTGCGAAACTGTCGCACCTTTCGAGGGCTGCTGGGGAGGGGGTGGGGGGTGGGGGGGGAGCAGAGAGGGTACTCACCGCGGATCCAAGCAGGACCTCGCCGTCCTTGGGGGTTGCGACCTGTGAATATGTCGCCACTTTCGAGGGCTGCTGGGGAGGCCAACAGAGATGGTATCCACCGCGGGTCCAAACAGGACCTCGCCATCCCTGGGGGGCTGCGATCTGTGAAACTGCTGCCACTTTCGAGGGCTGCTGGGGAGGACAGCAGAGAGGGTACCCACCGCGGATCCAAGCAGGACCTCGCCATCCCTGGGGGGCTGCGATCTGTGAAACTGTTGTCACTTTCGAGGGCTGCTGAGGGGG
>CAUYUJ010015987.1:42500-85000 GCA_963575745.1 Prorocentrum cordatum
GCTCAGCGTCTAGGTTCCGCCTTCCGGCTGTTGTCATGTCCTCAATGTGGACAGGTTCTGCCATCTTGAATCAATTGAAGGTTACAGAATAATGAATAGTATATAATGAAAGTAGGCGATCATCGAACACACACACACATCTATATGTGTATGTATGTATATTTATGTATGTTTGTCTGTCTGTCTGTCTGTCTGTCTGTCTGTCTGTCTGTCTGTCTGTCTGTCTGTCTGTCTGTCTGTCTGTCTGTCTGTCTGTCTGTACGTAGGTAGGTAGGTAGGTAGGTAGGTAGGTAGTAGTATATGTATGTATGTATGTATGTAGGTAGGTAGGTATGTATGTATGTATGTATGTATGTATGTATGTATGTATGTATGCATGCATGCATGCATGCATGCATGCATGTATGTATGTATGTATGTATGTATGTATGTATGTATGTATGTATGTATGTATGTATGTTTGTATGTATGTATGTATGTATGAATGAATGAATGAATGAATGAATGAATGAATGAATGTATGTATGTATGTATGTATGTATGTATGTATGCGTGTACGTGTGTTTATATGTGTATATGGCGACTGTGCTGGCAATTCCATGCCAGTTCGCACGTGCGCGCGCGGGGAGACACTGCCAAGGAGCTAGCTTCCCGGCGCCAGCGCGTCGCGCGCGCGCACTGCCGTCTGAGGCCCGCAAGGCTGGGCGAGCATCTCGAGCCTCCCCGCCCTTCCGTCTTCTCCGTCCCTCCCTCCCTCCCTCGTTCCCCCTTCCTGCGTTCGTTCTTTTTGCGTTTCCCCTCACTTCCTCCCGTGGGCTGTGGTTTCCCCGTTCTTGCCTATAGCCCGCCCGCGTTGCCCTCGCAGGGGCGACGAGTCGCGCCGACGGCGCGCCGCTGCGCGCTCGCCCCGCGAGCCCCCGAATTTCGGCGCCAGGGCGAAAGGTCTGGCGGGGGGGCGAGGGGGCGCAGAGCGGCCCCGGGAGGGACTGCCTTGCAGAGAGGCAGGTCCCCTCGGCCGGCGGCCGGGCGCCCGCGGCTGGGCGCCCGCGGCCGGGCGCTGGCGGCTGGGCGCCGGCGGCCAGTTGGCAGCGACGGGGCGCCCGCGGCCGGCCGCTGCCGGGCGCGCGCCTAGTTTGCCAGCGCTTTTTTCGCGTACGTCAGATATCGACTAGACGTGAGAGTGACCTTTCGCCGGAGTGACCTTTGGTGCGGGCACTGATGGGCCCCCAGATGGCTGAACGCGAAGCGGTAGCAGCGGCTAGCGCGCCTGGATTTGGCTTCCCCGCTGCCCCCCCAAAGCCGCGCACCAGAGGTCACTCTTACCCAGGGTCACTCCTACGTGCAGCCGAAGATAGCCTCGACAAAGTCCTTGGGGGCGCCCAGGGGGCGCATTTCCTCTTTTGGTGGCCCCCCCCCCAGCTTGCCCGGGCCAGGCCGCGGCAGGCCAGGGGCAGGGCTGGCGGGGCTGGGCCAGGGCCGGGCCGGGTGCTGGGCCGAGCCCGGCCTGGGCGGGGTCGGCCTATAGGGAGGGCCGTGGAGCGAGCGGGCGCCGCGGGCAGATGTGTGTTCGGGCCGGCCAGGCCAGGGTTGAAGCCGAGCCAGGGTTGGGCAGGGACGAGGTCGGGGCGCTCGGCTGGTCTGGGGGCGGCGCTGGGCCCGGCGACAGAAGTGGCCCAGGGGCCAGGGCTGGGCCGGGCCGTCCGCTCGTTTTCGCCACCTTGCTTTTTCCTGTGCGAGCGGCCGCCCCGGCATCGCCCGTGCTGCGTTCATGTCGGTGTTGTCGGCGTTGCTCAAGTCGGGCAGACCGACGCCGTCGGCGCGCCAGGCAGGGGTCCGAGATGCCCAGGGCGAACCGCGTTTGAAGGCGACGCGCGCGCTTGCTTCCCGTGCCCCGCGCGGGGCCTCATTATCCCAGCGTCTGTTGAGCTGGATTTTATGAGTAAACGTGCACACGTATCGCCTGCTTCATGTTTTGTTTGGGGTTATTTTCCACACACATTTATAGCATACATGCATGTATGCGTGTATGTATGCATGTATGTATGTATGCATGCATGCATGCATGCATGTATGTATGTATGCATGCATGTATGTATGTATGCATGCATGCATGCATATATGTATAAATGTATGCAGGTGTGTATGTATGTATGTCTGTCTGTCTGTCTGTCTGTATGTATGTATGTATATATGTATGCATGCATGCATGCATGCATGCATGCATGCATGCATGTATGTATGCATGTATGTATGTATATATATATATATTATATATATATATGTATGTATGTATGTATGTATGTATGTATGTATGTATGTGTGTATGTATGTATGTATGTAGTATGTATATGTATGTATGTATGTATGTATGTATGTATGCATAGCATGCATGCATGCATGCATGCATGCATGTATGTATGTATGTATGTATGTATTATGTACTACGTACGTACGTGTATGTATGTATTATGTATGTATACACATACGTAGTATGTATGTATGTATGTATGCATGTATGCATGTATGCATGTATGCATGTATGCATGTATGCATGTATGCATGTATGCATGTATGCATGTATGCATGCATGCATGCATGCATGTATGTATGTATGTGTGTATGTGTGTATGCATGCATGCAGGTATGTATGTATGTATGTAGGTAGGTAGGTAGGTAGGTAGGTAGGTAGGTAGGTAGGTAGGTCGGTAGGCAGGCAGGTAGGCAGGTAGGTAGGTAGGTAGGTCGGTAGGTATGTACGCATGCATGTATGTGTATATGTATGTATATATATATATATATACTTATAGAAACAAGTAGCATGTAAGCATATAAGAAATCAGAATTCGGAGGCAGTCCATCATGGGTAGGGGCATTACAGCCCGGCTGTGGCTCGAGAGTTCTTCAAGACCAGCACCGGTCGAAGGGCCCACCTTTCCCAGTCGCCCGGCGAAGCCGGCCGCGGCGACGTGGGCCCTCCGGGACGCGCGGCGGTGCCAGGATCTCCTCTTTTCCCCCTCTCCCCCGGGATCCTTCACCTCTCGCGGGCTCCCCGTCGCCCCCGGGCCCGTCCGGGCGCCGCCGTCCTCCTCCCCGCGCGTGCTAGGTGCGCCGCTGAGCGTGGCGACGTTTCGTGCGAGGGCTTCGCCGGTTCCTCGGGAATGCCGGCGGCCCCTGGGCGAGGGCCGCCGCGGTCCGGGAGGGCCGCGTGAACCAGGCAGAGGAGTGCTGGCGTCGTCGCTGCCATAGTCGTCTTGGTCCAGGGCCTTCGCGAGGCGGCCTCCTGCAGAGGCGCCGCCGCCGCCCCTCGGCGGACGGGGGCCGTCCGAACCACCTCCTCCCAGGGCGGCGGTGCCGCGCGAGCTGCGGGCCCAGCCCCCCGGCTGTTGGGCGCAGCTGCCGCCCGAGACTTGCTGGGCAGCTGGCGGCCGCGCGAGCCGTCGGGGTGCCTCGTCGGGGGGGCCTCTTGGCAGGCCGCGTCGGGCGGGATTGCGTGGACCTGGCCGTCTGCGTCCAGCGCTCGAACCCAGCTCCAAGGGGCCAGGGGGCGCGTCGGCGGCGACGTCTGCGGTCGAGCCGACTGGGTTGGTCGCGCCCGCGGCGCAGTCCCACTGCCTGTTGCCGCGCGCCGCTTGGGCATTCAGCAGCTGCTGCACGCTGCCTTCACCTGTGTGCCTGAGGCCACCGGGGGGAAGACCCAACCCCGCGGGCGCCTCGTGCGCTGGCTGAACCACGTAGCTTGCGCGACAAACCCCGTCCCTGGGGGCGGCGTTGCTCGTGGTAACTTTTTGTTCGGCGCCCCCCCTAGGTCCACTTCTGGGTGGGCGGGGCCCAGGTGCGGCGCCGCTGGGCCCCCCCGTCCTCCCAGCGGTGTCAGGTCGAGGCCCACTCCTTCGCCTAGCCCAGCCGTCGCGGCTCCCAGTCCAGCCTCGTGCGTCTCCCCATTTCTCTGGGAGCCATTAACCGTGGCGGGGAACTGTGGGAAATTATCGGCGTCGCCCTGGGGTGGGGGCGTCGCGGAGAGCGGTGGGCCGCGCTCCTCGTCTGCGCAGCGGTCCCAGGTGTGGGGCCGCTGGGCGTCAGGGCAGTGGGCCAGGCCGAGGTCCTGTCTAGGTTCGCCGCGATGAGCACCAGTGTCGGGTCTAGGTTCGGGTCCCGCTCCTTCACCCGGCCCTTCTGTCAGAGGCCCGTCCGAGCCAGGCTCGGGGTGGCGGGAGTTGCCTTCTCCCCCCGCCCCCCCCGCGCCCCGCGTCGCTGGGTTGCGCCGCTAACCGTGGCGGGGAGCTGCGACGTAGTGCCGCGACCTCCCTGCGACCATCGGCGAACCCGGGGTGGGGAACGCGGCGGTGCAGGGGGGCGGGCAGGGGTTCAAAGGGGGGGCCCCGAGGGGCGGTGGGAAGGTCGGGGGGCGCGTTTCCTGGGTCGCCCGCTGGGTTATGCCGGGGACGTCGCGGCGCGGTTGCCCCGATGGCCCGATGGCTGACTGGGTGCCCTCGATCCCAGAGGGCCGCGCGATGCCTGGGTCCTGTTCTAGTGTCAGACAGGGGAGCGTGAGCTCTGCTCGTGGCGGCGCCCCAGGTCCCGTCGCCTCGCCTGGGCCGCGCACAGGTTCCAACTCTCTGTCTGAGCTCACCACTTCGGGTAGTGGAGTTAGGTCTGGGTCCAGGGCGCGCTTCCTCATCTTGGTTGGCCGTTGCGCCTCCGGCCAATCCGTCGTCAGCCCTCCGCGCCCCCTCCCCCCCTGTCGCGCTTCGCTGGGTTGCGCCGCGAACCCGTGGTGGGGGGCGCGGCGACGCAGGGAGGGCGGGCTGGGGTTCGGTGGCCGATGTGCCTCTGGCCAATCCGTTGTCAGAAGGGCACGCGCTGCCCTCCGCCCCCCCGCCCCTCCCCGTCGCGCTTCGGTGGGTTGCGCCACTGGCCGCGGCGGGGACCTGCGAAGTAGCGCCGCGATCTCCGTGCGACCGTCCGCGAACCTGGGGCGGGGAACGCGGCGGCGCAGGGGGGGAGGCCGAGGTTCGCGAAGGGGTGGGCCCCTGGGTGTGCGAGGGCGCTCGGGATGCTCAATCCCTTGGCTGTCCTTGGGCTCGGCCTGGGAGCCTGGAGTCTTGGTGCGTCCGCTGCCCCGGGTGTCTGGCTGGGGGCCTCTCGCCCGCGCGGGGTGCCCCGTTCGGGGTCCGCTGCCTCGCTGGGTTTCGGTTCCGTCGCAGTCGCGCACCAGGAAGCGCTCCTGAGGCCCAGCGTCTGAGTAGTTGGGGCAGTCGGCCCCAGGGCCCCCCGGAATACCAATGGTGTCTTGTGACGGCTCGCTTGCGCCATAGGTCGCTGGTCGCGCGGCTGGGTTCCGCTTTCCGGCCGCGGCGACGAGGGCTCTCCAGGGCGAGCGGCAGTCGCAGGACTGAGCCCCCTTCTGAAGCATGGGAGAACCGGCCGTGGCGACGAGGGATCTCCAGGACGCGCAGCGGTGCCCTGATGCCCCCTGCCTCCGCCCCCCCGGAGTTCTCTGACTCACCGAGAGTCTAGACGTGGCGACGGGGGCTCTCCAGGACGAGCAGCGCCACCAGGTTCGATCGTGGTCCATCCAGAACGGGGGCGGCCGGGCCTCGCCGCCTCTAGGGGGCTGGCCCGGGGCCCCCCGGGTGCGTCGCTACTCGTGGCAACTCCTTGAGACGCAGGGGTGATGGCGCGATTGATCTGCTGGCTGGGGTCCGTCGTGCTGCTCGCGATGCTGCGGCTCGGTTTCGTCGTGCTGCTCGCTGTTGGGCCGCTGGGTTCCGCTTCCCGGCCGTGGCGGCGAGGGCTCTCCAGGACGAACAGCGGTCGCCGGATCGACCCCCTTTCCGACGCGTCGGAGGGCCGGCCGTGGCGACGGGGGCTCTCCAGGACGCGCAGCGGTGCCAGGGCGGTGCACGCGCGCGCGCGCGCCTCGTCCTTCACCTCCCCATCGACGTCCTCATCTTCCGCGACCCACTCCCCGTCCTACTCTGGGCCCACGTAGTCCTTCGCGTCCCCTTTTGAAGCTCTCGACGATTTCCCTTTCCTCCTCCGTGTCGGCGAGCTTCACCTCTTGCGTCGCCTCGTCCGAAGGCAGCGGGCCTTGGTGGGGGGTTCTTTGATTCCCTGGGGATCTGGCCGTGGCGACGAGGGCTCTCCGGTAAGAGCAGCGGCACTGGGTTCTATGGAGGGCCCCGCGGCGCCCGCCGCGCGCTGGCCCAACCCCCCGGGGGTGTCCAACGAGGCGGCAGCAGGCGGCCTCGCGGCCAGCGAAGCGTCGGCAGCCAGCGCGGCGACGCGCGCCAGCGCGGCCGCCGCCGACCAGAGGGCCGCGCGGGCAGAAGCGGCGGCCACGGTGCAGGCGCCGGTCGCAGCAGCCGCCTCGGCCGCGGGGCCAGCCGCAGGGCCGCGGCGGCGGCGCCGGCGGCGGCGCCGGCCAGACAGCTGGGCGCGGCCGCGGCAGCGCCGTTTGCGATTGCGGCGGCGGCGGCGGCTCCAGCGCTCCCGGCGGCAGCGCGGAGCGCCGCGGCAGGGGCGGCGCCAGCCGCGGAAGCCGCCGCGGCGAGGGGCCAGAGCAGCACGCCGGGCGGCGGCGCCGCGGCGCAGGCCTGGGCGGCAGCAGCGCGCCGTTGCCGTCGCCGCCGCGCCGCGCGGGACCCCATCCGGCCCCTGCCCCCAGTGGCGGCGGACCCGGGTCGCGCCGACCAACCTTAATCCAGAGCGGCTTGAGCCGCGGGCTATGGAAGGGCTATGCAAACGCGCCTGGGGCCAAAAACGCGCGCCGGGCCACGCGTGCGCGCGGTCGTCTTGCAACCTGGGTATGCAATTGTCGACCTCCGCTTGTTTACTGGCGAAACTATATCTCTTCTCGCCCCGTGAAAGTGCAATATTGCCCCTGGGCCCCTCCGCCCCTCCCGCGGGATTTCCGAGGATTCCAACGGGATTCCAATATGATCCCAACGGGACCTCCATCGGATTCCAGTGTGATTTCGATCGGAGCTCAATTGCACGTCAAGTCGATGCATAAGGGCACGAGGAGGATTCCAATCATATTCCAATCATTTTCCAAGCTGAAGTCAGAAAAGAGTGAATCGGGATCCCATAAAGGCTTCATTCGGATTTTAATTGGGCTCCAATCGGATTCCAATGTGAACCCGATCCGATTCCAATCGGATCCCAAGTATATCTCAATCAGATTCCCATTGGATTCCTATCGAATTCCAATACGATCCCATAAGACTCCAATTGCATTCCAATAGGACTTCCAACAGGAGTCTAACGAGATCCCGTTCGGACTCCATCCGGATGCCTGAGGGCTCCCATCACATCCCAATCATGTACCAAATGTGATCCTGATCGCATCCCGATCGGATTCCAAAGGGGACCCAATCAAATCCCATCAGGATTCCGCAAAGGCCCCCTGCTACAGCCTTTCCCCCCCTCGCCGCGACAGAAGGTCGTTGCACACATCGATCCGGGGCAGGCCCGTGTGCGCTCGCCTCGCCTTCTCTTCCCCTGCGCCTTCGCCTGCCCTGCGGGCCAGCGGCTCCTGGGGGGCCGCGGCTCTTTTGCGTGCGCGAGATGTCGGAAGCATGCTCGAACTCAGTTGCCTCGATACGCGCGTTTTGAAACGCAACACGTCCCGTGTTCAAGACGTCCGTGTCAATGCGTTGCGTGTTGGCTCCACGGATCGGACCACGTTCTGGCGAATGTATCGCGTCGGACCTGCGTTTTCAGCCTACGTGTTGAGTTCCGTATCGACACGGTACGTGTTGCGTGTTGCGTATCGGGGCAGCCAAGTGCTCGAATTGTTTCTGGTGGGCGGGCGAAGCGTTCACCAAAACGGGTGTCGCGTGTGCGCATGGCGGCGCTTCATCCGTGACGAGCTCCTTGACAGGAGCAGCATTGCCCACAAGTTCCCTGACAGTGTCGACGCACATGTGCTCCGTGATAGGAGCGGCGCCTTGCGAACTCCTTGATGACAGCAGCCCCTGCGGGCTCCCTGAGACGGGCGCCGCCCCTGAAGCTCCTGGGTAGGAGCGGCGCCTGGAAGCTCCTGGATAGGAGCGGCGCCCACGAACTCTCTGGTAGGAGCGGCGCCACCCTGGCTCCCTGATAGGAGCGGCGTCCCCGAAACTCCCTGATAGGAGCGTCGCCCACCCGCTCCCTGATGCGGACTGCGCTTGGAAGCCCCCTGATAGGAGCCGGCGCCCACAGGCTCCCTGATACTGGCTGCGCCCAGAAGCTCCCCGACAGGAGCGGCGCCCACTGTTTCCTTGGCAGGAGCTGCCCCCCTGAAGCTCCCCGATAGAAGGGCGGCACCAACATTTCCCTGATGGGAGCGGCGCACCCGAAGCTCCCTGATGAGAGCGGTGCTCCTTGCATGCGCCGTGGCACGCTGCTCGCTGGGCCGGGGGCCGCACGTCGGCGGTCTTGCCCGCCCTCGCGCCACAGGGGAGGGGGCTTCCCTTCGGTTCATTTGCGACTTTGCTCAGTTTCGCTTCGGCTGGCGCGTTTGGGGAGGCGGGCCCGGGGAAAGGGGGGGAGCGGCGACGGCGACGGCGACGGGGATGGCGACGGCGACGGCGACGGCGACGGCGAAGGCGACGGCGACGACGACGACGACGACGACAGTGACGACGACGACGACGACGACGACGACGACGACGACGACGACGACGACGACGACGACGACGACGACGACGACGACGACGACGACGACGACGAGGGGGAGATAGGGGGAGCGGCGGCGGCGACGGTGACGACGACGACGAACGGAAAATCGCCTTCCACACGCCGGCAGAGTCGACGGATTTGGAGGAAACTTTAATCGAGATCTTCATGTGAATAGGAGCCACAAGCCATCTTGGTATTTCTTGTCATTCTTAAGACTTGTTTGTGCGGTGCTATGGCGAGTACCACGTTTTCGAACCGCCCACCATCTTTGTATTTGTTCGGACATGTGTCTGATGTAAGTGTGCGCGGCGCTGAGGTGTTAGCAACATGCTTAGTTACAGTCCTGTGCCCGCACGTTTGCGTTGCTGTTGGAAGCTTATGATATGAAGGGGTACCGCGTCAAAGCGAGAACCACATGTTGAAAACGATTCGGTCGCCATTCGTACATCTGTTCGGTTCTATCACGCTCAGGGTCATACGTGGTAAGGAAGTGTCAGGCGAAACGACCAACCCGCCCCATCGACCCGTGCGGTGGCGACACGAGGAAGATTATTGTGGCACGGCCTGGGGATGACGGTGATGGAGACGAGGAAGAACAGCATGAGTAGAAGGAGGAGGACGAGGAGGAGGAGGAGGAGGAGGAAGAGGGATGGGGAAGGAAGAGAAGAGGGGGAATAAGGGAGAGGGGGCGGGGAGGGTGTGGAATGGAACAGGTCGAGGGGTGCGGGGCAGCAACGTGGGGTTAGCCGGAGGAGGAGGAGGAGGAGGAGAAGGAGGAGGAGGAGGAGGAAGAGGAGGGAGAGGCGGAGGAGGGGCAGGAGGAGGAAGAGGAGGAGGAGGAGGAGGAGGAAGAAGGAAGAAGAGGAACAAGAGGAGGAGGAGAAGGAGGAGGAGGAGGAGGTGGAGGGGTTGAAGGAGGAGGAGGAGGAGGAGGAGGAGGAGGAGGAGGAGGAGAAGGACAAATCATAGTAACGAAAGCGGCAGCAGGGAGGCAAGAGTCGGCGCGTCCGCAGGCTCGACAAGGCCGTGGACCAGATGGACACCGAGGCCTTGCGTGGCTCAGGATACCTTGGCTACCTTTCAGGAAGAGAGAGAGAGAGAGAGAGAGAGAGAGAGGAAGAGAGAAAGAGAGAGACACAGGGATAGAAAGAGAGAGAGAGAGAGAGAGAAAGAGAAAACAACACAAGACAAAGAGAGAGAGGGAAAACAGCAAAAAGGCGAGGGCTGGCTGGCTGAAGGCCTGGGGGAGTCCCTGGGACCCGCGGGGACGGGGCCTCGTGGCGCGCCCTCGGCCAGAGCCTCGTGGAGGGACAGCCTCCAGGCTGCAGCACTCCTGCGCCCCACAGAGGCAAGGAGGGGGGGGGAGCCGAGTCACGGGAGGAAGGGGGCTCCCCACGTGCTGGGGAACGCGACCTTCCTCTCCGAGGCCTCTCCACGGCACGGCGCTGGGCATCATGCGGCCAGAGGCAGGGCGCGGAACGGACCCCCCCAGGGCTGCTGCCTTGCATCACCCACCGCAACAGGCAGGCGGGTCGCATGGGATGGTGTGAGGCAGGGAGAAGAGAGCAGAGGAGGGGGGAGGCGAGGAAAGCATAGCAAGGTGGGGGGCGGGATGGAGGGGAGGTCCCGGCCTACGCAACCCCTCCTCCCCAGGGGCGGCGTCCGCTGAGCGGTGGACCGTTCCTGTGGTAGGGTGGTTGCGCCGGCTCCCTGGCGCTCGGGCAGACCCGCGGCCGAGATGGAGGGGAGATGAGGAGAGAGCAGCGGGAGGGAACCATGGAGGGGAGGAGGGAGGGCAGGCTCCTCCCTCCCCGTCCCCTTGCACTGGGCTGTAATTATGCTCTACGGGTGCGGGCATTTCAAGGCAGAAGCGCGTGAGAAGCTGGCCAGGGGTTCTGATGCTCCCTCCCCGGGCCATCCGCAACAACCTTGGCCTCCTCCTCCTCCTTGCGCACCTGGACCCCCTTACGAGCAGCAAGGGCGGCCTTTCCCCTTCCTCTTTTTCTGCACGCATCCCCTTCCCCGTTCTTTTACTTCACTGTGGATTCATATGCCGCCTGGTACCTGTTATAATAAGTCTGTTCACTCTTTCCCAGTTCTCTTGGGCATGCAGTTCTCTCCATTGATTCGTTGGTCTTGCGCGCGAACTAGGGGGTGACAGGAAGCGCCCCTTGCCCTCAGCTCCACTGCCTTCCCCAGCCCTCCCTCTCCACTTCCCCTCCACTTCCCCTCCGCTCCCTCTCCCCTCCACTCCTTTACGGATCCTCGGCCGACGAAGAGGTGCGTAAAAGAGGGTTTAAACGTACCTCCTTTGTTTTACACCGTAACCCAATACACCAGTCAACCAATTACTCATCTGCCTCTCCCCTCCTTCTCTTGTGATGTCCTGTCTTCCTTTCGCCATCCTGCCCTCCCCTTCCCTGCCTCTTGGATGGAGAGAACAAGTATACGAGACGTCCCCTTCCGTTCTGATGATCAGCATTATTAGTTCACAGATCTGGCCCACATACATGCCATGTAGTAGGTAGAGAGATCTGGCCCTGAGTCTGGGCAGACGCCATGGGCCCGGGATACTGGAACAAATGCAGAGCTGCAGGCATTGATACAGAGCATATTTGCAGTGATCGTCTGTAGTTTGAGCCGTGCATCTTTACAGGGCTCAGGGTTTCGTGACTTCGAGGCTCAACATCTCGGTGTGGTAGCGGAGCTGGAGTTCAGCTCCAGCTCCAGCCCGCCCGCAATCAGGTACCACGCGGCGCCATAGCAGCGTCGTCCGCGCGTCGCCAAACGCGCATCTGCGTCCCGACGAAGTGTTGCAAGGACCGTGTCCACCACGACCCCTCCACGACCTTCCAGAAGATCATCAAGAGTTTCTTTCTGTTTTCTTCAGTACACCAGAAGAAGCCCCAATCAGTGTATTTTGCAGCTTTTCGCAGGCGCCTCAATCGGCCTTCCTCCAACCCTATTCGAATTCGAATCTACGTTATTGTCAGTTGTAGTTGTTTTGTTGTTTCTATCTCTCTTCTTATCCGTAAGGGCTTCGCCCCCTGCCGCCGGCCCCCTCTCTCGGAGAATGGGCCATGGAAGAGCTAAGTCATGAGGCCTTGGCGCTGTCGTGAAGCAGTACCGAAACTTCATGCGAAGCCGAGTCGCAATCAGCAAAACCAACTGATCACAAGAGGGGTTACCACACCTGGCGATTGGTAAGACGTGTATGGTTTAAGGGCTTGGTTACCACACCTTGCGATTACAGGGCCGAGGGAGTTTTCGCAGTTTGGGTTACCACGCCTTGCGATGGATGTGCGTGAAGGGTGGCACCGAATTTCAGAAATGTTGCAAATCCCCTGTGTTTTTGGACCCTGACCCCGCGGATCTGCATGAGGGGTGGCACCGAATTTCAGAAATGTGGCAAATCCCCTGTGTTTTTGGACCCTGACCCCGCGGATCTGCGTGAGGGGTGGCACCGAATTTCAGAAATGTGGCAAATCCCCTGTGTTTTTGGACCCTGACCCCGCGGATCTGCGTGAGGGGTGTCGATTTCGAGCCCCCCCAGCAATTCAGACAACGCGCCCAGGAGGTGCTAAAATGTCGGTTTGGGCCTCCCCCCCCCTCGCGCGGTCAATCAACTAGTTACAGTAACCAGCAAGAAGCAGAACTGTAACACTGGAAACTACAAGCTACAACTGGTACAGGAAACTGCGAACCTCGCGCCTACAGCCTGGTGGCCCCACAAGGGGGCCGGCGGATAGCGATGGCACTTCCTGTGTCATACATATATACATATATGTATGACACAGGAAGTGACCTATGTACATATGCATAGATCGTTTCCTAGTTCTTATATCTGGTACATATATACATATATGTGTACTATCATGTAGATGTTCATATATATATATACACATAGGTATACGTAGATGAATATGTATATTTTCTATTCACAGATTCACGCACTTTCTCTGTATGTCTCTCTCTCTCTCTCTCGCTCCGCCTATTTCATTCTTTGTTGTTCATCGTTGTTTGGCTTTCTTTCTTTCTTTCTTTCTTTCTCTATCTCTCTCTCCCTCTCGCTATATATCGGAGGTTGGGGGGTGAAATCGCAGTGAAAAGGAGCCCCTCACCGTGATATCGGGTTCGGTTTCACGTTCGTGTCGCGCGTGCCGGCGAGGCGAACCTGCGTGGGCGGGCGAGAGGAATGAACCCGCCGTTGCCAGGGCGAAGCCGATTAAAATGTTGCTGTCCCCCGGGTTGGCCAGCAGTTGCCCTGTGCTGTCCCGATGGTGTCCCGTTGGTGTCCCGATGGTGTCCCGATGGTTTCCAGATTTTTGCCGTGGTGTCCCGTGGTGTCCTGTGGCACGGGGGTGTCCCGTATTATGCTTTATGCTATGCAATTCTATGCTAGCGATATTGCGTTCGATAGTGCGATCGATGGTGGGATCCACTGATTGATGTCGACAGTGAGGTCGACCGTGAGCTCGATTGTGCAATTGGTATTGAGATCGGTAGTGGGGTCGATTGAGTGAGTTCGACGGTGAGATCGACCCTGAGATTGCTAGCAAGATCGATAGTGAAATCAATAGTAAGATCGATACTGGTACGGATTGAGTGGGATCGGTAGTGGCATCATCGTGATATCGATCGCGGGTTCGATCGTAAGATTGGTAGTGATACCGACTGAGTGAAATCGATAACGAAATCGATAGTGATACCGACAATGAGATCGATAGGGTGATCAGTAGTGATATCGATAGTGTGATCGATCGGGTGACATCGGTCGTGAGATCGGTCGCGGCATCAGTGATGACATCGATAGTGAGACAACTAGTGAGGGCGATCGTGAAAACGATCGTGAGATCGTTCGTGAGAATGATCGTGCGATCGATGGTGAGATCGATATTGGTAGCCGCAGTATGACCGACAGTGTTATCGATACTGAGGTCGATCGTGAGACCGAGAGTAGATGGATGGTGAGATCGGTTGCGAGATCGTTTCAATGAGATGGATGGTGAGATCGATGGCGGAATTGATCGTGAGATCGGCCGGGAACCTGGGAACACGGGAACCAAACATTGGAAACTGGGGAACCCCGCCGCCCACCGAAATCGGCCCGGAACCAGCAACCAGGAACTGGGGAACCCAGAACTGGGATCCCGAGAGCCTAGCCGCCAACCGAAATTGGCCCAGCATTTTCGCGAAAATATCAATCTCTGTTAGGATCTTTTCCGTGCAAGCACTGATTTGGGAATCAGCTTTCCCGCCAGCACCGCGATTCTTGACCTCCTCCAGACCTACTACTCGTTCGAGGCGATGGCGGCCGGCAGGGGTGCGGACTGGAAGTTCCCGAACGTTGTATGTTTCACTGGGCTGGTTGCCGAAACTACCAGACTACACCTTCAAACGCTTCTTGGAACGTCTCCATTTGCGGTGGCGCATTAACGTCATCGGCGAGGAGGATTTTGGCTCACTCCTGTAGAGTCGTCTTCTTGACCGAGCGTTCGATGTGACCACCAAAGAGGAAAAGGCATCGGCAAACGTGGACCTTGTTCGTCATCCTCCTCGTCGCAGCAACCGACTTACCATCTCATCAGCCCGCAGCGCGGAGTATCCTGGCCGACTGGGAACTTCGACGGCATGTCGGAGCGCGTCGTCGCCCGGTGGAGTTCACCCCCCTGCAGGTGCGCAGCGCCATCCCGATGGATTATTTTTCCCTCCCAAGAAATCATGCTTCGGAGGTCCTGCCAAGGTTTCCAACGCCGCGGACACGGAGGACGACGAGCCGCAGTAGATTATCCAGACTGGACAGTGCACCGGATCCTATCAGTTGCCGGAGCGACCTGTCAGACCACCAGCGATTGCATCCACCCGCGACGACAGCAAATTCCGGGGCGACGCGCGCGGCAGATGCGGGCCAACGTTTTCTCCGCCAGCTCCTGCAATCAGGCGCGTGGCGGCCGCCAGATCGTCGTGGCGAGTTTGCAGGGTGGACCTCGTCTCGTCGATCCAGGCGCGTCGACAGGTTTGGGTGGCACCAAAGTAGTTCGAGAGAGATGTGGCCATCTGCTGTGTCGGAAAGGTTTAAACACCAGCCTGTAGGATTCCCGCTCGAAGCTCTCGGGCATCGACGGCGCTCCCAGCCCGTCGTTCGGCCCAGGCGTGACCCCGCTCAATCTCGAAGTTCTTTCGCGATGGATTTGCTTGGCGCACATGGGCCGACATGTCCAAGCCTTCTTCCGAGAGGGTCAATTATCAAGCTCGTGGGTTCCATCCGCGCGAACGTCCTTGCAGACGGAAATGGGGCCTTGGTTATCAGTCGCCTTTTGGCCTTGGGCAAGAATGCGGCTCCGACCTCATCGTTCGCCCTTTCTACGCAGATTCGGGGCCTTATCTTCTGCCAATCGGTGACCCACAGTGAATGCCGCAGAAGACGCCGCGCCCTTCCGCAGAGCAGTCGGGTTGCATGGGTGTCATCTTCGATGCCGCGTCACCGTCGAAGTCAGACGTCAGCTCGAAACGCCTCGTCACCAATGCGGACGGTGCTGCTGGCCGCGCCGTGCATGGAGAACAAACTGCCAGGATGCCACGGGCCAGGATCCCTCGCGGCGTGCTCCTCGAGCGCTGCCGAGGTGCGTCGCCGAGACGCACGGCTGGGGCATTCGCGCGATCGGGGCTCGGCGGCTCGAGCGGGCGCAGCTCGCAGCTCGGGGGGCAGCGAACGCCGGCGGCTGGCGCCACGGCGTGACGGCAGCATATCGGAAAGTTGGATGAGACCGAGAGGCTACCAAGCATGCAATTCGGGTTTTTCAGGATACCAGCGTAATTTCGTAGCATCGAGGACTTCTTCGGCAGGGGGGCCTGCCACTTCTGCAAGCGCTGCCGACGTTCAAAGGAACTCATTAGACTTGGAAAAGCATGTGGCCTGATGCCTGCGACAACTCTGACATCCGTATGTGGGAGAAGAAGTAATGCCAAGCGCGACCCGACTAATTCTACCATGCGAACCGCGCGACACTTTCAGGTGGCGACTCCGAACGATGCATCATCTTGGATGGAGCACATGACATGAACGACCTTGGCATCTATCCCCAGGGGCGCATGGCAGGCGGCGGGCGCCTTTCATTGCGATGCTCGGAGTTCGGACGTCAGGTGGCTCTTCCAGTGCTTGATCGGTGCGGCTGGAATCTGACCGACCCCGGGCGTTGGCGGGTTCCCGCAGCGTTGCGGAAGGGACTGGGTATCAGAGTGATTTCGTCGGCTTCAGCATGCGCCTCATTGTCTCAGGCATCAAGGGGCGATCTGGCACAAAAGGAAAGAGTCATAACGCGACGCTCATCATCCACGCGTGGAGTGCCGATGCTCAAGAAGCTCGGCGTCGAGGCGGACGCTCGGTAGTCGAGAACCCGCATGCCTGCTAGATGTGGGGCAAGCCAGTTCTTCAGATGCTTCCTTTCGGGGCCAGGGGCAGCGTGTCGGAAGTAATTGTTCTTTTGGCGCCGTCAACGAATGGTTTGGGGGTCATCGGGGAGCTGGCCGCGTATCTCAGCGCATTCAGTTTTCGAAAGATTTTACGTCAGTGCCGCCGCGACAGCGGCGCGGGTGGCGCGCGCGTTCTGGGCGCGCCCAGGGTGCAGGCGCGGCGCCGAGACGGGCGCGCGGCGCCGCAGTGTTGCCGGGCAGTGTTGATTGGCTGGCGCGGAAGTTCCTCGCGAGGTGTAGACGGAGGTCGCAGCGCCGCAGGCGCGGGTCGAGGGCCCCGACGACGCCATCGAACCTGCCCCAGCGGGGGACTTTTGATCCTGGCGATCCCGTCGCCAAGCCATTGCAAGATGCGCCGCTCGAGCCAGCGTCGAACGCCGACGTCGGCTCGGCCATGGGATTGGCTCCCCGGCAAATGGCGTTAGTTGCTTCAGCGGAACTTGTCCGCGGAAAACCCATGAGAGCAAAGAAGAAGTGGCGCGACGTCCAATTCAGCTTCGGCCCGGCGCGTTTCCTGAAGAGGTTGCGCGAATTCTCGAATGTCAAGGGTGAGAGGGGGTGCGTCGTGCGTTTGCTTGGGTCGGAGATTCGTTTCTGGTTCGCTTCTGGTCCTGGCGCGGCCGTTCCTTTGAAGCAGGGGGATTGCTGGGCGCTGCTTCTGGCGCCCGAAAGCCTGCGCGGAACATCGTGATCTTTGGCCGCTGGTTGCGAAGCCGCCAGTGGGATGTGGCAGTGGCGTGCTTCGACCGCTGGGTCGAGTTGGGTTTTATGTTCAGTGGGGTCAACTCTTTCCGTTGATTTCTCCATGAGTGCAGCGAGAGCAGCGTGGCGGACTACCTCGAGGGCCGCGCCGCTGAGGAGGTCCTCGCGACAGTTTTTCGCGGTTGGACTTGGTATTGTGGTCCATCTGTGAGGCGGCCCCAAGAGGGTGGGGCGGTGGCAGGGCCGGCCTCCCGCGCGCGCGGCAAATTCTGCGTGCGCAGGCGCTGCGCAGGTGCCGGCGACCGCGCCTTGACCGGCTTAGCGGGGAGGTGGATCTTATCTGTCAGATTGATTTCTCTCAAGTTGAAGAAGAGCCGCCGATCTTAGGACCTGCAGGTGGGGAGCTCCGACGTCGCCTGGGAGGCGGCCGCGGTGTCCAGCGCGCTTGTCATGCGGAGGTCAGACAGCGAACTGGTCGGTTCTCGGATTCTGCCCGCGCGACTGCGACGACGTGGGGGCCCCCTCTGCGACGCGGAGGCCGCCGCTCTGGGTGCGGTCGTGCCGGGGGGAGGCAGGTGCCCTGATCCGTTCGCGTCGGCCGCGCGATTGCGGGCGCAGGCAAAGATGGCCGTGGCTACGAGTCCCGTGGAAGAGCGGATCGCAAGGTGCAAGAGAACGCGGCAGCAGCATACATTCTTGGACAGCGTTCTCGGCCAGGCGATCCCGTTGGCTTTTTCGCTTGCCGGAGCTGAAGGATCAATCCAGATGTCGTGAACCTGCTGAGTTCTTGAAGTTATTTCAGGGAACTGGCGCTGCGACTTTGAATGGGTTCGCGACGCGCTTCCATCGCGGCCCGTCGGGGAGCGCGCCATCGACCTGGAGAAGATCAAGCTGGGCGGCCCTGTGCGCCGCGCGTGCGTACTTGGAGCCGGCGACGAGAACGCCGTCTTGCACAAATCGATGGACTTCGTCGGCGGCGCCGCCTGTGTCCGGCGCGCTCGGCCTTGTCGTGGTTTGCGCGCCTCCAGCGTCTCGGCCGTGGCCCCTCCAACATTGGAGTTTGTGCGTGCAGATGTGCTGGCGAGTCTTGCATCCCAGGAGTGTGGCGTGTTACCTCTGCTGCGCATTGGCGCGGCATATTCCAGTCCGATCGAGTTTGTCATGGTCTTCTGGTGACGAGGCCTGGGGCAGATCATCGGAAGTTTTTCGCGCAGGGAGTTCGACCTGACAGAGGAAGCACTGGCGCGGGCTAATCCGAGAACGGCTGGGAAGATGTCCCGGTTATCCGGTTGTCGCGCGGAGCTCCCAGTCGATTCGTTTTCGGATCAGTGCGAGATTCCAGAGTTGGATGACTGGAGTCGCATCGAAGCGTGGCGTGACAGCATAAGAGGCGTCCACCAGGTCTGTTGCCGGGAGATGGAGACTGGGGGGGGGCTCTATTGCATCGTGCTTCTTGGCTCAGCGGGCGCAGCCAGTAGGTGTTATCGAAGGCTCTCTGCATTCCCGGGGCGAAAGTTCTTTCTTCTTGGGCCCGGAACGACCGTTTGAAGTCTTGAGGAGACGCACATGAGATAACCGCTTTCGAATCCAATGACGTTCGCGCGGTTCCAATTTTGGTCGTGGTTTCTGTTTCGGTGGATCGTCTTTCCGCCCGCGCGGATCCGACTTCGCATTTTCTGTATCCACGTCCTGGCGAACCAGAAGGAATCGGATCTGCGGGCCCTGGAACCTGGCCGTGTTGCGATTCTACGGGCGAGGGGGTTCGGTCATGAGCTTTCAACGATGGGTCCCGAGCTGTCTCGCGCACTCCTATCGATTTTCCGCGCGCGAGGGCCCCGCTCAACGCGGGTGCATCTCCCTCCTCCGGTTTGCTGCGCGGACCTCGTCCAGACGCCGTCCGTTCGGCGGCGCCGATGTCATCTCGCCGCTGTCACCTCGAGGGGGGGTCCTTCGCCCTGCGCAAGTAATGGGCGTGATGGTTCGACCCGACGAACAGACCGAATCTTTTGATGCCGCGCAGTGTCGGCTCTCTCCTACGCCAGCGCCTGAACTGATTTTATCGAGGGAACTCAGCGATCATGTCAGAGCCAGTCGAGATTCTTCTTTCTGACGCGTCTCGACATAGTGGGAGGGGCAGAGTGCCCGTCAAGGCATCTGGCGAAGCATCATCACAGACTGCGATTATTTTCTCGGCAACGACAGCAGCGTCGCTGCCCGCGGCGCTGGCGCCACTATCGTCATCGACGTCCTCGGGAGCGACGATGGGCTTTTTGCTTGTGGCGCCAGCAGGACCGCCCGCGAAAGTCAGCAGCTCAGCCTGCGTCTCCGCCTGCCGGCGCATCCGCCATAGCGGCGACAGCCGAGGCCCCTCGGCCTCGAATCGTGGTGCCAATCAAGGATGACCTCTGTCGAACTGTCCGTGGTATTGAGCGACGTCGTGGATGGAGACGCGCCAGGTGCACCGCCAGATTGCTTTTGGCACCAGTGATGGTTGGCGCGCATTTGGAACAGCACGAGCCAACAGACCTTCCGATGGCCTCCCTGTCCTCTTCGGCAGCGTCATCTGTTGTTGTGGGCCGAGGGGATGCTCGGAAGCGTGTCCAGAAACAGCGTAATCCGAATGCGTCGACATCCATGGAGCAGCCGGCGAGTAGACCGCATGCTGGGGGCACTCCCCAAGGCGCGGCAGATGTGGCCCACCTGATGGACGAACGCGCGGGTCCTGACAATATTGACTTCGAGCTCTTCAAGAACCCGAGCGGCTTGATTGGGGCAAAGTCCAGCATGTCTCGGGAATGCCGTCGGGCGGTGGAAGAAGGAGAAATGCTCGAGAACCTGTTCATGGACTTCGTGCCCAGGGTATGGGTGGGGGGATGCCGCTGCCGAATCTCAAGTTGGAAGCCGTGCATCACTAGCAGAGCCAAACTACAAGTCAAATTGAAGTTGGTGATCTTCCCATGCGCGTGGACATGCTAGGCAGCGTTGTTCCATCTGGCGACGTCGGCGGTTGATTTGCAAGGTGACGCGCTGCGACGAGCTGCGTGGACCAGGTTCATGACGACGAGGGCCAAACCAACAGTGCTCGGACGTCAAATCTCATGGGCTCCGTCGCGGCCGTGTTCGAGCAGAAGCGCCGGGGGTTTTGTGATGCTGGGAAGATTGGCCGGACCGGCTCGTGGCGTTGGTTCGCACAAGCTGGCGGCCAAGATATCAGCGTTTCTCGTTCGACTTGCAGACCAGGGGGGCGCTGACATGTGCCGCGCAGGCAGGTGGCAATCTGAGTGGGCAGGGGATTTATGAACAGTGGGACCTGGAAGGCGCAGGAGATCGCGCCTTGCTGACGGCGTAAGTGGATCACTCTTTATCTTGCGCAGCGGCCAAGGACTTGGACTCTCGGGGCATCGACGATGGGGTCTGGGTTTGAAAACTAGTCGCGCGAACTAGAATTAGGAAATCAGGAGTCGACTCCGCGGATGAGGTTTTGTTGACCTCGCAGAAGCATCATCTATATCAAAATTCGAGCATTGCATCAAGACTCAGTCAGGAGGTCGTGGTCATCAGGGCTCAGTGCCACTTGGGCACGCACCTTGGCAGGTGGGATATAGCAGCGGCATTTCTTCAAAGCTTGTCTCTAAATGAATGGACGAGGTGATCCAGATAATTCAAGCTGCCTTGCGCAGCCGTCAGGATCGTCTACTTCCATCCTCCAGCAATCGTGCTGCGGCATCTCGCGGATGCCGAGAACATCGACGTGGCCGGTCTTCCAGCAGACTTGCGGACTAGTGGTCGCGCCTCATCTTCGGCAGATTGCGTTGGCAATGCGTCTGGTTTCCAAAAACTGAGGCTCGAACCAATTCGCGGGGCGACGACTTCGCGCGCTGGGCGGCGACAGATATTGACATCGTGAAGGGCGCGTCTTCACTTTCGGAGGAGTGTGGAGATTCCGATAGTCTCCTAGTCTCCGCTGCGGACAAATGGCAGCCTGCCTTTTCCATTCCTTGGCGATCTTCTTTCTCGAGCACTGGAGTGGAAGCCGAACTTCTCGAGGTGGCAACTGGAACGGGAGTTCTGCGCAGTAAGAAGACAGGAGCTTCCCCTCATTGAAATGAAAATTCAGTTCAGTACCACATGTCTGCCGACGGCAGCGTCGTCGCGCAGCAACTGGATGGAGCGCCTGACGTAGACCAACCCACGTGGGGTCCCAGCCATTGATGACGACGAGTTTGTTTTGAAACGCTGCGTTCGTGGCAGTCGGGGCGCGCTGACTAGCGCGCTGTTTCTGCGGTGGTGCAACAGTCACATCCTGGCGTAGGTCACGCAGCTCCACGTCTCCAACGATTGGCCGACACGGGTGCGCCGCAAACGGGCAAGCGCGCTGTTTGAAAAGGCTCACTCGGACAGGCCGCTTGTTGGACTGCATGTTCCTCTTGCGAGCCATCGGATGCGTCGATCGTGCGACGAAGATAAGTGCGTTTTTTTTTTTTTTTTTTTTTTTTTTTTTTTTTTTTTTTTTTTTTTTTTTTTTTTTTTTTTTTTTTTTTTTTTTTTTTTTTTTTTTTTTTTAAAAAAAAAAAAAAATAATTTATTTTTTTTTTTGAAAAAAAAAATAAAAAAAAAGCCAGGCAGTTTTCCTGGCGCATGGCGCCCCGCTTAAGCGGGGCGACCAGACCGACGTCGTCAAAGGCGAACAGTTTCCTGTGTGGGAAGTGCCATCCAATGGCAGCTTAATCAAGCAAGGCGAGGAGGGCTATCTATTTGACGTCCGTGGGCGAGGCGAATGCTCTCAGCGTGGCAAGCAGTTTTCAGATCAGAGCCATTCGCGTCGCAGAAATGTAGATTGACCAAGACATGCCGCAGAGTGCGCGCATCAAGGAGATGATGCTTATCAGCGAGCGCGGAGCCTGCGAGTTCACGCCTGACCACCCGACGGACGGCAATGACGTGTTCGAGTTGGGGACTGGCTTGGGAAGAATCCTTGGGGGCAGGCAGCAGAGGCTCCCGATCGTGGCACTTCGTGAAGAACGTACCACAGCGAGAACACAGTGGAAGATGCATGTGTCCCAAGAGATTATGTTCGCAGGTGCTCTCACGAAACCTGGGATCTTCGAGCCATTCATGAAGCAATTTGCAGCTGGGAAGCTGGGCGTGGAGATTGTGACGAAGGTGGCAAAGGCCAGACGGATATCTTACAAGCCCGGTGAGCACGCGGAATTTGCCATCGGCAAAATCCCGAAATATGCGAACACTTCGGATGACAGCGACATGCAAAGTATTATCAATCGTGTGTGCTCGGTCGACTTCGTGAACGTTGACTGCCCACTTCCGGAAGCGTGAGGCGATCTGCGGACACACCGAGCATCTGCTGTCCTACCTTCTCTCCCTTCGATCGAGCTGGTGAGCCGTTTTGTTACTACGTTGTCTTTTCTGTTCATTGTCCAGCCGCACAGCCATTCAACAAGTATAGTGGTATTGAGAGTGTTAGCAGGCATTGACACAGGACAGATTTGCAAGGATCAGATGTGTGCTATTTGTTCCGTGCGTTTTTTTCAGTGCTCAGGGTTTCACGAATCGAAACTAAACATCTCAGTCTTCCCCCCTTCCCCCTCTTCCTCACCCTTCTCGATAGTCTTCTTATCGCCTCCTCCTTCCCCCCTTCGTTCGGGGGCGGTCAAAGAGGGGGTAATGATCAGGGGTGCGTGGATATCATGGCCTGGGTCCCCTCTTCTTCTTTTACTACGTTCCCTGGTCCCCCTCTCGTCCGCGCGCAAGCCTCGGGCCATGATTTGCGAATCCCCCTCCAGGACACCCCCTCCTGGACGACCCCGACCCGTTTTGCCGCTCGCTCCCGCGCCGCGGCCGTCCAGGAACCGCTGGGGAGCCGCAAACTGATGCGACGGCGAGCACTCGAGGCCCGCGGGGGTGGGGAAAGCTACGCAGGGACGGGGGGTGGGGGGTGGGAAAGGGACAGGAGGTGGAGGTTGGAGGAGGCCCTTTTTGATTCTTTCGTAGTGGTGGGGATGGTTATCATGGTGATGGAGATTATGGATCGGGGGTCGTCTCCTTGCTGCTCATCGTCAGTGGCTTTCCCAATTCTGTCCTTCTCCCACTCATCTTTGGTGCTCGCTGTTTTCAAGCAGACCGCGGCCGCGCGAGCGGGCAGGCCTAGGCTTGCCGACGGACGCCTCGAGCGCCCGCTCACGCGGCATGCCCAAGAAAAGGTTAGAGGCGGCCAGGGGTCAGGATGAGGAGGAGGAGGAGGAGGAGGAGGAGGAGGAGGAGGAGGAGAAACAGGAGGAGGAGGAGGAGGAGGAGGAGGAGGAGGAAGACGACCAGTGTAAACCCAATAGTCATCAACGATGTTGGTATAAACCCTCCGTCCAATCTCCCTTTTCATAAGCACATGCAACGAGTCATCTCCACTTCGGGAGTTGTCTGGGTGGAAAACAATCGTTCGAAACAACGGACGAATGTCAAAACAGTGTTCTCGGGATTCCAACGCCACGGATAAACTTGAGTGTTGCGTGTCGACGGTCCTGAATCGTGCCAGAACGCCATTCCTTGGACACCAACACCGCGAACTAATGTAACTGTTGCACACTCATAACCCTGAACCCGTCCAAAACATTCTTTCTGGTACGCGGATCATGGGAACCCGTGAAATTCTAGCGTTTACAAAGCAAATGTGCATGGCGCTAAGGCGAGAGCGCCATTTTGAACAGAATCCGCCCTCAATCCGTGGAGGTCTTGAATGTGCGCGGCGCTGAGGCGAGAGCCACATGTTGAAAACCAGTCGCCTTCAATCCGTGAAACTCTTGCACATTGTTAAATCGAGTATGCGCGGCGCTATGGCGAGAACCATATTTTGAAAACCACCCGCCCTCCGTTTGTGAAACCGTTGCCATTTTTCCAGTTTCAGGAGCATCACTGGTGAGGAAATCTCAGGCGAAACGCCCGGCCCGCCCTAAAAACTTGATTCGAGGTGGGACAAGGAAAAGACAAAGGGGGAGGAGGAGAAGGAGGAGGAGGAGGAGGAGGAGGAGGAAGAGGAGGAGGAGGAGGAAGACGACCAGTGTAAACCCAATAGTCATTAACGATGTTAGAATAAACCCTCCGTCCAATCTCCCTTTTCATAGGCCCATGCGGAGGAAGGATGGGGGAGGGGGAGGAGGATGAGGAGGAGGAGGAGGAGGAGGAGGAGAGAGGAGGAGGAAGAGGAGGAAGAGGAGGAGGAGGAGGAGAGGAGGAGGAAGACGACCAGTGTAAACCCAATAGTCATCAACGATGTTAGTATAAACCCTCCGTCCAATCTCCCTTTTCATAGGCCCATGCGGAGGAAGGATGGGGGGAGAGTAGGAGGAGGAGGAGGAGGAGGAGGAGGAGGAGGAGGAGGAGGAGGAGGAGGAGGAAAAAGAGAAGGATGGAGGAGGCAGGAATGAAACGCGCGGCGCTGCGGATGAACAACGAGGACTCAACACACATGAGGGTTGGGCACAATGTTTGCCAGCTTGGACCCCCAAACAGTTTTTGTTTGCACTCCCGATGTTCAATATGTGGCGCAGTATCAGCAGTGTTAGCACAAGTTCCAATATCAACATGAGGTGTAAGAGTGGTGGCGGCGACCAGGCGAAAACCCATGGAACGTAGCTAACACTCGCGGCGGCGACGGGCAGCGACCGAGCGTAATCTCCGAGGATCCAGCCAGCGCAGGAGGCGTCGACGAGGCTGCGACAGGCGGCGACGGTGAAAACCCAGCTCACCCAGCCAGCGGCGACGGGCGGCGACGAGGCGGTGCCGAGCGGCAGCTGGGCGAAAACATGCGAAAACCCAAGGAAGCTAGCCAGCGCACGAGGCGGCGACGAGGCGGCGACCAGGCGCACACCCAGCGAATCCAGCCAGCGCACGATGCGTCGACGAGACGTAGACGCGCTGCGACCAGGCGAAAACCCAGGTAACCCACCCAATCACTCTGCAAAGAAAGTACGCAGGCAGCCCCTACTGCACAGAGGGTATGCAGCCCCTACATCCCCAGGACGAAGGTTGGTCCTCCTAGGCCTACACATTACGGCTTCGGCTCTTCCGCCAGCGTGCATGAGAGAAACCTTGGCGGATCCAAGTCAAGAGGTGCGGATCCGATTCTGGTGTGAACCTGTGTCCGGGTGGATCTGGTTTCCGCCCACGCGGATCCGATCTCAAATTCCTCAATCAGTGCTTGCCTTGAAGGGGTCCTAGCGGAAGTTGAAAAATTAGGCGAAAGTTTCCCGCCGATTTTGGTAGCAGGCTGGGTTCCCGGGTTCCCGGTTCCGGGTTCCGGGGTTCTTGGTTATTGGTTCCGGGCCGATTTCGGTGGGTTCTTTGGGTTCCCGGGCTCCCAGGTTCCGGGTCGATCTCCTCAGCGAAAACCATCCGCTGATTGGGGTTTTTCTTTGGTGTAATAATATTACACCAGAACCCACCGAAATCGGCCCAGAACCAATAATCGGGAACCCGGGAACCCAGCCTGCTACCAAAATCGGCGGGAAACTGTGGCCAAATCTTTCAACTTCTGCTAGGACCCCTTCAGTGCAAGCACTGATTAGTGAATAATTGTGTTTTCCATCTCGCTTTGATCACACGGATCCGATTTAGCCCCTGTTCAAAGTGTATGAGATTGATCAAATCAGGGGGCCGAGAGAAATCGGATCCGCGACACCCAGGCACGGCGCCGTTAACATTCTAAGGGGGAGGGTGGGGGTGTACGAACCGCCACAGACAGACCCCGCGTTGTCTCACGGACCCCATCACCCCCCACCGCTCACGGGTCGCACCCAGCATGCACGCATCTCTCCTCTTTTTTAAGGCTGCTGCATGCAGCTTGTCCAGACGCTGTGCGTTTGGCGACGCCGACGCTGTCTTGCCAACCGCTTCTCGCCGCTGCCGCCTCAAGATGAATCTTTCGCCCTGCGTCAGTAGTGCAAGTGTTTTGGGGGGACAGCAAAACAATTGAGAACAATGATCGTCAGCGTGGACCCCCAACAGTGGTTTCTAGCATACCAGGTGCAATCTACGTAGTGCAAGCAACGTGGTACAAGTTATGTGGTGCAAGTTGTGTGGGGCAAGCTATGCGGTGCAATCTAAATGGTGTGCAGCGTATATAGTGCGATCTATGGGGTGTATGCTATGTAATGCGATCTATGTGGTGCGATCCATGTGTGGTGTCAGCTATGTACTGCAATGTATGTGGTGCAGTCCGTGTGGTGCGATTTACGTGATGCAAGCTATGAAGTGGAATCTATGTGGTGTGAGTGGTGCAATGCAGAGCGACGAGGTGGTGACGGGCGGCGATGAGCGGCGACGAGCGACGAAGGGACGGCAACGGGCGGCGACGAGCGTCGACGGGGCGGCGACGGGGCGACCACAAGCTGGCCTGGCTGACAGCAGCCCACCGACGAGGCGGCGACGGGCAGCGACGAGCGGCGATAGGGGCGGCGTCGGGGCGACCGCAAGCCAGTCGAGGCGACACAGCAGCCTAGCGACGGGGCGGCGAAGGGCAGCGACGAGCTGCGACGGGGCGGCGACGGGGCGACCACACGCTGGCCGAGGCTACACACCAGCCCAGTCAAGGTAAGAGAAGGAAGAACCTCTAAGTGCAAGCACTATTTGGGGAATGAGCTCGGATTTTGACAGCGTTGACCCCGAACAGTGAGTTTGTGTACTCTGGATGTGCGAGATATACTCTTGAGTCGATGTGGTGTGGCTACGAAGTTCAAGCCACGTGGTGGAAGCTAGGTGGTACACTATATGTGATGCAAACCACGGTGTGCAAGCTATGTGGTGTGATCTTGATGGTGCAAGCCGTGTAGTGCAAGCTGTGTGGTGCAACGTATGTGATGCGGCGTACGGTGCAAGCTACGTGGAGGAAGCTATGTGGTGTAACCTACGTGGTGCGGCCAGCGCACGATGCGCCCACAAGGCGCTCATGAGGCGCCCACCCCCTCGTTCCCATGGTGAAGCTGGGCCCCCCCAAGCCCGCAGGTTTCGGAGGCCTCTGGACTCTGCAGGCTCCCAACAGCTCCGAACGCGAAAACCGCTCCAAATCCTTGATCCTTTGTCCATGATCCTCGACCCTCCAGGACCACCTCGAGCGCTGAGGACAACAGCCGTCCTCCCTCTTCCTCCGCCTCCTCGCCCTCCTCCTCCTCCTCCTCCTCCTCCAGCGGCCTCGTTGTTGCATCCTCGTTCAGGTTGCGGCCGCTCGCGCCAGCCTGGGCACGAGCGCGCTCACTGGCGGGGCGCGCACGACTCTGGCCTTCGACCTCGGTGCTCCCGCCCTTCTCTCCACACCGTTCCACGAGCGCCGCCGCCCCGGGCCACCCCGCCCGACGACCCTTTCTGGCCCCCCCACGCGCGCCGAACCACACCCCTTGACGCGATCCACTGTGGGGCCGCGAAGCGTGTGAGGGCGTGCCGAAATGGGATGCGGCGGGCACGTGCGAACGCAGCCACTGGGGCCGTCGGTGGAGCTCCCCCTGGGGCCACGAAGCGCGCGAGGGGTGTACCCAAATTGGTGCGGTGGACGCGTGCGAACGCAGCCACTGGAGCCGCTCCGCCTCGCGAAGGGCAGTCGATCCCTGCCCCTCCACGGGGGACCCCCCCCAAGGCTCCGAGGCGTGCTGCGAGTCCAACTCGGAGTCTCCGGGCCCCGAGGAGCCGGCAGCCGGGCACCGCCGGGGGCGGTGACCAAGATGCTGGTGTTGATCGGGACGACCGACACGGGTACGGAAAGAATGTGCACAAAGACCGACAGCAGTTCTTGTTCGTTTTGGGCAGGATTCGCTGTCGGCGTCGCCGCGGATTGTGTCCATGTAAGACAGAGGGCCGCCTGCCCAACAGCGGTCGCTGTTGGTTTGGGACAACACTGGTTGTTGGGCGTTGTACCCATTTTTCCCGTACCCATTTCGGGCGTCCAAAAAGATGCTGGTGCTGACGATTTGACGACGGCGGCGGTGGCGGCGCGGCGACGAAGGCGACGATGACGACGGTGTCGTTCGATGTTTGTGGACTGCTCGGTTTTCGACCCGAGGCCATCGCGTGTTTCGGTCTCTTGTGGCAGTTAACCCACGATACGGAGTTCGTGTTTTTGCTTGCAGCGATCCCCCGAAAGGATGTGCTGCAAATGATTCCAGTGTGTTAGCAGTGCGATTTCTGCCTGCGCTTGATCTTCATGCATGTTCTATGTTTTCGTCGTTTTATGTGTGTACTCTTCGATGGTTGACCATCACATCAGTTTTTTGTTATATAATCTCGTCATGCGCGTATGTAATTATACATCCACGTATGGACTTTGTTCGTGATGTTTGTACGATGTGCTATGCACATTGGTGGTCTTGTTTTGCTCTTGTGGGGGATGCTCATTTGTATGTTACGTATGGTGTCCTCTTTTTGCATGTGAAGTATATGTGCAACCTCGTTGGCGTTCTATTTTGGTGCGTATGTTAGGAGGTATGTATGTTTCGTCGTTCTGTATCTTAGGTACGTCTGATATTTGTTGGTGTTATTGCTGTCTGCTATTCTGCCCGTTGCGTGTTCATGACGCCCTTGAGCGTTTCTACGAAGCCGGCGCTACGGGGCACATGCCTGCCGTTCAGACTTCTGATGCACGTCCTCCACCTCCTTCTGCTCCTCCTGCTCCTCCTGCTCCTCCTCCTCCTGCTCCTCCTCCTCCTCCTCCTCCTCCTCCTCCTCCTTCTCCTCCTCCTCCTCCCCCACAATTTAGCAGTATGAATACTACTCTCCTCTCCCCCCTGGTGGCGTCCAGGAAATGGCCTGCCCCACTCCGCGTATAGTTTTTTTACACAGGAAACGGGTTTTCGCGCATTCTTTTCTTTTTTATTGCTGCTCTCGCTGAAGCGCTGGCTTCATTTTCGGGCTACCGCTCGTTCCGAATCGTGTTCCCGCGGCAGCGCTGGCCTCATTTCCGCACTCCCGCTCGTCCCGAATCGTGCTCTCGCTGTAGCGCTGGCGTCATTATTTCCAGCGCCATACCGCGGCATGGCATCCGGTCCTTCCAAACTTGTTTGAACAGGCCCCAGATCTAGAAAATGGTCTCCCGAAAAAACCATCGGAAGGAAGTGATTGCACATTCGGTGTCGATTCGTTGGTTTTTGTGCCGCAGAAGCCCCCCCCACTTTGGGCGTCGCCACGCCATGCTATGTCAGGCTACGCGTCCTCGTTTCTGCGCTTCCACGCTTGGGTTTTTGTTCAAAATGCTGCTCTCGCTGCAGCGCTGGCTTCATTTTCGGGCTACCGCTCGTTGCGAACATTGCTCCCGCTGTAGCGCTGACCTCATTTCCGCGCCTCCGCTTGTTCCGAATCGTTCTCCCGCTGCAGCGCTGGCGTCATTATTTCCAGTACCATGCCACGGCATGGTTTTCGGTCCTTCCAACTAGGCCCCAAAGCCTAAATTATCCCAGTGCGACCCTACCTAGGAGTTGGAGCCTCTAGGAAAGCAACATTAGTAGGAGCGGTAAACGCCGTCCTCCTCCTTCTCCTCATCGTCGTAGTTGTAGCAGTAGCGGTAGTAGTAGTAGTAGTAGTAGTAGTAGTAGTAGTAGTAGTAGTAGTAGTAGTAGTAGTAGTAGTAGTAGTAGTAGTAGTAGTAGTAGTAGTAGTAGTAGTAGTAGTAGTAGTAGTAGTAGTAGTAGTAGCGCCAGAACCGCCGACGCACGTGCGCAGTATATATATATATATCAGCAGCAATAGTGGATGCTGTGCTGCGCTATGCCATGCTCTGCTCTGCTCTGCTCTGCTCTGCTCTGCTCTGCTCTGCTATGCTATGCTATGCTATTATATGCTATGCTATGCTGCGCAATGCTATGCTGGGCTAGGCTAGGCTATGCTATGCTATGCTGCGCTATGCTATGCTGCGCTATGCTATGCTATGCTTTTGCTTTGCCTTCGTTTTTGCCTCACTTTTGCCTTTGCTTTTGCTTTTGCTTGGCACCCAGGGAGCGCAACTGGGGGAACCGCGCGTTTGCTTTTACCTTTGCTGTTGCTTTTGCTTGGCTCCCAGGGGACTGGGGGAACCGCCCGGGGCGGTTTGCACTGCCCGGCCCCTTTAAGCCAAGCGAGTAAGAACCCTTCTAGGCAGAGCCTAGGTAGGGAAAAAAAGCCTCCCGAAGAAGCCATCGGGAGTGATCCCACATTCGGTGTCGATTCGTTGATTTCTTGGGCCGCAGAAGCCCCCCCCATTTTGGGGCGTTGCCACGCCATGCTATGCCATGTTACACGTTAATCTTCAACACCATGTTATGCCATGTAATGCTATGCCATGCTACGACATCCGGTTGTTCGAATCAAGTGGAGATCTACGCCATGGTAAGGGATGGGAGGGAGGGATAAGACGTCAGATATGACGCGAGCGCACCTAGCTTGTCCTCCTCCCCCTCCCCCGCCTTCTGTTTCCCCCCCCCGCTCGGCCGCCCCGCGTGGCGGGGTGAGGAAAGGGGTGGGTCTGCTCCTCGGAGGCGCCAGGTAGTGGATTTTCACACGGGCGGACTTCATATAGGCGCCCCCATGAGAACTATGTTTTTTCGTCTTCCCCTAGTTTTTGTAGTCGTATTTCCTTTTTTTCTCCCCCGCTTGGCCGCCCCGCTGGGGGGCCGGGGGAAGGGGGGGCGCTGACCTTCCAGAGGAGCCAGGTGGTGGATTTTCACTCAGGCCGCCTTCATATGGGTGCCCCCCACGCGTCACCCGTCTACGCTCAAACGTGTGACGGTGATTGAGTGCGCCCTGGCGTGAGGGTCCGTACCCGCGGTGTGGCGAGCAGATTCTCAGGCAGGCGCACTCGCCAGGCCTCGACTACCCGTTCTGGTCCAACGAACAGCATTGGCGGAGGTTCCTCACTCTGGTGGGAATACTGGAGGCGCAGTGAAAATATCGTTGGCCGGTACACGACGCCTGTGTTGCGCCGCCCAGACCGCGCGTTTTGGGCATCCTTTGGCCGTCACCGCCCCATTAAGGAAGCTTGACGCGTACGCCGGCGATGACGAAAGGGCAGATGCCACGTGACAGGGGTTACATGAGGGCCAGAGTTAGGCCGAAGCTGGTAATCGGCGTCGACTGAGGACCCATCATTCGTGTATCAAGTAAGCATGGTGCGGATGTCGCGTCATAAGCAACGCTACGTTTTGACCCACGTAGGCCTTCTCCACACCCACCAACCTTTTTTAACTTGATTTATACGGCTGAGTCGGTTTTAGGTTTCCCGCTCGTGACAACTTCGACTTGTGTATCCAGGTCGAGGGGACGTTTGTTTTGCAGCCCCCATGTCACAGAGCAATTCGCCGTTTCTCTTGCTTCCTCTCGGCAGCATCAGCGCGATCACACTCAACAGCTCTTGCCTGTTACGAGCAAAAGAGCGAGCTCTCCTCATCACGATCTCTCTGGGAACACTGGGACGGTTGCCGGAGGAGGAACATCATGCGATGGGGGGAAGGGTTTCATTTGGGATGTTTTTTGCACCGGAGCGACTGCGAAAGGAAGGAATCGGGGGTGGACAGAACCCCCAACAGTGACACGTCGATTAGTGAATTGTCCTTTTTCGCTTCTCGACAGGGCGCCGCGGCCGTTATTTTCCAGGCTTGCGCCCGCCAGGTTTGGGCCTCAGGTCGTTCTCGCTAAACCACGTCTTACGAAAGGGAGGTCTGTCCATCCCCGAAGGAGCATGATGCGAAAGGAACATCGTGCGAAACATCATGCGACAGGAGGAGGGGCATCATGCGACAGGAAGAGCCCTTCGGGTTCCATCTGGGCCGGTCTCCGCACCGCAGCGACTGCGGCGCGAGGACACCGCGCCGGGCACGGGCGACGCCAAGGAGCCGTCACCGGCAGAGGCAGAGGCCGCCGCGGCTGCGCGCCTCTGCCCGCCTCGTCGCGGTCCTCTCCCTCGTCCCTCCTCCTCCTCCTCCTCCTCCTCCTCCTCCTCCTCCCTCCTCCTCCTCCTCCTCCTCCTCCTCCTCCTCCTCCTCCTCCTCCTCCTCCTCCTCCTCCTCCTCCTCCCTCCTCCTACCCGTGCCGCTCCCGCCTGCTGCCGCCGAGGAAGCGCGATCGGGTCTCTCCTGGTTCCCTGCCACTGCTGCTGCTGCTCCTCCCTCGCCCTCCGACCCGATCGATTCGTTCGTCCCCTCCATCCGCACGGCGGGTGTGGAGAAGTGCTCCAGGCGGCCAGGCCTGTGAGCAAGAGGTGAGATCTTGGGTATCTTTTTACGCTCGTCTCCTCCTCCTCCTCCTCGCCCCTCGTCCCTCCTGGTCCTCTGTCGGACCTCTTTCTACCCTTCGTCCTTCTTGTCCTGCTCCCTCTCCGCCTCCGAACTGCAGTGCGAAGAACCTATGATCCTGCACTGCTCTGGCAGCGGCCCCTGCTGGAAACTTGGACCTCTGAAGTCGAAGCTGCCCCGCCCTTTCCTCCCCAGCCATGTGGTGAATCCGCATGCGTTTGGCAAATCTTGCCTCGTAGTGGCCCTGGGCAAGGTCATCTTGGAGCCTTGTGGGATGATCTTGGCGCCATTTCGGGGTTTCTTGACCCGTCTTGGGAATATGTCGTCCGTCTTTGGCACCTCCTGGAGTCCTGGGAGTCATGTTGGGCGTGTTGGAGGCGTCGGAGGCTGCACTTAGCGACTGAGGTTCCGGAGAGTGCAGCTTCGGGCCCCCATCCTGGGGAGCTCGGGCCTCCCTTCAGACGAGAATTTGGGCCCTGGGGGAGGGCGAGCAGGGGGAGGGGTGCAGCCAGAGGGACAGAACGAGAGAGAGAGAGAGAGAGAAGGAGAGCGATGGAGAGAGGGAGAGCGAGGGAGAGAGGGAGAGGGAGAGGGAGCACATCATGCCGGGAGGCCGCGCGCCGTGCTGCAGAGACGCGGGGGCACGAGCGCTAGCATGGGTGCACCCGCAGCCGCCGTCGCTCCCGTTCTGCGCCCCGCGGGCTCGCTCCTGGAGACGCTGCGGGCCGGGCTGCCGGCTGCGGGCGCCTGGCCTCCTCGCCTGCCGCTCCGCGGCTGGCGTGCGGCCGCGCCCGAGCTGCTCGTGCGCCTCTGGGCCTCGGCTCGCCTGCCCAGGCCGGGTGTTGCCAGAGGTGCCCCTGGCCCAAGTCGAAGGAGAAAGAACAGCATAAAACGGCCTGCGCGGATGTATGGCGCGCTCCGCCCGCGAGGGAGGGGGGTCCAGCGCAGATCCAAGAGATCCGCGCCTAGCGCCCAAAGCTTATGTTTGTGCCGTTTTTTGTCCTTCTACCAAGGTGCTCCCGCGACTTCCGAGGCCCCCGACGAGGGGGCCACAGCTCGGAGGTCAACTCCACCGGGCTCCCTCGCCCCGGGCGTCCTCGCCCTGGCCGCCATCGCGGCCGCCTCGGGCGCGCCTGCCGCGTGCTGCCGGCGCCAGCGCTGCGGCTCTGGCCGCTCCCGGGCCCCCCGCCGGTCGTCGTGCAGGCGGGCGAGCGGCCCACCGTCGAGGCGTTCGGCCTCCAGCAGGCTCGTGCTGTCCGCGCTCGCCGCCTCGGACTCGGTCAGTGATGGCGGCCGCGCCCTCCTCCTCTTCCTCCTCCTCCTCATCCTCCTCCTCCTCCTCCTCCGTAGCCATTTTGGCTCAGGCATTCCCCTGGTCCTCCTGCCAGTCGCCCGCGCCGTCCGCATGCCCGGGCTGCGCGCCGATGTTGCTGGAGGCCTTCGGAATTTGGCTACGGGGGGCCGCCACCCGTCGGTGGAGCGGCCCGTGCGGCACGTGCGGTGCGAGGAGGCCTCTCGCCTAGGGGCCTCCGCGGCGCGCCGTGCTGCGAGGCGGCGCGGGTGCGACGCCCTGGAGCGCGGCCTCTGCCGTGCGCTAGACCGCCCCGCTGGGCCCTTGCATGGAGCCGCGCTCGGGGCTCTCGGCGACGAGGTGACGAGGAGGGAACGCCTCTCTCGCCCGACCTTGGTCGCGGGGGTCATCGGAGCGAGGGCGAGGCCAGGGCAGGTGCTGGTGCGGAACTGCGCCCAACACGCTGCCAGCGTGCCTGACGACGGGGTGCCCCTGTCGGAGTGGCGGCTTGCAGAGCTGGGGCCGCGCCTGGGCGAGCAGCTTGTGGAGTCGGCCACGCTTCCCGAGGTCCCGGGGGGCCTGGGCGTGGCCGACCTGGCGGCGGAGTTGCCTGCGCGGATGGCGGTGCTGGCGCTGGACGTGGACGTCGACGACAAGGTGAGTGGCGACGGGAACGCTGTGAAGGCTCCCGCCGCTGGAGGTTGTCGTGCCGTCTCCACGGTAGCCGAGCTAGTGCTGGCAGAGCCTGGCGGGGCAGGCGACGGATTGCTGGCGCCAGGAGTGTGGCAGGTCGGCGAGTGCGCTGAGGCGGAGGGCTTCGTGCAGGGCTTGGCCGCGGGGTCGGCGGCTGACCGAGCAGTCAGCGTTTCTCGCGGTTTCCTCTGAGGCACCGCAGGAGACGGAGGCTGCGCCGCCGCTCGGCATCCCCGTGGTTGTGGCGCCTGCTGGGTGGGGTTCGCTGGAATGCCACGTTCCTGAGCGTGCTCCACTTCGCGCTCCTCTTCGACCTGAACAACTTCCCGGTCCTTACCCTGGCACCGTGGCGGCTGTCGCTGTGAACCTTGGGCCTTCCGCTGCCGTGCCCGCGGGCGGGGCCTCTCCGCCCTCCGCAGGGCCCCTGGCGGGGCCGACCGCCCAGGAGGCTGGAGGGCCAGAGGCCGCCAGGCGAGATGCAGCGCCACGTTCTGCGGGCCTCGTTCGACGGCAACCCAATGCTCCAGAGTGGCTGCTCGAGGTCAGCGGGTCGGATCCTGGTTGGGGCCTGTGCGATGTCGCCCTTCTTCACTTTCGGCGACGTGGGAATCGGCGATGTGCATGCAGGGCCTGCGGGGATCCCGTTCTGCGCGGCGCGATTGTGCGGAGTTGCCCAGTCTGCCGCACAATGTTGCATGGCTCGTACCTCGACCGATTGCTCGACGAGGAATGGGATAGCGACGGCCAGGACGACTCGTGCTGCAGGTCACGATGATGTACGTGCCTTTGTACGTGGTGTCGCGCTTCCTCGGGTTCGCGCTCGTGGACGGTTCCACGGCAGGTGTACTCAGGCCTCGGGTGGCCTCGCCCCTCCACCTGAGTGTAAGGCGGGGTAGCTTTGCGTTGATGTTAAAACATTATCCTCCTCTCCTCCTCGTCCTCCTCGTCCTCGTCCTCCTCCTCCTCCTCCTCCTCCTTCTCCTCTCTTCCTCCTGGTCAAGCACCCCGCTCTGCTTCATCCATGCGCCAGTTCCAGCATCCCTGCCGCAGTCCTCTGCCATGGGGGAGCACTTCGGCGCGGCCTTCGTGTCCCAGATCGCTGACCGCCCTTGTTAAGTCCACGCTGACTTCATGGGAGTCATCACGCTGGGTAACAAGGGGAAGGAGCAGCAGCTTGCCAGCAAGACGCCCTGCGCGTGCGTAGCCCGTTTCGCGCAGTCGCTCGAGGGCTTTCAGCGCATCCAGTAGTGCCACCACGTGAAGGCGCACAGGTCAGGCACTGATTACGAAGCGATGGACTACGAGCAGCGTCGACTCACCGATGCCAGCGTTGTTGCTGATGTGAGGGCAAGGACGGCGACATCCATGCACCCGAGGCTAGTTGATGACATGATTGAAGCCATGGAGACAGCTGTCGGCAGGGTAGGCAAAGCAGCACGGCTCGTGGCGTACGTGATGCCGATCTTCGACAAGGACGACCAGCTCAGATGGACGAGGCGAACCCCAGCACATCGGCGTGCGGCTAGCACGCGCAAGGCTACCTGGCATCAGTGGCAAGATGGTGAGCTTGGGGTACAGTGCCGTGCTTGCCTACAACTACATGTGCCAGGAGCCCCACTCCCACTGACGGGGTGTGGTGGACACCGAGTTTCCTCAAGGGTTTCCAGATCAACCCGCTAGGGCACAAGCTGGTGGCGGTTAACCAGTGCGGGACACTCCTAGGAGGCAACATCGAGAGTGCCAAGACCGTCTTCATCTGCGTAAGGTGTGGCGCCTGGGCGCAGCAACGGCGTCTCAAACTGCGACTTCCCTGCGTGGCGGCCCCAGTGAAGGGCCTGGAGGTCTTGCGGAATCCCAAGAAGGGAGTGGGACCGCGCAAAACGTTGCAGAAGTTCATCGACTCCACCTCCCCGCTCAAGAGAGTCAGGACCGACGCGATCACCAGCTGCGCCTACACGAAGGTCGACGCCCTTAAGGGCTGCGACATGGTGCAGGAGGAGAACCACACGTTCCAGCACAGGATGGCAGCCTTGCGCCAGTGGGTACGTGAGCGAGAGAGTCAACTTCGTGCTGCAGGTGACGAAAGCAACGCCATGTTCGGACATGCGCTGAGACGAGGGGATCTGCCTGAACTGCACAGGATACCCGCAGGAACAGGACGCAGGCATGTTCGCGAGGGTGATGCTGCTCGCCGGCGTGAGGCGCTAGCGCCGAGCGTCCACCACGCACTGCAGCACAGCAGTGAGGGCCTTCCAGAGGTGCAATCCATGGGCAGCCAGAGCGACGACAACGGGGACCAGCGGTACTCCCTGGGCGGCCACCCCCTCGACAGGGCTCCCAGCCAAGGGCGGGCGCCGACTGAAGAAGGTGGGCTGGCGGATGCTGCCCTTGATGGTGCCCCTTCCCCAAGGGGCACGCCTTCGGAGGTTGCGGATCCCGTTCCCGCTGGCTGGGGGCGCCAGCGCGACTGGCCACCTGGGCATGGCGCGCCTCTGGCCGAGGGGGCTGGAGGGCGCGGGGTGGCGCGGGGGGTTCAGCTTCCGCCCCCCCCGCCGCAGGCGCAGGAGGTAGCGCCGCGGCCTCTGCGCGGGCGTGGCGCCAGCCAGCGTCCTGGAGAAGCACTTGGGGCATTGCTAGAGGGGGATGTCGCTGATTGCGGAGAGGGAGTTCCAGTTGGCTTGATGCGACGGCCCTGCGGCCTCAGGCCTCCTTCCAACGTGAGGAGAGGTTCGCGGAGAGTCAGAACCAGCGACGTGGAGGACGCTGGGTACTTGGGAACCCCAGGAGGATCTCGAGGACGTGGAGATGATGGAGCTGGCGCCCTGCCGAGAGCTCAGGAGGGGCTCGGGGAGGCGCGCCAGCGCGGGCCCTGAGTTCGGGCGGGGCCAGGCAGCTCGTGGCTCGTGGCCCGAGCGGCAGGGCAAGGAGCGATGTGACGATGGAGCTGGCGCCCTGCCGATCATTCAGGAGGGGGTCGGGGAGGCGCGCCAGAGCGGGCCCCGCGTTCGGGCGGGGCCGGGCTGCTCGCGGCCCGAGCGGCAGGGCCAGGGGCGCAAGGGCGTCGGTGTGGCGGCAACGTGCTCAGGAGGGGCCCCCAGCAGCGGGCCCATGGGGGCGGGGGGCGCAAGTTGCGTTCCCTGGCGAAACAAATGAGAAGGGCCCCCCCGCCCCCCGCCAGCGGCCGCGCAGGGGGCGAGAGGCCCAAGGCGCCCAGATGGGCATGCACTCGAGGAGAACTCCAGGGGGGTGGAGTTCAAGAGGCTCGTCGCCCTGGCGACGAGGGGCTCGAGGGCGAGGCGTGCGACGTCGCGAGGCCTCTCGGCAAGGTCGCGCCCCTCCACTGAGGAGGGGGCTGGGCGGGCGCCCGAACCTCGACCTCCGAGGCCCGCGATGTCGATATCCTCCTCTCCCTCGTCCTCCTCCTCCTCGTCCTCCTCCTCCGGGCTCGCGCCCAGCGACGTCCCTGGTCCGCGCGCGCGGCGCGGGCGCATGGTGCTCGTGGCGTCGCTCCAGCGCGGGGGCCTCGCGATCTGCGCGCCCGACGTCGGTGGCGCCGTGGGCGCCGGGCGCCCCGGGGCTGGCGCGGATCACATCCGCGGCTTCCGCGCGGTCCCGCTTCCCAGCGTGTGCGATGCGGCCCGCGCGGCGGCGACGGCCCGCTTCGGGCTGGCCCCGGGGCTGCGGGGCGCCCAACCTCGCAGGCCTCCATGGCGCGGGCGGCCGAGCCCCTGGAGCTGCTGCAGCCGCGGGCGGCCGCAGCAGCCGTAGCAACCGCGCCGCCCGCCGTGGCGGTGGCCCCCCCGCCAGCGGCAGCCCCGGCCCTCTCTGTGGTGCTGGCGGCGCCCGCGGTGGTCCCGGCGCCCGCAGCGGCCGTGCCCGGGCGCCTCGTGGCGGCGGCCGCGCCTGGCGCGCCCGGCGGCCGCTCCCCTGGCGCGGCGCCGGTCTTGCTGGCCTCGCGGCTGCGCTGGGCGGCCCCCCCGTCGCCTCTGCCGCCCTGGCGGTGCCGCCCATGCTGGCGGCGGCGGCCGCGGCAGTTCGCGCCCTATTGGCGGTCCCTCCGGCAGTGGCGCCTGCAGCCCTTGTGGCCGCGCCAGCTGCGTCGGCCGCGCCAGCTCCTCGCGTCGCTGATGTTCGCGCCCTCGCGCTGATCTACGATTCGCTCGGGCACCGCCGCCGTGTCTTTAGGGGCGCGATCCTGGGCGTGGTCGAATATCCGTGGCCCGACTGGCCTGTCAAGGGCCCGCGGACTTGCCTCTGGGTGCTCAAGTTCATGAAGACAATGGTGGCGCGCCAGTCGGGCGCCGCGCCCGCTGGCGCACGGAGGCTCGCCTCCAAGCCTCTGAGTTCGGCGCCGCCGAGGACGAGGGCGCGTGCAGATAGTTAGCTGGAGTTCATGACTATTTACGACCAGCTGAACGTGGCCAGCCTCGCCACGCGGGGGAGTTTCGCACGCGGCGTCCAGCTCCGCGCTCCGCGAGGAGCGGTGCCGCGAGCGCCTCGCCCCAGACGCCAGGGGCGACAGCATTGGCGCCCACCTCATCCCCGGCTGCGACCTTGTGCGCGTCAGCATCTGCGTCTCGCCGAGGCTCTCCGAGCGTCTCACAGACGAGCTGACGGGTGAGTGGGCCGTGGCGAAGGAGCGGTGGCTAGCGCGCCAGGAACGCACCCTGGCGAACGTGAGCAATGAGGACAAGAAAGGAGGCAATAAGGGCAAAGACGACAAGGTTGATGACGACGGCTGACTGCTTGCCAGGCCCAGTACTTGGGTAACCTGCGGCCGTTCCACCTTTGCCATTCACAGTTTTGCCCCGCATCGCGGGGGGGGGGGCCAGTCGCCAGCGCGACATGTTGCTTCTCACGGCACTTCCTGCAGTACCCGCGGTGCCAGGAAACGGCTGATCTCGGAAGCCTCAACGACGGCGGATCGAGCATGCTTATTCCGTCTCCCGAGCCAACGACGCCATCGTCGACTTCGATATCTCCTCCTGGTGTCTCGCCGCCTGGCCATTGCAATTCGTCCCAGCGGAGCGCCGTGGCGCATGTGGGCGGGCGCTGCTGGCGTGTGTCCAAGCCGCCCGAGGTGCCCCAGCTTCGCGATGGGGGCTCTCAGCGAGCTCTTCGCCGTGTCGCCCCTCTACGAGACCGGTGGCCCTGTTCGCGTTTATGCGGGAGACTCTGTCTCTTGGCCGTGCGCTGGTGAGCGAGCCGTGCCACTGCAGGACCTGCTCAACCCGCCGGGCACTTCGTAGCTGCTCGAACGCGCTTCGCCCTCGCGGTCCATACTTGGACCCGATTTTGACTGGCTCGCCGTCCGCGTTTGCCGAGTTTCTTCTGCAACTCTGGCTCATGGCGCGCCCCTCAACTGCACTGGCGCCCTCTGTGTTGCCAAGAGGAATTGGTTTTTGCAGCTGATTACGAAGGCCTTGCAGCCCGTGCCGTCGACCCTGAAGGGGGACGACGACGAAGACAGCGACGATGGAAATATTAAAGTAGTTAAGGAATGGGAGGGAGGAGGAGGAGGAGAAGAGGGGGACGGAGAAGGTGAATGGGAAGGGGAAAAGGAGGGAGGAGGGATGATACTTAGGAGGAGGAGGAGGAGGAGGAGGAGGAGGAGGAGGAGGAGGAGGAGGAGGAGGAGGAGGAGGAGGAGGCGGAAGAGGAGGAAGAGGAGGAGGGATGAGGAGCTGGATGGCGGAGGAGTCGCCATGGATTCGCCATCTACCAGGATGGGGGTGGTGAGTCGCCACAAAGACAAATTGCAGCGCGGCAGCCACTTTACTGTGTATACGCCGTCGGGCTGCCGACAACGACGACGACGACGACGCTGACGACGTGGGTCAGAGTCCTCAGGGATGCTTCTTGGGGTCTGGTCGAAAGGCTCTTGGGGGCCTCGGGGGACAGTGTAGGGGTCTCTCGGGAGCCTCTTGGGGGCCTTTTGGGACTTCCCGGGGGCCTCTCGGGAGCATCTTGGGGTCTCTTCGGGGGCTTTTCGAGGGCTTCCTGGTTTCTCCTGGGAGCACTCGGGGCGGAGGGCTCGAAATGTCCGTTTTGGTCCGTCGTTTCGGGACCATCTTGGAGCCCTCTTGGGGGACTCTTGGGCCCTTTTGGAGGCGTCCTGGGGCTCTCGTGGGCCGTGTTGGCTCGCTCGCGGAGCTCTCTGGGGGGCCAATGTGGGAGGCCGCTTGGGCCGTCTTGGAGCGTCGGGAAGCGGGAGAGGTGAGAACGCCGACATCAGTCAGAAGACTGATGGAAGATCGACGGTTTTCGTTCTTGAGGAGACTGCTCCTGGAGGCCTCTCTGAGCGTCTTGCAGGATTCTCGGGCCGTCTGGAGGCCGTCCAGGCGTCCATGGACGGATCGTTCGGCGATTCGGGGCCCTCGTGGACTGTCTTGGGGAGCTGTTGGGGCCTTCATTGGCCCGTCTTCGAGCTTTTTTGCGGCCCGGGAGCCCCCCGGACGGGAAGCGTATCTGACCCGGGACCCCCGGGGCCCGGACCCGGGTCTGGACCTGGGACCCCCCGTCCTGGCGGGGGAGGGATCAACGGGAAGGGGCTTCCTTTCGAGTGTATGACGACGTTGCTCAATTTAAATTTCGCTTTGGCTGACGCGCTTGAAGGGAACCCAGGAAAGGGGAGAGGAGCGGCGACGGGCACAAGGAAAGGAAAGCGAAGGGACAGAGGACGACACAGACGACGATGAACGAATGACGGCGACGACGGCTCGAACTGAAACACCCCTCACACACGCCGACAGGGTCGGCGGATTTTTGACGCTAGGACTGCTGCCAACTTCTATTTCGCAGACGTGCCGTCCACACGCTTACGGAGTACTTCAGTCTTTCCAAATTTCGAAGTGGAGGGCGGCAAGTGCCTCGTCGCCGCTGGCGACATCAGCATCGCTCTTTACCAGATGCGTGTGCCCTGGGGCATCAAGCCTGAGTGTGGCAGTGGCCCTGCGCTAAGGCCCCTGGAGCCACCACCCGTAAAAGAGATATCACGGTCATCTCCTGCCCTTGTTTTACCGCCATCGCACCGCTGCTAGGGCTCATCGAGGATACACGACGGTGTGCAGGGATATCGACGGGCCACGGATCCTGGGACGCAGGATATCCCGATGGAGGCTCATACCGCCAACCTCTGCCGATAATCGTTGGAGCCATGAGCGGCCAGCAGTGCACCACTCTGCACATATCGGAGGAATTGTGTCGTCAGGCACGAGTTGGCGTCAGCACGCGTCGGAAGGAGGAGAGAGGGTTGGGCAGGACGGCAAGGAGGCCCTCTGCGCTTCGGGCCCGCCTCCCCTTCGCCACCGCATCCGTGTGCAGGCGTGGAGCGCCTCAACGTGCCTCTCAACGGTGGAGCGGGCGGCCGTGGCAGAAGAGGAAGGTGCTTGGGGGGCCCCGTGCTTTCGCTCATTCCAGGGCCCCCCAGCCTCACCCACCTTCTGTCGCGCCGCCCCTCTGTCGTTCCGCCTCGATGCCGTCGACTCTTGCACCCCTCTTCCCCCCTCCCTTCTGCGCTGCTGCCCTCCCACCCCCTCCATCCCTCCCCTCTCGCTCTCGCTTCGGCTCTCTCCTCTGCTCCCGCCTCCAGCCCCACTCCATCGCGCCCACCATTCCTGGTTTCCCCCCCACTCCCACTCCTTTTTTCCCCTTCTCTCCAGTCCAGTCCATTTCGCAGCACTCGCTCCTGCGCGCTCCACTCGACTCCACTCCACTACGCCACCTTCGACTCTCCACGCTTCTCGCTCTCCACTCCCTCTACACCGTGCTGTCTCCGTCTCCACTCTTCGTTCTGCATTGTTCGGGCACCCTCACTACATTCTCTTTTTCCTGTTCCTCAGCTCTCTCTCTCCCATTCCCCGTTGCAGTTCCATGCTCTTCATTGTGCACTCGCAAGTGCCAATTCTTGGCGGTTCGCGTATCCACACCAGCTTCACGTAGGCCTGGCTTTCGTTCGACCCTTTGACGCCGCGCGGCTGCCCGCTAGCGGTTGCGAACAAAAAAGTAGCCACACCAGCCCATCCAGAATTGATGCCCTGGGTAGTTGTCCGACGAAGGGGCGTATGTGAGCATATAGTGAAGCATCGAGGCCAACAATAGTTCAACTGATTGGTACTTTCTTGGGGCCTTCTGGGGGCTCTCTCGGGACCCTTTTGGGGACAGCGAGGATGAGGAAGAAGAGGAGGATGATGAGGAAGAGGAGGAGGAGGCGGCCGATCAGGAGCACGACGACCAGGGCAAGAACGAGGATGAGAACGTGGACGACGACGATGATGATGATGATGATGATGATGATGATGATGATGATGATGATGATGATGATGATGATGATGATGATGATGATGGTGATGATGATGATGATGATGATGATGATGATGATGATGATGATGCTGATGATGCTGCTGCTGATGATGATGATGATG